>CM067522.1:9023007-9597338 GCA_034509495.1 Acestrorhynchus altus | reverse complement strand
AGAGAGAGAGAGAGAAAGAGAGAGAGAGAGAGAGAGAGAGAGAGAGAGAGAGAGAGAGAGAGAGATTCAAATTGTTGCAAAGGAGGAATTTTATTTGCCTGTCTCTGAAATGGTTTTGGCTGATGATATTGCAAACCAAATAATGGAGTCGATGAAAATGTCTGAAATAAAATGGCCATTTAGAAAGAACTGCAGTGGAGTGGAGGGACTGGGGTTCTGAATGTCATCCCGATCTTGTGAACATTTTATAGAAATTCCAACAAGCAAAGGCAATTTCATTGCATTTCATGTGAATTAAATCCTAAGAAAAGCAATGATTGCTGGACCCAACACTGAGATTCCTGCCACATTTGTACTAATTTGTAATCTTGAGATCTTTGAGAATATAGATTATTTATGCCAACCCTGCTTAAATGCCCAACGCAGGGGAGAGTGAGTCATAAACTATCACATGGTAAAATGTAACACACATTTTATGTTGTTAAACCGGTTTATGTAGTACATGCTTTTGGTTATCTCTTGTCCCCTTGTACCTCGTGTCCCCTTAGCAATAGCATCAGTGAATTTTATTTGACCTTTATTTGTGTCATTCTACAGAAACGTGCAATTTGGGATGGCAAAATGTTTTTGGACTGCTGCTGTTGCATCATTGCTGGGCAGCCAAAGCACTCTGAGGAAAGCACTGAGTCCCCAGCTCCGATACAGTGGCTAAACTTTGCTGAACAGCGAAAGCTCTCTCGCTCTATCTGCCAGTGTCATGAAGAATGGCCCAGGATTTGAACCTGCGATCCTCAGAGCATAGTGCAAGCACATGAAAATCCATTTTACAAAATTGCTGCTTCAGAGAAACAAACCACTTGTTGTCAATCATGGTGTATCCATTAAAATATGTCATTTCACCAATTTGTGTTTATTTTTTTGTTTCCTATGAATAAAACTGGTCATACCAGTAATGTCAATTAAATGCTTCATATGAAATCAGGAGCTAAATTAGAGGATTTCTGATAACTTAAAACAGACAATGGATGTATGTGATTTGTTTCAAACTTCTTCAGGAAATGATGTCAAGTGAAGTTATCAGTATATCAGTTAAATGACTCCAGAGGACCACAATATTCATGACATTTTGTACCATTTTTATTCAGATTTTTAATGTCATTTGGATAATATTTATATGGATAAATTTAACCTAACCCTTACCCTAATCCTAATCTTAACCATGTAACCTAATTCTAATGCTAATCCTACTCTTAAACATAACCTAAACATAACCTAAACATTACCCAGACCCTAACCTTTACCATAGCCACACTAAAATATGAAATTCTAAAGCAATGTGCTTTTTCTGTCATTCCTTGAAACATTAATCCTTCTAGATTGGGGTGGAGAGAGGGGGTGTCTTATGGGGCTTAAGCCCAGAAAGATTTGCCAAAAGCCCCACCAAATTTTTTTCAGAGACTACAGTTAAAAATAAATAAGTAAACAGTTGAAAATTCTCTAATTGGATTGGCAAAATCAACGTTCTTAAAAATCTCTGGGTAAATAAATGATCACCTTCTAACATTAACAAACTCTTTTTTAGGTGGTTGTTGTTGCTTGAGTTCTGAGAAACACTAAACATGGCAACCCTGTCCTTAATCACAGTAAGTTTGACTAATCAGTGGTGGAAAAGAAGTAAACATGGACAAAATGAAGTTTTTGAAGGAAAGTGATTCACAGCATTCATCAGAAAGAACTTAATCTTCAGGCAGCAACATGGACCGCTGGTGAACAGCAGAAAGATGTTTGAGGTGAGTCCAAACCACTGAGTGTATGAAGTGGTAGATGTAATAAACATTAGCTGTGATTGTGAACAAAATTTCACATAATTATTTACACTTGTATTGTGATATATTTGACAATAAGTTAAAGATACTGTGCATTACATTAAAGTTAAGCATTATATTAAATTAAATACATAAAATAAAATTAGCATAAAATATCAGCAACTATTAAATTTTGCACATATACTGATTTGTTGAGGAATTCTGTCACAGATGGTTTGAAAAAGAGTTCATATTGCTGTTGTAAATGGGCAAATAAATCTTCGTAGGCGAGCATGGTTCTAGACATTTGGGCTGTTTAAAATGTCTGGCTCCACCCCTGCTATTTATCTGCATCAGTCCTGTTCTTCTCCTTTTTCTATGACATAACATGTAACTACGAATACAGTTTCATTAATCACAACATCCCAGTCAGAACATTTTACTTATCTTCGGCCATGCTCTGCTTTCGTGAAGCTACCCAGCTCATGCTGAAGTGTTTAGTTTCCAGTCCCCCCTGCTCCTCACCACCCCCTTTCTCCACCACAGACCTTTCACAACCAACACCCATTAACTGCACTGATTGAGTCTTCTTTACAGGTCAATCTTCACCACCGCAGCCCTGTCTGCTTCAATTTCTCCCCTTCTCGCTCCTGCTCAGGCGTATTCTCGGGGAAAAGGGAGAGGGAAAGTACGGGCATTCTGCAGAATCCTCTCATTAAGCTGACAGGCCTGGCCACAGCAACAATTAACTCCATTCGGGCAAAATTCATCCCTGCTTCTAGAGCGCTGGGAAAGGGAGGGGGACTGCTGAGAGACGGATGAGAGGAGACACAGGAGGGGTGGGGGTCAGATTTGGCTGCGACTCATACCAACCCGGTGGAAGCCGGACTGTCCATATTCAGCATGTCAGTGATGGACGTCTGTCCACGGCCTGTCCAACAGTGCACACCGTGCTGTGGATATCTGCTGCATCAGCAGGTTTGGCACCCTGGATGGATGGTCCATTGCAGCCAGATCTCTTTTACTTGAATGTTGTTTGTAGGCCAGTACTTAGCACTTTATGCTAAGGGCTTATAAATTAATACATGCTAAGACAGGCTATGTCTAATTATTTTGTAGAAGCAAAGGATGTAAAAATCTGAACCTAATTCCAATAACCTTTAGTCTCCAGGCTGCACTAAATATGTCATGGCATAATCATTTGACCTCATTGCTTCATACCAAGATTCTGCTGCTAATTAACGACTGTTTCATCTTCTGTCCTGATCATTGCCCTGAAACAGTTCTCCACTACTGTTACATCTTCAAGTTATTTCAAGTTGACTCCATCACCTGCATTGGACCGAGGCTAGAGACATTTTAATCTAATTAAACTTCAGTGCTGTGGTCCTGTCATTGCAAAACATGTTTCTGTAGAATGAACTGAAAGAAAGACTCAAGTCAGATTAATCTGCTGATTTGTAATTCCTTAATTGCTTTACTGTGCAGTCTGTAGTGAGCGAGGCGCACGTCTGCACTGTTTTTAATCTGGAACTCATCCACGCAGTGGAAAGGAGAACTTCATTCATTTCATTTATTTCATCTGAGCTGTCTGATTGATCCTAGCAAATTCCTCACTCCACTCCACTGTGAGACATACAAGTCAAAGAAGAGAACTTCAGAAATGGGGCAACAGCCACAAAAAAATATTGTTTATAAACCACTACATGGCATTTGCTGATGGTTACTAAGGAGTGAGTTGCTACATGATTAGATAAATTACTTCAAATGAGCAGAGATAGCCTATCACCTTTATAGTGCTTTTCTACTGCATGGTACCTACACTACATTGTAGTCTCTACTTAGCTTTCTTGCTTTTCCATCAGGCAAATTTGGTACCTGGAACCAGGATCTGGGTCATCAAAAAGGGGGAAAAATGTGATGTATAAACCTTGCAGGGTGCTTAGAGAGGGAATGTTCATGCAGTGCAGACATCCAGGACTATTGCTGTGCTATTGTGTACATTGTTGCTATCCAGTGAAAACCACTGTATTTGACACACTGCCAATTTTGCATGATTTCACACCTACAAAGAATGGAGTGGGCTATAATTTCTATCATAGGTACATTTCAATTATGAGATAAAGACTCTAAAAAATCCAGAAAATCATATTGTATGATTTTTAAATAATTAATTTGCATTGAATTGCATGAAATAAGTATTTGATCACCTCAGCAAGAATTCTGGCTCTCACAGACCTGTTAGTTTTTCTTTAAGAAGGCCTCCTACTCTGCAATCATTACCTTTACTAATTGCTCCTGTTCAAATCAAAGACACCTGTCCACACACTCAGTCAATCATACTCCACCATGTATGTTTTTCATTGGACAGCAAAGATATGCTGTTTAGGTTGCCATGTTATACTGTGAAACTGGCAATTGAACATCACTATTTGTTCCTGACATTAACTTTTCTAGACAGTAATGTAGACAGATTTTCTTTATAACATAATATATTCTGTGGAAATGTGTGGAAAACAAACCAGGTACCAGGTACCAAAAGTGAGTACAGTCAAGCAGTGTAGGTACCATGCAGTGGAACAGATCCATTAGTCTCTGAGCTGCACCAATTATCCATCCATTATTCTTCTGGGTCAGGGTGGAAGTGGGCGTGCAATCAGTCTACTGTAAGGGTATCACACACACACACACACACACACACACACACACACACACACACACACACACACACCTATTGACCCACTGACACCCTAGTGGCAATTTAGCAAAGCCAATTAAGTTACCATGTGTGTTTTTGTGAGGAAGCTGGAATAACCATAGAAAACTCCCCACAGACAGAGATCAGAGCAAGGATCTGAGACACAGGCCTCTACATCTGTTCAAAATACACCCTGGCAAACCATGCCACTGTGCCATCTTTTGCTTTATCACTTCATACCTATTTACATCCTGCTACTAATTAGATACAGGCTTGTCTCTTGACTTGACCTTGGCCTGAACAGTTCTCCAATACTGTTACAGTTTAAACTTTAAAGTTTACTTCAGGATTACACTAGAAACATTTTATTTCAGATAGACTAATTAATCTGACTTATGTGGCTGTTTCATATATCCTATGAAATATCATTCAGTAAGTACATGGATTTGTAGTTTAAAACATAAACGATACTGTGAACTTAAGTCTTACATCTTTTGCTCACACACTTTTCCTATTGCCTTAATACATTGTTTCCAAAAGCAAGCCTAGACTCAAAACATCCTGCTAGTCGTTTAAAGTATACTTGTCTGACAGTCTAACCATCATTGTTTACCATTTTCAAGGCATGGAAATTTCCTGCATGAAATTACTACTACACCTTTGTATTTTGTCATGCAGGCTTACTCTTAATGAGTTTCAACACATCAATGAATTCCACAATTAGTTGAATTGTTTTCCCTGTCACTTCTGATTATTCATACCACTGTAATGTCCATGACCAAATAACTGGAATAGAACTCCTAAATTCCGATACAGCGCAAATAGATCCCCCATAATCAAGTGTGTGAAACACATACCCTGTTTACACCGCCATACCACTTAAGCTGCATCAAGTGAATATACCAAATATGATAATTATGTATGTAACAATGTATGGTAATTATCAGGATTTGATTGAGTTTGATTCACATTCTCATTAAAGATGCATTGTGCTTTAAAGTGCTTTCTGCAACTCAAAGCATGACATTTGTAGACTGTCATCATATTAATCAGAACGTAGCTTCAAGCGTTCGCCTATGATGAGTTAGTTAATCAAATTAAATGACAAATAACAACACTTCCATCAATAGAGCTAATCAAGAAAAATAAAAAAAATGTGATATATGAAACAGCAATGATGTAGTGGAAAGGATATGGTTGTTCCAACAAAAGCTATATTACTAGAGAAACATCTATGATTTTTACACCAATAAGACAGACATTTCTCAAAATCCAAAAGTAAAGTAAATTTTTCACTGTAAGTACATAAAAGTGGATAAAAGAATTTAGCAGTAGTATTTCAGTCACCCTCTTGGTAGCTGTAATTCAGCCCATTTTAAAGCAGGCCATCATTTCTCATTAAGAGCTAGCCAGGCTGAAGTATAGTCTGCACATAGCAGTGTTACAGTTACATACAAAAGTTTGGACACCGCTGTACAAAATGTTCTCTTCCCATTAAACGGAAACAAGAGATTCTAATTGTAATTTCATGTGGAGAATGAACACTTATTTTTACTTAGAAAATCAATTACTACAAGTCATTTTCTTCAAAGAGGCCAACAAACTAACAATTCCACAAATTAACAATGAACAAGTCCATATTAACCAACATTAATTTTAAGAAATCTTTACTGTTTGGAAGTTTCTATCCACAGATTAATTGAAAATGTATTATAGAAAAAAAAAGAGGAAGAAATAAGAAATCTATTTCAGTTTTATAGTCTTGATATGATTTGGTATTAGGTATAATATTTATTTTGTGCTGAAAATCCCATGGGATCAGAAGTTCTAGAAAAACTAAACCAACCAGTCTATTATTATTATTATTATTATTATTATTATTATTATTATTATTATTGTAGTAGTAACTTTTTTATTGTTGTTATGTAAAATTAACTACAACAAATGTATATAAAATGAAATTCCATCAATGTCTTTATGTACCTAATGGTGTGTAGCCTTCACTATGGGGTCACTGACACGCCTGCAAGAGGAAGTCTGTTGCATAAAACAAGCAGCAATCATCGAATATCCGCTGGATGTCTCATCAGTGATTAATCCTATGGTCTTACTAATGTTTAATGTTTATGGTCTTACATGATGATAAAATCCTTACAGACAGACCTTTTCTGAGAAATCTAACTATGAGGCACTGTTTAAGTACATTTGATAGAATTATAATCTGGATTATCCAATAAAATAAGACTTGGACACAAATGTAATTATGGCATTTATATACTTTCTGAATATATATATATATTTAATATATTATGTTATAGATACACACACACACACACACACACACACACACATATATATATATATATATATATATATATATATATATATATATATATATATATATATATATATATATATATATATATTTATCCCAAATTATAACTGCAGGTCTTACTATGAAGACATTTCTTATAAAAGACTTTACTTATTTTAACACAAATGTCTGCTTTACTAGAGTAGTATTGTCAGTAGTAGTCTAGAGAACCCATATTCACTCCTGATTCACACTTACTTTACTACAGATTCACACTCGACTTCAATGCAGATTAACACTGGATTTTATCTCAGATTAACACTGACTACTCTAGATTCACTGATTCACCTCACATTAACACTGACTGTATTTCATATTCAAATTGACTTTTGTCAGATTAACACTAACTACTTCAGATTCAGACTGATTTACCTCAGATCCATTAATTGATTTACATCAGATTCACATGGACTTTACCTTTCAGATTTCACTGACTTTATCTCAAATACTCAACTGCTTCTTTATCTACAGTCACTTTTAGCTCATGTTTCTTAATTCATAATTTATTTTATCTTAGATTCACTTCTTGTAATATTTTACCTCAAATTCACTCAAGCAAACTTACCTCATAATCATATTTACTTACCACAGATTATTATAGCAAACTTTACCTCAGATTCTACAGATTTACTACATAAATATACTATATACAAATATACTATATATATATATATATATATATATATATATATATATATATATATATATATATATATACAGTATATTATATAATAAGTGAAGTAAAGTAAGGTAACGTAAATTAAGTGAGGCAAAGTGTGAGACTATGAGGTAAAGTGAGTGACTGTGAGGTAAAATGAGTGACTGTGGGGTAAAGTGAAGTACAGTGAGGTAAAGTGTGTGAATGTGAGGTAAAGTGTATGACAGGTAAAGTGAGTGACTGTGAGGTAACGTGAGTGACTGTGAGGTAAAGTGAAGTTAAATGTGTGACTGTAAGGTAAAGTGAAGTGTGTGACTGTGAGGTAAAGTGAAGTAAAGTGAAGTGTGTGATTGTGAGGTAAAGTGTGCGACTGAGGTAGTCAGTGACTGTCAGGTAAAGTGTGTGACTGTGAGGTAAAGCGAGGTAGTGTGTGAGTGTGAGGTAAAGTGTGTGACTGTGAGATAAAGTGTGTGAGTGTGAGGTAAAGTGTGTGACTGTGAGATAAAGTGTGTGACTGTGAGGTAAAGTGTGTGACTGTGAGATAAAGTGTGTGACTGTGAGGTAAAGTGTGTGACTGTGACATAAAGTGTGTGACTGTGAGATAAAGTGTGTGACTGTGAGGTAAAGTGTGTGTGTGATCCTGGCCCTCACACAGTGATTGTAGTTCAGATATCAGTGCAGCTGTGCGGGCCAGTGTGTTTGGTTCAGGTCGGGAGGATGAAGACGGATAAAGTGTGACAATGTTGTATCTTTTGACGGCTTGTCTTAAACATCCGGTGAGCGGCGGTTTGTCCAGCTGTTGGGTGTGTGCCTCAATCGCGCCGACCTCACGAACCTCCCAACATCTGTCCGCGCATGCTCACTGATCATGGGCTTAACATCCGTTAGAGTCGCGGTTGTTGGTTAAGGAGGTGAAAACCTACGACAGGCGCTGGAGCGGAGTCTGAAAAGCGGAAGGAGGTGTGAAGAAAGCAGGGTGACGCAGGAGGGAGTGTGTTTAAGTTTGCTCCGGCGCTCGGAGCTGGACATGCTGGCTTTGTTGTCGTTCCCCTTCACTTCGCCGGCGGTGCAGCAGAGCTGAAACTCCCAGCTGAACTAACTAACAATGACAAAGTCCGCCTTCACCGCGAGGAGACACGTCTCCGTGGCAGTGGCAGCTGTGCTGCTGCTCAGTTTCTTCTCCTCTTTCGTGGCTGAAGATCCGTCCTGTCGTGGAGCCTTCGACCTCTACTTTGTGTTGGACAGGTCAGTGTTTTCCACTGTCCGCTGGACATTCAGTAATATTGCAAATGCGTCCATCCACGAAGCCCTCGACCTGCAGGACTCTCTGTTTTCTTCTAAACTTTAACCTGAAATGCTCGAATTTCAATGAGCTCTTTATAACGATTAGATTGACCAGGATATTGATAATAATACTTTTTTCAGTGTACAGTAGGGGTCCAAATAAATAAAAAAAAACATTATTTTTATTATTTATGTCTGTGTCAGTATGAGCCCTTGTCAGGACTTTTATTATGAAATTTGAACTCAAAAATAACAGCAAACAGCCCCTTCCTGTCTTTTCCTCTGTAACCAAATAGCAGGGCCGTTGATGTCACTGGCCCCGCCCTTTTTGCTGATTAGTCAGAGTCTGTATGCAGGTTGAGCATGTACAGGCAGAGAGCAGTAAACATGCACCGGAAGCTCTGGTTCTAAGAGAGAACGGGACATCTCAGGCCAGCCACTGTCGTACTAGACTGTTAAAGGAGCCCTGGAGGAGATACTGTCATTAGATGAGCAGCCACGGCCTTTAGCTGCACAGTTGTTCTTCAGGCCTTTTGAAAAGAACTCCTTCCTGCTGATACTTCCTCCACCAGATGCAGATGTTCCGACTTTGTGATAATGGTAATTTGGGTTAAGTGGTTGTTATCTAGCCATCTTTTAGAAGGGACTTCTCTTGAGGTTTGCTAGTCCAACTGGTGACCACCCTGGCATCATGAAAACCACAAGAGGAAGTGAAAATATAAACGGACTTTTACTGCTTCTGCACAAGGACCAGAGCACCATCATCTCTCTACATATAAAAGAGATTCCAAGAAATACACCAATCAGGACTTTTGGGCCCATGGAAATAGAGAAATAGAGACTACATATACCTAGATTTTCATGAGAATATATAACATTTATTTATGTAGGGTGGCAAATGCAGATATGTAAGTCAAAGTATCGTGTATGCCCTGGACACCCCTGATCAAAATTTATTTTACTGTGAATAGCTCAAGAAAAGGTGGCCTGTTTCTTTAATATTTTAAGAAAATTGTTTTTACAGTTGTGCAGTATCATAAAGGAAACGTCCGTGGGTCTTTCAGCATTTGTTTTATTTCTTTTTTTAATGATTATAGTTCACTGCTGGTCTACAGGTCAAAAGTTTCTGTTTTAAATTCATGAATCCTTTGGACTTGTTTCCAAAATACATCAGATTTGTTTAGATGTTCCTTCGAAAATAGAATTTGAAAGTTGATGCTGACCTTTGTGGTGAGGACACAGGAAAGGTTTTCTTCTCTTTATTCTTTCATTAAATCCATGTTTTCGAAGGCGTCGCTGCACAGTAGAACAGAGCGCTATGATGTCACTCTGCAAAGTCTGCAAATAGATGTAGCAGACCTATGAGTAATTCTATCTGAATGATTTCTTCTTTTCAGAGAACTCAGCTTGACCGTCACCATTCCTGTAAACTGCCATTTTTAAATTGCATTATGAACGGAGGAAACAGCTTAATGAATGTGTAATAAGTTTGTAATTAGTTTCACCTACATTGTGTACATTAATTATTTTTCACAGTGCTGGGTACCGGCCTACGTACATGCTTCATCTTTAACTTAATGCCTTTTGAAGATCAGTTCATCTTTGGTTCGCTTAACTAGTACAGTAACAGAAATTTAGACCAAGGGTGCCAAACGCTTGCATGCCTCTGTATATACTTATGTATATGTATATAGAAGGTCCATAAGAATTAATGCCCTCAGCTTTTGAGTAGACTCATTGACCTTGAATAATGCAAGGGAGAAGGAAATGCATAAAAGATGATTTTCTAATGATCCCACTCTTGTGTTTTATGTTCTCAGCGCATACAGTGGACTGTAATTATTAGTTCAATTACCTTGCAGCCATTAGACCAAGGGCACATTTTATACACTTTACTCACTTAAGATACTTTTGCATCGAGGTTAATATCAGGCCTAAGATGGCCAATGCCAATGTAATTTGATTTGAAGCCCTTCTATAAAATGTACAATGTTTTATCTTTCTTAATCATATATATGAATACGATTTGATCATGCGTTTGGGAAATCATCAAAATGATATGATAATCAATCAGTGGGTCATATATACAGCAGTGCTAATGAAGTGTGTCTAGTAACTGTGTAGACATTAACAATCCCTGCAACAATGACGTATTCAGTCTTACAGATGGATTACAGAAGTCCAGAATTCCTCTCATATAGTCATAATAGTCCACATGTGTAATTATTTATGAGGTGTCCACAGTAATGTCAGACCTAAGATGGCCAATGACAGTGTAATTGTATTTTGAACCGTTACCAGAAACGTAGATTGCTTTAAATGTCTCAATCATGTGTTGTGATGTGATTTGATCCTGGTTTTGAAAACTTCTCAGAAAGACAGGATTTATTTATTGTATACGCTTGGTAATGACATGAGTCAAAATTTGTATTTACAGAACAAAATTAAAAACGAAAGTATCTACAGAAGCTGTATTACTGTATTCTCTCTGGTTACATTGTTGTTGCATGGTTTGTAAATGTGTATATACACTTAATACAAGGAATCTCATTTGTTATCACTTCATTTGAACTATCTGCAACTGGAACTTGGCTAAGTCAGCAAGCACATATCTTAGGTTCACCACATCAGACACTACACTCTTAACACTGTATTTGGCTTTAGGATATATGTAATTACACCAGGCTGTTTTGTGGCTTTCCTTTGCTGACTTTGTTTTACTCTCTTTATTACAGGTCTGGAAGTGTTTTGACTGATTGGGCTCAGATCTATGACTTTGTGAAGAATCTTGTAGACCGATTTGTGAGGTAAAAAGGACTTTTGTTATTTTGTTATTTTTTTGACTTTTTTATTATTATTTAGTTCAGGTTCCAAAGCTTGCAAGTTTGTTTAAGCTTTTAATTATGCAGGCTTATGTTCTGCTAGATACCAAACCAACAGCATAATTCAGCTCAGCTAAGTTAGAGTCCACACATTTGACTTGGAAAGGATTCTGCGAAGGAGGGGGAGAAGAAGAAGAAGAAGAAAAATGTGGAATAAACAAAAAAAATGTCCCGATGAATGTTGAACTTATGTAACGTTGACTCAATGTATGTGCCAGTACAGACGGTAGCGACCTAGCCAGAAGAAAGCAGTCTGCTTGAGAAAATAGCAAAGGGAGCAGGTGGGAGTGGGTGGCAGGGAGGCTCAGTCTTCTGGGCTGTGAGAATGGCCATTTGCACTGAAACCTTCCAACACCACACTTATCCCTCACACATAATGGGAGAAGAAGCAGCGAATGTACTTTAAGGCAAGGCGTGCAGGAAGACCAGTACAGTCTGCTGTTGACTTTGACGCTCTTCTGTTGCGCCATGTGGAATCTGCTGGCCCTTTTCCTGTTCTTGCTCTCTCTTGCCGTTTCACGGGCCTTTGTTCAGTGTTGGACAGACCAGCTGTATCAAACATTAATTAAAATCATTAGCTCAAGGAGATTTAAGAGGAGATCCCCAGTTGCTTCAGTACTGTGCAGCAGAAGGCTCAACATTTCTGCCCTGAGAGCAGATGTGATTGCCTAAGTCTGATCTCAGTGACGGAGATAAATTTGAAGTCCACTGTGAAGTTTACAGTACCTTGGCATGAATCCACTCAAGTTGGACTTTTCTTTTCTTTGCACAACCTAATCACTCAGTTGGAAATATTGCAATATTGATTTCATTAGATCTTTTTTTTTTGGTCGCTCGACTTTGGCTGGCTGAGCACGTTTGGCAGAATTTCTATGAATATCTCATGTGGGGGATGATTGCCGGTTGGATGTGTCATTGAAGTGTGAAAAATCAGCACCTCTCCTTATGCTCAGAGTCCTGAGACCTGACTCGCTATGAGGCCAGAAAACCCAACATGTTTTAGTGCCGTGTCAGATTTTGTAACAGAAGGTCGTGAGAAAGACCAACTGCTTGATTGAAATGTAGTTCAGTTTAATTGATAATCTCTATGCAAGGCAAGACAAGCTTCAGTATCAGGCCATTAGGGGTGTAACGATGCGGCATATCAGCTTGTGTTATTTGATATAAGTCTCTGAGTTTGATACAAACCATACATTTCACGGGCTGGAGCCAGTGCACTCATTTTAATACTTATTATACTGAAGTAGAATTAAAAATAAACCTTGTATGCAAAAATTCACTCCTCTTTACCTCATAAGAGCATCCTGGCTAAAGGCTAGCACATTTTAGCACAATGTACTAAAGTGAATTAACATTTTTGACAGAACTTCGTGTCTTCAAGATCATAGGTTTTGAGTGAAACAATAATTTTATTAATTATTTTGACACGGTCATGTTTTTGGTTTATATTAGTGTTTTTAATTTTGTCATAGCCAGTTTTGAGTTTGTATTAGGGACTTTTATTTTGTGTTTGTGATGGCTCTGTCAGGATTTTATCCACAAAGCCCATTCACATTCACTGCTCAGCCTGTATGTTTTCACTGCAGCTCTGCATCCAGACTGAGGGAATAATTACTGTAAACAGCAACAGTGGCAGTTAAACTGTGTAAAAGTGGCAGTGATAGTTAAACTGTATAAAAGTGGCAGTGATAGTTAAACTGTATAAAAGTAGCAGTGACAGTTAAACTGTATAAAAGTGGCAGTGACAGTTAAACTGTATAAAAGTGGCAGTGACAGTGATAGTTAAACTGTATAAAAGTGGCAGTGATAGTTAAACTGTATAAAAGTAGCAGTGACAGTTAAACTGTATAAAAGTGGCAGTGACAGTTAAACTGTATAAAAGTGGCAGTGGCAGTGACAGTTAAACTGTATAAAAGTGGCAGTGACAGTTAAACTGTATAAAAGTGGCAGTGGCAGTGACAGTTAAACTGTATAAAAGTGGCAGTGGCAGTGACAGTTAAACTGTATAAAAGTGGCAGTGACAGTTAAACTGTATAAAAGTTACAGTGGCAGTTAAACTGTGTCCCAGACTGTTATGATTAAACTTTGGTGATTGATCTGAAGGTCCGGAATGGCTTATCTCTGGTCCATTACAACACTGTTATTTATTGCAGTAGTCCAGCGTAACCTAAGCATTCAGCTCTTCTGGTGCTTCTTCTCACAAGAGTGATCAGTATTACCTGTATATTTACCAATATTGACCTTATTTTGTGTTTTTTTTTAGTTTTTGAGTTGTTTTTATTGTAACAAATTGAGGATTGAATAGGACTGAATTCTTGCTTGTGTGGACAGGTACACCAGTACAAACCTTCTGATTATGTCTTGGTTTAAGTTTATTTTTAGATTTGTTTAGTCTTAACAGAATTATAATACATAACATTAACACCTAAATCAGTCTGAGGAAATTTGAATACATTAAACTATTGCATCATTATGTTGTGGGCGAATTGTGGAGCTGGCTACTAGTGTTTTATTAATTCTGTATTCTGAGGTGACAGGTATAAAAATGTAACTGTGGCAGGATGTGTTTCTGGTGTAGATGGGATGAGTCACTATGACAACAACCTGTTTCCCATCTCAATTTTAATTAATCACTTCCTTCCTACTCATAGTAAGGAATTTTTTTTATTACAAACAAGTCACATGCTTTTATTAGGTGACCATACTGGGCATCTTACTCATAGCCATAACTCTGTTATTTCCAGGAGACATACATAGAAGCTGTGGTGCATCATAGGACTCGTCTGACATGTGTTTTTTAGGCACAGTTATAAATACTTCATTTCAAGTCTGTTATGTGTTTGATTCAATTCTTTTAAAGTGAGATATTCCACACTGGCTTTGCAGTAATCTTGTTTTTTTTTCTTTTTAGCCCAAAAATGAAGGTGTCCTTCATTGTTTTCTCCTCAAGAGCAGAGCTCATTTTGCCACTGACTGGAGACAGGTACAGTCCTATATAATCCGTTATAGTTTATAACTGTCTGTGTAGACAGCTGGAAAATATCCAAATCTATTGTCCAAAGATTGGTAGAATATATAACATTTTTTCCAAAGTATATATTGAAATATTTTTACATTTTAGAAAATGTAGCCATTTAAGGCATCCAGGGTTAGCAGTAGCTTAGAAACACGCTGTGGCTAACATGGCTCATGAAGAATGGAAGCTAGAATCCACTGACATTAAACAGATGCTTTTAGATCTAAGTAAACTAATGGCACATAGTTAAGGGTGGGTTATTTTTTGTTTAATTAATTGATATTTAATTAAAACAAATTTGATTGGAAATCAAATTGAAATAGGACCTTATGAATCTGAATGTAATCAGTTTGGGAAATCAGTCATAAACCCAGCCCTACAAATAGTGGTATTGTATGGTTCACACTAACCAGTCTTTCTTCACAAAAGCACATTTGAAACTCACATTTTCAATCTTATCATCTTAAATGAAACATGATTTCTGGTTATCTCTTGGAGAAGACATGAGCAGTGCAAAAGACTGTGTCTTATTAGTTTAGTTAGATTGTAAATTGTGACTTTTTTTGCCACATTTTGTTATGTAACCTAAACTATAATTTTCTCATATTTAATCTGGAAACATTCTGGTAAAGGAATTGCTTTGAATTTCTGGCCATATTCATGAAAATAAACTAATAACTTAAACTTTAACAGAAACATACTGTATTTTATTAACTAATCAATCCTATTCATACACGAGGCCTCAAGTATTTTCCCAGATATAGTGCTGTTCTATACAGTTTAGATTGTGTTCTCACTTTACTCCTTTCCATTTATTTACTGTTAAATAAGTGAGTAAAAGTGTGTGTGAAAGGGGCTTTAGTCACTTTTTAGAGGCAATATGTTTATTGCCTACTTTATATTTTTTGTCTTTGACAGCTACACTATGTGTTCACGAGCATGGTTTGTGTGTTAATCAACAAGCCTAAATAGATTGAGTTTCAATTAAAAATGTAACCACTGCCATTTTTTTCCATTTCAGAGCAGAGATACAGAAAGGCTTGGAGAAATTGAGGAACGTCAAGCCTGCAGGTGATACGTTCATGCATGAAGGGATCAAACTGGTAAATAAGAATATTTTGATTTTTGTGTGTTTATGAAGGATTGTGTGATATACTGTGCTCAAATATTGGCAAATATCTGTGCAGAACGTGATGTGCAAATGAGTCACAGAATGAGGAACAAAAAAGTTTTGTCAACAGGACCAATTGAGCAAGCACAGATTCCTCATTGCTGTTGAGTTCAGAGGATGAGACATTTGTTCTCACCCTCTCCTCATTTTGTTTATTAGCTTTAAAATGTTGCAGTGTTTTGGCTTTTCATGCTTTGCACACTCGCATTGGATTGAACAGTTTTGTTAGAGCCATGTTAGTTGGACATTTCCTAACATTTACTTCTGTTACTAGCAGTAGATTCAAGGGCAAGCATGCAGCTGTTTGTTTTTCAAAGCAAGCCGCATTTGTTTGGTTTTAGGTTTTGAAGATCCAGATAAGGGATAATCAACTGTTTATGGTTTTTCTGGAATGCCCTCATTGACCCACATTCTCATGTTTAGTGTACTGTGGGGGTATATGCTGCGAAAATGTTCAGCACTTTACTAGAAAACTTTTTAATCAATATCCAACCTCACTCAACTCTGCTGCATTAGAACTTCAGGAGTACATATTAAAATATGGCCCAGTGGGATTTGTTCAAATTTTGTATTCAGCTGCACAGTTTTGCTCAATTCTCCCCCTTTCATGCAAGATCCTCCCTCAAAAGCATGTGCGTGAAAGAACTCATTTAGTGTTTTTCATACACACAGTCTATAAACTTCACCCTTGTGGGCTACACAGAAGAAAATAAAATGACAGTGGGTACAAAAAGAGATGAAAAGAGACTAAACCACCATTAGTGACCATTTTCTATGTCTGATACTCTGTATGCACAATAGTATTGGGACTCCTGCTCATTCATAGTTCATTCTGAAATCAACACTAGTAGTTTGTCCTGCATTTATTGGAGTAACCGTCCCTACTCTCCAAGGGAAGGCTTTCTGCTAGGCTTTCAACTTTGGAGCATTGTTGTGTAATTGCATTCTACAGCAGGACATCTGGAGTAGATAAACATGAACATATTTGCACCATGTTTACTGAAATGATGGTGCTTCATCTAATACTTTTGGGATGAGTTGGGTAGCTGTGGATGAGGTGGGGTGGTGATTATAAGAAATCTTTTATTAGTCCCGCAGTGGCAAAGCACACAGTAGCTGCAGTGTTGCAGCATCAAAGGGACAGCAAGGTACTCAGTACAGGAAACAGATATTAGATAAAGTATAATATATACAGTTTAGTATCTACTGCATTATAAATAATACAGATTAATTACAGCTAATTGCACATGGGCAGAAGTATTACAAATTATGTTGTATTGAAAACTCTTAATAGTGTGTGGAGTTTATGTTTGTGTGTCTATGGTCTGCTTAGAGCAGTGCTGGTTGTGAAGTCTAACAGCAGCAGGGAGAAAGGACCTGCTGTACCGCTCCTTTACACACTTAAGAGTGAAGCAGCCTGTGTTTGAAGGAGCACTCCAGTGCTGCCAGAGTCTCATGCATGGGGTAGGAGTCATTCTCCAGCATGGATGCCAGCTTGGATAACATCCTTCTGTCTCCCACCACCTGCACTGGGTCTAAGGGGCTTCCCAGGACAGAGCTGGCCTTCTTAATGAGCTCTTCCTGTCTGCTGTCAAAATACTCCTGCCCCAGGAGTCCACTCCATAAAAGATGGCAGATGCCACCACTGTGTCCTGCAATTCAAATGCCCTCAGTTTTCTCAGTAGGTGGAGTCTTCTCTGGCCTCTTTGTGAAGTGCAGAGGTGTTAACTGACGAGTCCAGTTTGGTATTTACGTGAACAGCCAGGTACTTTAAGAGTCCACTCTCTCAATGTCTCTTCCTGGATGTTCACTGGTGGAGGGGTGTATCTGCACCTGTGGAAATCCACCATCATTTTTTTGTATTTTCTCATGTTTATCTGGATGTGGTTCTACAGATACCAATCCACAATGTCCTGCATCAGTTCTCTGTACTCGCTGTCCTCATTATTTATGAGGCAATCACAGAGTGCTGCTGACCACCTTGTCTGAGAGACAGTCCCGAGCTCTCATATACTGTGGGCAGTTAGTAAATTTGCCCAGTATGCAGTAAGTGTCCACATCAACTTGTTCAAGCTTGTCCTTCATGGTGTTAAAGGCACTGGAGAACTCAAAGAAGGTGATTCTCACAGTGTTAACAGGCTTTTCTAGGTGAGAAAGAGCTCTGTGTAGAAGATAGATGACAGTATCATCCATCCGGACACCAGGCAGGTAAGCAAACTGAAAAGGAGCCTCTCCAGTGACTTCTTTTGGTGAGAAGCAGTGCCACAGGCCTGTAGCTGTTGAGGTCTTTTGGTGCTGCAGTTTCAGTACAGGTATCACACAAGATGATATCCTCAGTTGTGGTAGACTTCACAGCTTCAGGCTCATGTTGGACATGTATTCAACACCCCCACAGAGGTGATCTGCGCAGGACTTGAGGAGCCTGGCACAGATGCAATCCGGACCTCGCCTTGATTTTCCTTAGCTCATTTCTCATCTGGGCTGTTGTGAAGGACAGCCTAGAGCAGAGGGTTGGGTGCTGGAGTGTGTGAATGGCAGATTGGAGCTGCCAGCCAATAGGGGGTAGCAGTGAACTGAGAGTTGTTGAGAAAGGGGGAGGGCAGCATACAGGTAGTGTCTGGGAGTGAGGGTGCAGCAGCGATGTCTGTGTGAGATGAGGGGCAGGTGAAGGATCAAATAAATTGAAAAAAAGATTGAGGTCTTTCACCCACTTCTTGTCCCCCACCACCTGGGAGTCAGATTTCTTGTGGCCAGAGATGGTTTTAAGACCTTTCCAAACTCCACTGACATTTTTATACTATAACTTATCCTCCAGCTTTGCCCTGTAGTTATTTTTTCCCTCTCTTATTTTCCTTCTCAAATCCCTCTGCACAGCTTTCAGCTCATCCTTGTCACCTGACCTGGAGGCCCTCTTCTTCTCTTTTAGGAGAGCCTGGAGACAGTGGGGACAGTGTTCACCACACAGAAATTGACATAATCCGCAATGCAGTGAGGGAGACTGTCAATGTCCTCCTCATTAAGATCACACAATTCTTACCACATTGTGGTTTAAAAAACAGTTCTGCAGCGCCTCTTCAGGCTGCTTAGACAATTTCTTCATTCTGCTGGTCAAGGTGTTTGTACACAGGCAGAAGATGAATTAGATAGTGATCAGATCTTCCTAGCGGAGGGAGCAGTTGGCATAAAACAGATCCAGTGTTTTATTGACTCTGGTGTGGCAAGTTACATACTGGGTGAAGGTGGACAGAGTGTAGGATGGAGAAGCGTGATTAAAGTCTCCAGAGAAAATGATGAGGGCTTGTGGGTGCTGCGTTTGCAGTCTGCACACAGCTGAGTGTATGGCGTCACAGGCCTCGTTAGCACTGGCAGACGGGGGAACATATGCAGCTATTGTGATAAGGGATATTTATCATAAGTGATATCTCATGCTAACATCTAACAGTTCAATGTTCTTATAGCATATTTGTTTTTTAACAGTGATGTGTCCAGAAATACACCATCTTTCATTCGCAAATACTGCCAGCTCATGGGGGATGTTTTGCCTCTCATATGGCAGCACAGCTGCATTGTTAAGTGCTAACAGCTGATCCTTGGAGTAAACAATAGGACGTTGCTCCAAACGGGATCTCCAGACACGGGGGTAAACAGAGAGAAAAGTAGTACTAAAACCAGCACGAGCACCACAAGTCTCATGTCCATTGGGGTTGAAGAAATACTTCACAAACAGAAAAGTAACTGAAGTACAGAAAAGAGGGTAAAAAAATTCAAACTGTTGCAGGAGTTACTGCAACAGGCTGCCACCTCTGTGGTGCCATCTTGGATCCAACATGCAATGCTCCAGAAATCTAGTAGAAAGTAGAGACAGTAGACAGTAGTGGACAGTAGAGACAGTTACTCCAACAAAAACAGCATAAACTATTTTTAAGAAACAATGAATGAGCAGGCATCCCAATACTATTGTCCATTCAGTGTTCATACAGAAAATATCAGCAAAGAGAGAGCTCTGTTACCATTTTCCATCAAAATTGATGTCAGTAAACATAAGGAATGCAAAGGTACAGTTGCATCTCATAAATTTAAATAGTCAAAATACATTTGTTCTGTATGCTTAGCTGATGTGGGCATTTCAGGTCCAGCAAGTAAAAATACATCCCAGGGTTTTGACTGGCTGGCAGGCTCTGCTGTGGCTCATTTTGCTAAGCCATTATTAACAAAATGAACTCAAGGTGGAATACGGGCGGTTATAATTCTATGAATGATCAAACTAGGATTTTGTTTTGAGTGGCTGGCTCTTCTGCAGCTTAGGGTGGATTCTGACTTGCTGGACCCAAAATGCCCACCTCTTTCAAGAACAGTCAACATATATCGATATCTGTGGTTGAAAATGAACACTCATGTTTCATCATACTCTACTTTTTCATGTATTCTTCTGCAGGCAAATGAGCAAATGAAAGAACAAACCCAAAAGTCCTCAAGCATCATTATTGCCTTGACCGATGGAAAGCTTGATGTTTATGTCCATGAACTGACTGCAGTTGAAGTGAGGCCAGTTTTATTGCTACTTGCTGTAATCAGAAGAAAGAGGACACCAGTTTCAACATTTATTTGTTTTTATTTGCAGGCAAACACAGCAAGGACATATGGGGCTCGAGTGTACTGTGTTGGTGTGAAGGACTTTGACAAGGATCAGGTAACTGGAACACTAAAACACAAGTTTTGCAATTGCTCATTGTCCTGCAATGGAATGTTTGCTCAATGGAATGCACATTGCTCATGGTTTCATGAATTTCAGAAAATACTTTTTATTTATTTTGTGTTTTCTGGAAAATATTTTTTTTACCTTAAAAAAATTCTTACTTATAAATTTGTTGCATGTGTTTTGCTGAGCACCAAAGTTGCTGTAGTGGTTGAAGTGATGAAAACAGAGATATTAAAGAGGAAGTGGTCAGCAGTGGCCGGAGTTTATATATGTTTTGGGTAATTCCAGACCAGATTTAATTTTTGTATGTTCTACCAACAGCTGGCTGAAGTGGCTGACACTGCTGCACAAGTGTTTCCAGTCAAAGATGGCTTTCAGGCCCTTAAAGGAATTGTTAATTCAGTAAGTTGTATTTTGTGAACTACTTACGTAGAAATATATTGGATATAAAATGGGCACGAAAGATTGAGTGAAATAAAAAGCAGAGTCCAGTCATCTCTAAAGCTGTGTTCTAAACATTATAACATGTTTCTAATAAACTGAGTTTACCTTGAGCTGCCTGAGCTGCTTCTTCCACCTCAACTTTTCCACCAGTTTGTTTGTGAGTCTTTCAGTTTTTTGAGCTTCACTTAAACAGGCCAATGTGTAGGAATCAGTGTAGATCAGTTGTCCTTTTTGTGTGTTTGATATAGGGCTGGGTGATGTATCAATATTTATGTTGATGACGGGATATAAACAAAGTAGGATATGGGCTGAGACGATGTCGTTTATATGACGTTTTCAGATAATGTTCTGTTTCAATCTTGCGGAAACCATTTTTCTGCTCACTCATTCTACTCCGTCCTCTGCTCTCAGCTCCTCTTCTACTCTGCTTCCCTTCATCCTTGTTCGCACTCTCACATTCAAACTAAGGAGGGGCCATAAGACTTAGTGTACAGAAGAAATTAAATCAAAATGCATCAAATTTCAATGTTGAAATATAGTAAAAGACAGAAGGATTTCTTGCTGTTTTTTTAAAAAAAACAAAAAACAAAAAAAAAACCCCATTAATCCTATTGTATATATTGCCCTCATAAAATAAATCAGGATATGGATTTTTGTCCATATCGCCCAGCACTATTCTGTTTCAATTTAACATGCACAGTATAATTAAATAAAATAAATAAATAATTATGAGTGCAATTAATCACATGATTTTGAATGAACACTTAATCACATTTGTCTTTTTACGCAAACGTTTCCCTATTTTTTCTAGTGCAGTTTATTAGACATAAATCAATGGAAAAATTCAACAATCCAATTGTATTTATTAATTTCAATAAATTGAATAACTGTAATTGAATAATTGAATTTTGCCAGTGAACAGTGTTCACATCCAGTGTCCAGTGAAAGCAACTATGGCTGAATGTTCTAACCAAGAACCGTATATATCAGATAGTTATATGCAAAACTTTGGTCCCACATTGGACACATTTTATTGATTTTTATATATTTATTTATTTTTGCCATTTTTCCAATTTTTCACCCCTATTAATTACCAATTACCCATCCCCCTAAGTAGCCTCCTACATTACATGCCCTGCTCTCAACGCTAGGGGGGAGGAAATCGTCCACATGTTTCCTCCGTGTCATGTGACGATAGCCTACCGCCTCTTTTCGAACTGCCGCCATTTGTATTGTTGCTGGGCAGCCATCGCACTTGGAGGAGAACGCAGGATCCCTGGATCTGTCACAATGGACGGCAGCCGCCCGTCTCGACCAGCAGCGATGTGGGAGATGTGGGAGGAGCGCAATCTACCCACCCCTCTGAGGGAGAGAAAGCCAATTTCTCTCCCTCTGGACCCCGGCTGCCGATGGTGAGCCTGGATTCGAACCTGGGTTCAAACCAGCGACCCCAGGATCATAGTGGTTGCGCCACTATGGGGCCCATTTTATTGATATCTTAAGTGAAAGATTCCTTTACAGTAAACGGAAATTTAAAATTAAATATGAACTTTAACTTAAATATGGCATTATAGAGCATTTTAGACACATTCATATTTATTTGCCTCTGGAGGCACCCCTGCCCTGCACATTTTAGTGGAATCCTTTCTCACAGCCTCTTGAACTACGAAAAGGCTTAGAACTGAGCTGATTAGTTGAAACAACTGTGTTGTGAGCAGGGAAAGCACTAAAACGTGGTAGGTAGTGGGGCTCCAGGAACAGGGTTGAGAAACACTGTTAAATTAATAGTTACGTTTTAGAATGTCCAGAAGTGTACAGTTCTTTCCACTCCTCCTTATATATGTAAAATCAGACAGAAGCTCATCTGTTTCTGCAGTTTTTGTTGGTCATGCTCTTGTACTTCATCAGTGCTCAAATGATGCTGTTAGCTGGATATTTCTGGTTGGTGGACTATTCTAAGTCCAGCAGAAACACTGAGTGGTTTAAACACATCAGCACTGCTGTCTCTGATCTAGGGATGTGACAGAGCTTAAGAAAATTTTTTAGCTACAAATCCATCGAATTCGAATGCGGTTTTGGAAAACACAGGGCCAAGAACACCCGATAAACCCTGATAAGCCTATTTGTGCTTATATTTTTGAATTTTTTCAACACGAATACATGATGCTTAAACAGGCCATCATCCACAGGTAGTCACGGACTCACGCTGTACTGTAAACAACTCATCATTCAATCATTTATTATGTAATTAACTAATTATGCATTCTTACACAAAGAAGACATATCAACTAGAACTGTTCGTGTTTACTACTGTTTTGTGTTTTACACTTGTTTTCTTAACACATTCGGCCATTTTCATTATTGATTTATGTAAAGTGGAAATATAAAGTAAACAACATTCACCATTAAATTCAGATGAACATTGGTGGTCTCTAAAAGATGACCTGCAGGGTCGTCGGCACCCCTCAGTCTCTCTGGAGTCCGATTCCCAGAATCCTTCAGTTTGTCACCTGACTGATCATGTGACTCACGTTCTGATCACCGGAGTTCTGATTGTTTTCACCTGGTCCGGAGAGTGTTTAAACCAGCCTATCAGCCTGTTCAGAGTCTAGCTTTGCCTCGTAACCCTTAAGGCGATACCCATGTTAATCGTTATCAGTCTGTCTGTGTTTGAGTCGTTTCTTTTTCCTGACTCCTGCCTTTCGTCTCGTCCTGTGTTTATTCTACCCGTTATTGATCTTCGCCTGTTTTTTGACTTCGTCTCTGGTTTGTCCATTCTGGTTTTGTCTCTCCTGTCTGTTATTGACCTGGACTATTTGACTCTTGTTTATCGCTTTTGTCCCATTAAAGTGCTGTATTTATATCTGCGTCTGCGTCGCTCTGTCCTGACCTTCTATTTTATATTCCAGCGGAGATTTTAAATCCGCATTCGATAAAAATTGGCCCCAAGACATCTGTCGAATTCGAAATGGCTAAAAATGGTCGAAGTTCGAATGTCATCGAATTAGAATTCGAACTTCGTCACATCCCTACTCTGATCCACTCATACCAGTACCATGTGAGTGTCACTGCAGTACTGAGAAGAATGACCCACTACCCTCATTATACCTGCTCTGTGGTGGTCCTGACCATTGAAGAACAGGGTGAAATGAGGGTAACAAAATGT
Source organism: Acestrorhynchus altus (assembly GCA_034509495.1). Lineage (NCBI taxonomy): Eukaryota > Metazoa > Chordata > Actinopteri > Characiformes > Acestrorhynchidae > Acestrorhynchus > Acestrorhynchus altus. The sequence goes on along the minus strand of CM067522.1, from coordinate 9,573,141 downwards.
GACGCGGATGTACACCAGAATGTAATTATACATCTACAAAGTGTTCCTGTGTGGTCAGAGGCTGATAAACTGGACAGTGAATTTAGGAACTAGGTGGTGGTCTTATGTTATGGTTGGTTGGTGTAACATCCAAAACTATTTTTGTGTGAGATGGCTACATTCTTAGATTTCATGATAGCAATGTGTGTGTTATTAATGTGTTAACTTGGCGTGTATAACTTGGAAAGTATGTCCAGGACATCCGCATAGTTTCTCTTGGAGTTCTGCACTGGATCGTCAGGAATCAGCTCTGGAATGTGTCGGGCATGCGATGATCTAGACAGTATTTTCTCATAATTTATTGAAATATGTTTTCATGCAAATGTTTTTGTCCAGAGAAGAGTGAAAACCAAAAAAAAAAAGCTTCTATTATCTCATTACTGACTAAGCCTATTTGGCCAAATGGAGATTCAGGCCTAGCAAAACATAGGCATTCTCCAGTGATTAGTAATCCTGGAGGCTGGGCTAGTTGGCCTCATGTCCCTCTCTGCTCAGATTTCCAGGATTTGAGATCATCTGTGCAGCTTTGCCATGAAGGCCTAAAGTAGATTTGAGGGAGGTTTCTACAAAAGCACAAAATGCAGAAGTTTAGTTTTAATGTTTTGTTGTTTTTATTGATGAAGTCAAATAGTGCATTGAGCTGCTTGTACCTTATTCTCTTGTTTTACTCTGGTGCCTTGTAATGTTACATGTAGGCTCGTCTTGCTATTGCAGTTTAATGTGTAATAGAAATAGCAGTAGTGTTTAATTTAGAAATGTTACCCAGTTGGCCTAGATTCTCATAATGCACTAAATTGTTTACTCTGGGATGCACCTGGTCCTAGACTATAATGAAATACATATATATAAAACCTTGTAGTGCAAGGTGAATCAAACCCTTTACATGTGTGAGGTGTGAGTGTTATGCTACTTGTTTCAGAGAGTGATTCAACTTATCAGTAGGGTTATTAATTTTTATTTAATGAATATTAATATTTGAATATATGATCATAGCATATATTTACTTTTTGGCTTTTTGAAGAAGACCTCGGATAAGTAAATGCAAGGTTCTGATGTGTCCAGGGAAAATTGGAACACCTGAACATTTATAGACTCGTTTCAGTCATGGAAACCCCTGGAAAATAACATAGAAATGTTCTGTAAATGTTATGTTGAGCCATTAATATTTCATATTTTAGATTCTGATGCCCTATCTATTGAAGTTTGTAATTTTGCACTGTTATTTTGGCAGATATGTTGTGGTTGTTTAACTCCTTAAAATAGGCTCACACTTCACACTTAACTATGTCAATATTATAATTAACAACACTTTTATATGCCCTAAAATAGAAATATAGACTCCATGAAATATGCTAAGCAGTTACCAAATACTTTATATTAATTTCTACATTAATAACAGAATAACAATTCTAAGGTTCAAGAGATTGAACTCTGTTAAATGCCCCAATGTTAATAATGAGAAAAGGTCTCTTAGCTAGTAACTTGGTTTCACCATAGACAATAAATACACTGTATGGTCAAATGGTTGTATACACCCTTTCTAGTGAATGCATTTAGCTACTGTTGAACCACTGTTGACACAGAAGTGCGAATGCACTCACACTTCTTGGAGTCTGGGATTTTGCAAATAAAAATGGATTCTTTGGAGCAAATTAACAACCATTTGGCAATTCTGTGTTCTCTTAAAAGATGGTGCACCATCTAATACTTTCGGGATGAGTTTGGGAGGTGTGCTTGTCACTGAATTCCATTCCAGCAATACTCAAACAACTAGTAGAAAGCCTTCCCTGGACAGTAGAAACTTACTCCAAAGTAAAGCAGGAGAAACTCTTTTTATATTTTGAATTCAGAAAAGACAGTGAATGAGCAGGTGTCCCAAAACATTTGTCCATATATTGTATAACCTGGCCCATCACTAAATAATACCTATTTAGAATCCCTTTCATCTTCTCAGGCCGTTCCTCATGCAGTAAAATCAGCATAATTCTTTTGTCCACATCTGCACCGGTGTTCACATCAAACATGTGAAATGAACTCAGCATCCCATCTGATACAGAGTTGAGAGTGCTATAGATAACACAGTAACTGCAGTATCTCCAGCACGCTCAGCCCAGAATAAGACGATGTTTACTTCCCTCCTCTAATGATGGGTTTGTTTATCATACGTCATATTTAATCAGTTCTTTTTATACTCGCCTACCACTTGAGACTGAAGCTTAATCTCCAGTGCTGTTGATCCCAAGCACCATATATTTGGGTTAATATTGTCTTTTTGCCAGTTGTATATGGAGATTTGCATAGTTTGTCCTCCGCTGATTTATATGGATGATAGCAGAGGCGACTGTAGGCTCACACGGACCTTTTTATATGATAATGTCAGCCTGGAGCTTCTAATAGAGCTGAAGAGGAGGGAACAGTCACGCATAATTTTCCCATAACGGCCGACATAGTTCTTTCCCGGACTGCACTCTGTGTGACAGTCTTCTCATTGAGCCAGATATGGCTTAGCATGAGCAATGCAAAGTCTCTATTAGGTGTGCTATGGGCTGGGGGGCAGTGCAGAATAAATGGAGACGATGTATTTATTTACACTGATGGTAAATGGTGTGCTGGCTTTTTTTTTTTGCCTTGCAGATCCTCAAGCAGTCCTGCACAGAGTTCTTTACAGTGGAGCCATCCAGCGTCTGTGTGAATCGTGAGCACTTTCATTGGTCCTATTTGTTAATGTGCATGCGTGTGTGTGTGTGTTTGTATGTGTGTGCGTGTGTGTGCACAAGGCCATTTTGTTGGGTTGTCGCCCAGGCATGCTTCTCATTATGTTCTCATCTGGTTTACATACTGCAGAGTCCTTTGACGTGGTCCTAAGAGGGAACGGGTTCACACTGGGGAAAGCCAAAGAAGGTGTCCTCTGCAGCTTCATACTAGATGGCGTGACCCACAGTAAGTAGAGTCACACCGACTCATTTGCACATTTAGATTAGAGATGGCATGATGCTGCTGTTATCTGATACTGATCACAGTATTGAAGATGTATGGGCTGATCATTTCTTTACAAAATGATATACATAAAATTAGACTGTATAAATAAATGATTTATTTTTTATTTAAAGTGCTGTTAGGTTTGTGCTTTTATAGAGGCCCACATGAATGTTCAGTTAACTAATGAAGATCAGTGTAGATCAGCACCTTCCTTTCATAGTCCCAACCCTCACCAAACAGTCACTGTCAGTCTCTTGCCTGATTGACTATGAGTGAGCGAGCCAACCATCTACCTGTTGCTTATCTGAGCCAATGAACCAGAATACTATAAAAATGCAAATGCTGGGGAAGTTCACCACCATATATCATTACCTTCTCCAGATTCACAGAATATATATATAAAATATAGATATATAAAAAATAAAAGCATGAGGTATTTGCCATCACTGGGCTACTAGCAGTGACAAGCCAAAATATTAATATTTAATTTATATTTAAAATATTACATTTTTCATTTTTTACTGTTTGTCAAGTTCACAGTCACATGTCTGAAATCATGTATTACACAGCTGTCCAAAGGAACATCTATAGCATTAAAATGTAATTTGATTAGGAACTTTTATTTGTCCCACTAAATCATGACTCATTTAAGCAAAGGGGCCCAAACATGTTTGTAGTTTGTTGTGTTAACTTACATTTTATAACTTACATTATGGGTATTTGGTATTTCTAAACTGAGGGTAAAATTTGGATACTATTATTTAAAAAAAACATTTCATTTTAAGTTCACCTGAGTTAAGGGTAGCATGGGTCAAATCAAATGGCCTTCTTGGCCACACATTTATAATCCTATTAAAACAATAATCAGCTTCCCTTTCTGAAGACTGTGTGAATTTATCTGTGACTTGAAAGTTGTGAAAATCACAACCACATCCTTTTCAAATTGACACTGGATTCTTGTTAGATCGGAGTGATGTCTGTCTTATGAAATTCATGTGTCTTTTCCTCATTTTTGTAAATGAAATCAAAGAGGAAGTGCACATTTGTTCCATTTTAGAAACATTTTTCTACTGACTGTAAAACACTTCAGCTTTTAACTCTTTAATTTTAATGGAAAAAGCTGCAGCACATATGCTGGCCTTGGTCTCTGAACTGCACTGCACGTCAGCAGTCGTAGTGAGCACAGTGACAAATGGTGAAATATTGTACATCTGGAGTCGGGGTTATACTCCAGCTAGTTTGAAGGCATAGCATAGTGCTAGAGGCTAATGAACGCTCTGTTTTATTTTCCAGCTCAGAAGCCAACCACAGTGAAAGATAACTATGTGCTGTGTTCTGCACCGGTGCTGCAGTATTCAGGACAGTGAGTATTCAAAGGGGACAAGTGTGTGTCTGTGTGTGTGTTTTATGTGTGTGAAGGGAGAGAAAAAAGCATTAGTCATTAAGCTGCAGTGTTTTGTTTGCCATTTGGGCAGCATTCTTAACTGATGAGGTCAGCAGTGGTCTGAAAGTCAAATGAAATGTTTATGTCAGATGTCCTGCTCTACTTATTCAGTCAATATATTATTGTCCTGGCTAGCTGCTTAATGTGTTCCACGTTTTTGGGCTATTCAGCTATTGACAGCTTTCCATCCCAGTATATAACATGCTATCTATGTGTGGCGTTAGCAGACTTCAGACTAGCTCACAACACATGAACTACTCTGTCTGTTCTTGCATCTGTTCTTTGATTACCATCAAAAAATATACAATAAACAATGTAACACATAATTAAGATTTTATATATTTTTTTATTCATTTGTTCAGAGTGGGACCCAACCAAACACATTCAGTTTAAATGAATAATATTTAATACAAGCAGCTTTGTGAACAGTTTAGCACAAACATTGACCCAGGTTAGCATCGTTAGTGATACCAGTTGATAAAACAGGATCGATTTAATGAGAGAGATAGTTTCTCAAAAATAAATTCTCAACTAGGGGTTTCCGAGTAGGAAATGCAACTTGTGAAGGCAATCCAGTTAAAATGTCCTCCTTGGAACTCGGGAATTCCAACATCCAAGTTCAAAAGGAACACAGCTTGAATAGGATACCTTTAATTTATATTGCACTAAATATCTAATAAATGTTCAGTTAATTTTCCGTTAACTCTAAACGAAATCTCAATCCAAAACCTCACCCTAAACCTATTTCTCACTGCAACCCTAATATTTTTGAGGATCAGACAGCTAGTTTATTACCAATTCCAATATGTTGGGGTAAAGTACAAGATGAAAAATGTCCTGTCATGAATTCATATGGGAAGGGTACACACTGTATATTTGGTACTGTATATATATTTGTAACATTGTTATGTTAGCCTGGCTAGAACTCACTGTGAATTGTTTATTTGGTACCACACCTAACAAAACAGAGTTTAAAATTCTATGATAATGGAATCAATTAGATTATTAGAATTGTTATAATTAGAAATGTGTTATATTGTAAAGAAATAATAATATGGACCTATGCCCACCCATAAAGTTTTCCAGATGTTTTAGGCATGTTGTCATTTTTATTCTTGAATGTACAGCCACAACAACATGTGTAAATCAACCCAGCTCTCATAGACAACACTATATTTCTGCTGACTAATACTGTAGTCCTCTCTGCTGCTATACTGGGTGCTGTAACAATGTGTTGATGAGTCGGAGTCCTCCATTATAAATACTGAACAGCAGTCTCTTTGAGCTTTGAGCTTATGCTAAGACTTGTGCCTATAATGCAGCGTGTTATAACAGCGGGACCCCTGTAGGTGATCGCTATTTAAAGGGCGTGCTTAATTAACTTTTGGCTGGTGACTATGACCCATTAAGTAGTTAGCTGCTATGAGCAGCAAGTAAACACATCTGGTGGAGGGCTTTAAAAGGATGTGCGACAGATGCAGCGATTCCCATTTCTACGCTTCCATTTAAATAATTCACCATGCCCTGACAATTGGCATCACATACCACCTGCATCTTGTCTGAGAGCAGGAAGGATCTCTCTCTGTTTCCATCTGCCTGCTGTGCATGAGGAATCCCACTACAGTCCAGAGATGAAAGAGATGTATGCTGTATTGTTTTACTACAGCCTGTGTTCAGTGAAATTTTGAATGAACAATATTTTGAAAATGACTGAGCCCCAATGTAGTTTTATCAGCCAAGACGTGTTTAAGGGAGATGCTGGCCTAAAATTGCTACAGAAATAGTGAACTTGTCACCGTTCTTAAATGCATGACCAAAACATCACTCAATCTGCTTAAAACCCATCTAGACCTTCTTTTGTTAGGACATAACATTAAAATTACCGGCCTAATATTGAGTGGGTCTCATGCAGTCCTAACAGCTCTGACCTCCACACCGCTAAAGCTGTTTTGTCTGGCACCAAGACATTAGCAGCAGATCCTTCAAGTTCTGTAAGTTGAGAGTTGAGGCCTCCATGTATCCCATCAGTGATCCTGACAGGTCACTGGTTGCCCTTCCTTGGACAACCTTTGGTACGTACTGACCACTGCATACTAATGCTCCTCTAGCCATCGCCATTTGGTGCTTTCCCCTTTTTTCCTCCTTCCATGACATCAATGTCAACATGTCATCTTATTACTAGACTATGTGTATGCTCTCACAAACCAATACAGTTTCTTTAGACTGTGTCACGTGACCTGGTTTGGGGGTGGGGTGGCTCGTCCGGGATTTTCGAAGGTCCTTGTGGTCCAGGGCTGTTAGTGCTGGTTATCAAGGCCTCATCTGCAGTGACAGCTGCTGTGTTGTAGGCCGAGGATCCACGGCATCTGTCGGCTTCCCCATTAGTATGGGTAGGCCCCGCCCCTCTGGGCCCTGGCCAAAAGGGGGGACCAGGAGCTGGGCATTGGCAGCAGCATGTCCTCACCTGCGTTTTCACAACAACTGTGGAAGAAGAAAAATAACTGAGGGGACAGGTCTAACACCTGCTCGCAGTGCAAGCAAGCAGAGCAGCGCTCATCAATAATCGATCCGATCACTTACACAGGCGTCGGCTGCCGTTCCGTTCCCATCTGGAGCCATGCCCAGACAACATGGCACGCTTGCCTTGTTCTCCCTGTGCTTGATAGAGGGATGCTAATTCAAGTGAAAATGTAATATGTGCCAATGTGAAAAATGTCAGTCCTGGTCCAAATAGTAAGTTGATTTCACTCATGCTCTGTTGACACACACAAGCGTGCAAATATGGAATCATAAAATTATGAATTTTGGTGTTTATTTCTCATGTTTTGGGAAAAACGTGTCAGAAATATCAGAAATTCAGCATCTCAAACTATAAGAATATTTCATTTCATGTTTGAATAAATTGTCTCATTCAGCACATGCAACCACAATCATGGGGAAACATGGACTGCTGACCTCAAAGCTGTCCAGAAGATGATCAACACCCTCCATAAAGAGGGTAAGCCACAGAAGGTCATTGCTCATGGGCTAATTGCAGAGTGCTGCATAAAAGCATAATAATGGAAAGTTGACTGGAAGGGGAAAATGTGGTGGGGAATGGTGCATGAGCAAAAGGGATGACCACAGTCTTGAGAGGATTGTGAAGAAAAGTTTATTCAAACTTAGGAGAGCTTCACATGAAGTGAACTCAAGCTGGTGTCAGTGAATCGAGACCCACCACACACAGAGGTCAAGCCTAGAGTGGACAGAAGTTTTCAAGTTTCCATGTCATCTGCTCGGGTTGGTGTGCTGTAATTGGTCAAGTCAATGCAGCTTCTACCAGGAGATTTTAGAGCACTTCTTACTTCCATTTGCTGACAAGCGTTGTGGAGATGCTGAGTTCCTTAGGTGCACTAGAATATTTCTATTTAGAAGGGGCAGGAGGCAAAGCTGATACTGTATATAAAGTATATTAAACCAGTTATTAGACTAAATGAATAACATAGCATCTTGGTCTACGACCGCACTGGAAGACCAGCTCTTCTGTTGGTGGTGTTAATAAAGTCAAATGAACCGTGTGCCCTAAAAAGATAAAGATTCTTGAGGAACGTTTGCATGTTATTTGTGTCAAGGAAGCATATTGAAGGTTTTTAGAAGCACCTTAAATGTTTCCTCTTAAATTGAAGGACATCCAAACGTTCCTCAAGGATCTTGTACCTTTTACAGTGAGTATTTAACACTCTGGCACTGATTCTTTGTCTAGGCAAAATATTATATATCAATATATCAGATATTAGCAAGAGTCCTTGAATTTCTCACAGACCACATTTTTGCACTCTTAAAATAAAGTTTCAGAAAATTCATTTTTTTATGCAAAGCCACTTTTTTTTTAAAGCTGTAGGCCAATCTTTAGAGTTATGCTTGTAATTGGCTCTGGATAAAACACATCTGTTAAGTTCCTTTTTAAATAGTTTTTAGTTAAATGCATTTTGTGCATCTTATTATATAAATTGAGTTTTTTTTTATCATATTTAATCATTTTTTCTAACCAAAACCAAAGGCCATAATGTTTTTGAGTCTGTAGCTATATTTTCCTTTATTTTGTCTATGAAACTTTATGACCTCCGGAGTTTCTTTCGTTAAGTTCTGTAGTGTTTTCCAGCCTTTGAGAATGTTCTCTGAGGACCATGCCTTGTTCCGCGAGCTTAGTCAGTCGTGTTCGCTGTTGTGTTGCAGATTGTCAGGGCTGGTTGACACATAAGCAGGGTCGTTAATAATTGACGTCATTCATTTTCACATATTTACGGAGAGTTTGAAAGCCATTAGTGACACCAGTGTTAGCAAGTCCAGCTGCATCACATCACTACCACTCTACATCACTACTGCCGTTCTGATGCCAAACCCAATCCAAAGATTTTCCTGGAAGTCTCTTGTGATGCTTTGAGTGGCTGTTTCGTCATCAAGGGTATTTATATGTCCATGTTCAGAGAGCTTGAGGGACCTTTTGCCTATTCAACATCTGCCACTGTCACAGCATCTTTCAATCTTCTGTATCCCATAAAAGGAGAGAGATACTGAAGACATATGGGACAGAAGGTCTCAGTCTCACTATTGTGTGAGAAGTTTCAACAGACTGATCCACCTGGTTCTTCTCAAAATCTTGCAGTTCTAATAGACAACACATGGGATCTGTATGTGTGAAGTTTTGGCATAGGATGGAAGTTCTAATCAGAGATTTAAAGTAATAAACATATCACATTGTGAGGTTCCTATGACAACTGACTTTGTATTTTACCAATAGTGTCATGAGTATGTCCATGTAGAATGTAACTGTTTAGGCCGTTTAAGGATGACGTTTCCTCAAGGGTGCATATATCATGAGTTATAGTCCTTGAACTTGGGGTTTGTAGATCCAGAAAGAGAAAGATGTGTGATGTCATGCGGTACAAAAAAAAAAAAAAACCCAAAACGATATTTCCATTAGATTCTGTCTCCAAAGATTCGATTCGACACATTTGAAGCAACCCACCCCCATCCAGTGTCCACATATCCAGCTTGATTAACAACCTGCCCAACATTTGCATGTATCGAATATGTCAGCTAAATTAGCCTCTCCTCTCATCCATTTAGTAGACGCACCTCGTTAACATGCAAGAACCTGCAAGAGAAGAATCCTCGCAGAGAATCGATGGACCAAGTTACAGCCAGACTAAAGCCTTCCAGTACAAAAACATGCATAAAACTGAATCGAGGGTTGCACTTAGCAAAATTCAGCTGAAGTACGTCATGTGCTTTTATATGGTTCTATAAAGTAGAGATTGTCAGAGATGAACACTATTCCAATGATACTTGTTTTTTTTTTCCAGAACTGCAACTCGCACACTGTCTATACAACACTGTTACGTATAGACAGTATAGGCCCCTTTTTTTCCCTGTTCCCTCATTTTTGGAGGGATCTCAGGCGTTCACTCAGTCGATTTCGTGGTCGTGGATTCTCATTAGCCCCATGGTAATTGTCTCTCACATAATAGACATATGGAAATTACAATGCCGTTCATCATTAGTGACTTAATTGCAAGCACCTTCCGGCTTCTCCTTCTGTAAATAAGTGATAGGAATTCTTTTCCCCTCCTGCCTTTTTAAAAACCTCTGCTGAAAATTGGACTTGACAAGTCTACCACCCAGCAACTTCTGCAGTTTTAGTCTTCTAACACTTCTATTTTCATTTAGAAATCTGCATTTCCTAATTGTCTGCTTGCTTCCTTGGTGGGTTCGAGCAGTTTTATCGTAATTCTTTTTCCTATTTGACCTTGATATTTGTTATATATTCCCACAGGACTATGGAAGTTCTCATCAGCTTGAATGGTGGCACGTCCTATATCACAAGTGCTTTCACAATCACTGCCTCAACTTGTGTAAGTGAGATGAAAGATCAGTCTTGTCTGTGGAACTGGGAGACAAATGGGTTAATGCTTTGTTTCTGTTTGATTTATGTGCCTGTAATCGCTGTGTAATCATTAGGGGAGTAAACTCATCTCCCACCAGTTCAGTTGAAGTCTGATTCTCGGCCACGTGATTCAGCAATATACACCTGAAGATGTCCTCATTCTGTAGTCAACATCGTTCCTGTGTTAGGAGCTCCTGGTCTAAGCTGTATTTATAAATTGCTGTTATTAAAAGTTCCATATTGATTCATTTTGTCCTGTGAACATTTTCTCCCAAATGACACAGGATACTGTTTTAATTAACAAGTTAAAATTCAAATGTGGCTCCATGCGTGTTAACACTGCTGAACACTAGTCGAAAAAAAAAAAAACAACCACACAATATTTGCTTTTCAGTGTGTTGCGCAGCTCCAAGGTCCCAGGGTTTTGGATTTAATCCTCACTCCAGTTTTTATTTGTAGGGAACATATGATAGGGGAATTGGCTATGCTAAAGGCTGTGTGTGGAGTCCAGTCAAGGGGTTATTCTGCCTTGCGCCCAGTAATTCCAGGTATGCTCTGGACCCACTGTGACCCTGACATGAAAGATAAGAAGATGAATGGAACATTGAGGTTTATTAGTTAGTTTACTTTCGTGCAGTGTTGTTACAGTGTGCAGCAGTGTGCTTATAGTGTTCATGTAGAAATAAATATGGTTCAGTTCTTTTCATTTCTGTTAGACATAACAGACCCAGACCCTGACTTAGACCCAGAATGTGTAATATGGGTATGTTGCTGACTACAGAATAAGGACAAATTTAAAGGTTATATATTAAACTATGGATAATAATAATGTTTTTTTAATTGAAAATACAACCACAGTTGTTGACGTTTGCCTGAGTGCATTTGTGAACTTCGTTAGGATCAATGGTGATAATATAAAATCAGTGTACTAAAAATGGAAATTACCAATGTGATTGTGATAATTGAGTTATAGAGTGAGTGCATGTTTAATTCCTTACGAGTCTCTATTTTCTGAAGTTCCGATTACTGAGGTGTAGAGGTTAGTTAGGAGGAAGTAATGCTATAAGGAAGTGGCCAGGGGTGCCTTTTTGCCCTAGCTCTGACGAGCTCTTTCAGCTTCTTCTGACAAATCCTTCATAACCACCTTCAATACACAGTGTAAATAGCATTAATTATAGCAGTTTATAAATGTTTGCCATAGGATAAAGATGGATCTCTGTAAGATGACTGGGCTGACTGAGTGGGAAACACCTACGCTGTAATTAAGTGAGGGTGAAAAAAGATCTCGCAGACCAAATGGTAGTTAACAGTGGTGTTCATGATGTGCCTTTTTACCCTTCTTTTCCTTTTTTTTGCTTTAATTTATTGTGTTATGTGTCCTTTAGTATACGTGTTCCTCTTAATTGTAATCCATTTTTGAAAACATTCATTTTAAGCATCGTTAAACTGTTCTTGATTTAGATCTGACGAGCAATTTTAACTTTGTGGACTCCTTTTTGTTATCGAGGCATTCTTCCAGCAGAGAGCTTTAATTTACTTTAATGTACTTTAATTACTTTAATTAACTTATTTCTTTTAAAATCATATTTAAAAAGTTTGCAGGTTAGTACGTTTGGAGATAATGGAATGTATATATGCTAATTCAGAATTCAGTGGCACTGTGCAGAAAATCGAATTAAATGCATTTTGTCTTCATCAGTCAGATGGTTCGGTGTTCCTCATTGTCTTCCTGGTGCTGTTGTTGCTCCTGGCTCTGGCTCTCATGTGGTGGTTCTGGCCTCTCTGCTGCACCGTGGTGAGTGTTGGACTTTTGCATACGTTTTATTCCTCTGGGTTTCATTCTTGCTGGTAAATCTGCTCATCTGACAGTTGTGATACCAAGAGTGAGAAACTCCAGCTGGGGGGATTTAAGCCATTGCTTACAGTCTTCATGAGTCTGGTTAGATTTTTGTGTGGTACAAATGTAGGCATGCCTGAACTCTTCAAGCTCAGAGTTACACAGGAAAATGTAGCAATACAAAGCAAGCAACCTTGCCACATCCTGATCTTCTCTTTGATCTAGTCAAACAGGGTTCACATAGAGGTACACAAGCCTGTGCTGCAAAGGCTCTGAGCTAAAATTGCTCTTTCCCACACAATCAGCAGCATCAGAAAAGAATCAAATTTGAGTTCATAGTTTAACCCTGTAGATGTTTAGAGTTTAGTTATTCTTCTGTAACCTATAGTTGCATTTATGAACACGTTCATGTACACTTTTAATTTCTTTTTTTTCAGTTTTAGTGTCAGTTGTTAAAATCATGAATAAAATGTAAAACATAATCCAAATAAATCTGACTGTGCACTCAACAATAGCTTTTATGAATTATAATAAACTTAAAATGATAATAACTTTATTTACATAACCCTTAATGTGAGCTACATACGTTCTATTCACATTAACATTTTTTTCTGACCCTTCTAGGTGTTTATTGGTTTTAAATCTGTTGCTAGACAAGTTGCACACACATTCACACTGCACATAGTGGAACAGATCAGCAATTAGAATTGGCAAATTCTGCCATGTGTCTGTGGTTTATGAAAGAACATGGCTTTCATTCTTGCTGGTTGTACTGTTTTTTTCCTGAGGTACTGTGCAAGTACATTCAATGCATATATAGTAAATTCCACATCAACAACAACAACAACAACCTAATAATCAAACAAAGAAGTTTAACTGGAAATTTCAACAAATCACTACCTTTACATTATGAGAACATATGAATCAATATCAATGTTTCATATCAATATTCAGTGTGCAGGATTTCTCAGACTCATGTTATCTAACAGAACAGTTTAAATCAGTTATAAATAATATTGTATATAATCTATAATGCACTGTAAAAATAATGTCACAGTGAAAACAATCAGTAATATCGGTGTGTGTTCATTCGATTGTAGTTAATCACTAAATATCAATACTTTGTTGCTATTGTTTCTGCCAAAACCAGTCAGTATTGAACAGTATAAGAAGCCAACCAGTGTAAGTTAGGCCTACATTAATACTGCATTTGTGTTCACAAGAGGAGCATATTAAGTTTGAAGGTTAAGATTGAAATTATTTTTTTATGCCAATATTATTTTGTAACGGTTCTTCATAGTTTCTTTAATAAAGGCAGTGCATAAATCATTACAATTCAATGAACAGTCTGGATTCATACCTGGGAGCTGAAGAGCTTTTAGATCTGGTGAAAATCCTTTGAAGATGGTTCTGTACCTAAAAAGCATTTGAATACTAGAGCTGCCACAAACAACTTGATTGATAAATAACCTATTGATTATTGAAACGAAGAATCGATTGTGTATGTTTTAGGTTGTTTTATGCACTTGCTAACCTGCAGTGAAGACAACGAAAATGAATAACATTAACAGCAATAAAATATAACGAAAATAGATCTGTTTTCTCATTTTACATCAACAAAGCCAAACAAGAGGAGCCAAGTGTGAATGAGTAATTTTAACTTTCACTTTGAAAGTATTTTGTGATAGTGCTTCATTTGTATTAGTGACTCATATTTTGACATGTTCTGGCCAGAGCCACAATATTGTTGACCCTCTTCTGCTTGTAGCGTGATCAGCAAGCTGTTGAACTGCAGGACTTTGTCCATAACCAGCAAGCTGATTGGCTATTGTTTTTTTTTTATGTTACGGGCAGGGCTCCATAAACACCAAGTGTTACAACATCTGGCCGGTGTCCTTGTTTGTAATGTGTCTGGGTTGACTTACTGTAAGATCTCTCCTTTTTTCGCTCAGCCCGTGCCCATATGAGACTTCCAAACTTCATCCAACTCAGCAATGAGTGATGTTGCTGCAAATGTTGCCTTACAGCTCTGTATGTTTTTCATCCACACACGTTCTGTTCACATGACAGACAGCTGCTCAGTCTATATGTTTTCACTGCAGTATCACAATTACGGGCATAAATGCTTTAAAAAATGTGTCCTGAACAGTTTATAGTTGGCATGACATCACCAACAAATCAACTGTGATATTTGTTACCAACTAATTTGGTCATTGATTTTAGTCGAGTAATTCAATGACTCGTAGTCCCTTAATAGTTTAACAAGTTGGACATGTAACGGTCATGTATAAAGGGGTTACATGCAGAAAAGATTATACAAAATACAGATCATTACTGCAGTTTTTAAGAGATAATAATCCTGATAGCTGATCATTTCAATGTGCATTTGTTACATAAATACCTAAACTTAACCTCAATCCAAACTTTAAGCATAATCCCAACCTTGTTCTTAATTGTACCCTCACTGTGTCATGAATCTCTAAATTTTGGAATATTGGAATGAGAATATATATATATATATATATATATAAAATACATACAATTGTTCCACCTAAGTGTTGATTAATTTGATTAATATATAAAATACAAATACAGTGCTCTCAAACACACACTTTTCAAATGCACAAAAAGCAGCAACACTTCAGAGGCTTAACCAGGGGAGCGATATACAGATGGTGAGCTTAGAAAAAGTCTATGCTTCTGGAAGCTGGCAAGAGGAACTAGAGCAATCAGCATTGTGGCGGCCCCCAAAATGATATGCACCACCTCTCTTTGAGAACCTGGCGGGAGCTCGTCCAGGATGAGATGGAAGCATATTTTGGAAAACCAACAAAGGCATTAAAATGTAAACCCCCTGCAGCATGTCTGGATGAGGCCCTGCTTGTCTTGGTAGAGGAGCTGCTGCCTCCCTCCATCAGGGACCTCCGGCAGAAGAGAAGGGCCATGTGTGCTTTGTTAATATTTAAACCAGTTTTTCAGTAGTTAGATATATTCAGATCCACCCTGCCATCCTGCCTCCAGCCTCCTCCCATTTCCCCTCCTTCTCCCTGTCAGGGAGGTCTCTGCCAGGTTGGAGGTCACTGCGAGAGTGGGTGTTGAGTTAGACATCCTTTTGGGACTAACGTTCTAACATTCTAAGTAGGATAATTAAGTCTTTATGTAAACCTTGTATTCTTCACAGTTCAGATTTTCTCTTGCACTGGGGGGTGTTTTGGTTTTACTGGAAGGAGTGTTGGCTGTCCTGAGAGGGTTTTCGGCTGCATTGGCAGGGGTTTTGGTTGTACTTGGAGAAGTTTCAGTTGTACTGGGAGAAGTTTTTTTTGTATTGCAGGAGATTAGATTGCACTGGGAAGAGTTTTTTGTTGTGCTGTGAGGAGTTTCAGTTGGACGAGGAGGAGATTGGGTTGCACTGAGAGGTCTTTGGGTGGCTTGGAGAGATGGATGCATTTACTGCTATAATGTGGCTATTTTAGATCACCTCCTGAAGTGGTTTGAGCGATCAGATATGCATGCGTTTTAAATGTGTCTTGGATATGTTTAGACTTGACCTCATTCAAATATGAATATGATACACAAGGTGCAGGAAGTGACTAGGTGTAAGCAGTGTCTAAATGTACATTCTTCTAAATAGCTCAAAGCATAACTACTTTTTGCTGTTTGTACAACTGGTATTTGGTAAATTGGTATTTTTTCCATTGCTTGGGCTCTAATACTACACAAATAGGTTAATTTCATGTTAATGGAAGTGCATTTTAATTTGCAAATATGCTACCTGCCACTTATCCACGATCACTTTAAGCTGGGAAACAGCTTGACACAACATGGTGTATAGAGGGTAGAAACAGGACAGATTATAAGCTCCAATTGGACAATTATCCCAAAGCCATATGGGGATGTTGCCCTGGCAGCCTCCAATTGGTCGGTTTTCCAGCGGTGGCTTTTAGCCGCTCGGGCGAGTGTCAGATGGCTAAGTATTCAGTGGTTTCGAATTTAATTACAGTACTACTTTATCGTCCCGAACCACGTTTCTGAGGGTTTTTGTCTGTGCCACATCTGTCCGTCAGGTAGTTTGAAGACCTAACAGCCTGGCCTGTCATTTGTGTAATGCCTTATTTACCCCACAATATGTCAGGGAAATATAAATCTGCTGCTTAATTACTCAATAAAAGAGCTAATCCTTTAGCCGAAGGTTGTTCCTAAAAATATGTTAATCATTGCTATGCACGGCCCCCACCAACAGGCGTTCACGGATTTGCCAACAGTCATTTATGAGTCAAAGAGCAATTAATTAACTCTAATTGATGATTTTCCATTATTATAATGACAACAGTGCTGTAATGGTATCAATGTGCTTTAATGTGAATGAAACAGCTGTTCGACCTATGATATGTGATAATTATGAAGCATTTTTCTGAAAACTAATTTCCTAAATGCATAACCTACGAGTGGTGGCCCATCCATTTTTCTTGAGTAATTGGGCAAGGACTGCTTCTTGCTTTGGAGTGCCTACACTAGGAAAAGAGTTGAAAGATGATTAGAAACAGCTTATCTGATCCTGCCATTGAATATATGCAGTGCAGTTTCCAGATGCACTTCAAGCATTAGGAAATTGGCCTCGTAATTCTTTTGAATAGCATTATTGATGTTATTACTCTAATTGCCATTTATTTAATAGTAATTGGTTACGCATATTGTTTTTTATTCACCAGCAAAAATATCAATGTTGTTCCTTTCCACAAAGTGTAGTACAATCAAAACTAAATCATGACAATAAAATAATAATCTAGCATCCTAGTTTTGTGAACACAAATGTACTGAATGGCCCTTTAAATTGATTTTTGGCTAAAAAGTCTACTGATAGCCCCCTGATATTTTAAGATCTTGTTTTATATATTAAAAATCATGGTGTTCTAGGTTTTGCGATACTGTTATTCTTTACTGATAACTTGTATCAGATTTTGAAGGCCTTTGAAAGCATTGTCTTTGATAGCACTGTCTGTCTGATCTTGTGTGGATAGAATACTATGAGACAGTCTACAAATTAGGGATGGGCCATATGGAAAAAATACCATATCTTAATATATATTTGCTGAATGTTGATATACAGTATATAATATGATGTATAATGTCAAGTCATTTTCATGCCTGTGTGTGTGTGTGTGTGTGTGTGTGTGTGTGTGTGTGTGTGTGTGTGTGTGTGTGAACATGAGCAGAGTTGAGGAGGACCTGAGAGCAGGGAGGCAGAGCAGAGTGAGGAAGCATAAAAATGAAAAGTCCGTGTTAAAGAACAACTCAAAATTAACAACGTTGCCCATTTGGCGCTCTGTTTATATCCCGATGTTGTTGATATTTTTTGTCCAGCCTTACTGCTCAAAAAAATAAGTGTTTATAAAGAATTAGCTCCTCACAGATGATCTACATATCATCTGAACTGCTACAGACTCATTATTAGACTACTAAATGCTGAAGGCTGACTGCAGAGTATCGTCAAGAAAGTCAGTCAGTTTTTTAAATCTGAATTGTATGTGATGCATCTGCACACTCTCCAAAACTCTCAGACCAGGTAAGGAGGGCATTAATCAGAGAGGCAGCACTGAAACCAAAGGTAACCATGAAGGAGCTGCCGAGTTCCCAAGCAGAGACCAGAAAAAAAGCAGAAATAGGAAGGCTCAGAACATCTCATCACCCCAAGAACACCATGTCCTGATGTTTTTCAGCAGTAACTGAAAACTAATCTGAGTTGAGGGGACGATGGCTGGTGCTAAATATAGGGATATTTTTCAGCAACACCTGCTTGGACTGTCGGTGATGATACAATAGTAAATGGTACCAAACAGTTCACTGTAGCTCACTGTAGATATTCTACAATTTGTTGATTTGTAGATTAAGATTAAGTACAGATGTACAGATGTTCAGACATCTGTATAGTCTAGTATATTATTTAGTGCACTGTAGCCACTCAACAGCTTATCTACTGACGGTCACAACCTCTGTAGCCTCTTGTAGATTAAGTACAGATGTTCATATCAGCAGTTGGCAAAATTCTTGATTCTCAATAGCATTAGTTAGTGTTTGGTTAGTCTGTGTATGCACTGAGTTGAAGTTTTGGGTTAATATTAGGGGAAGTTAAGGTTAATTTAAAAGGTGATTTGTTGATGTTAAGCAGTTAAAGAGAAACAAAATGAAGCTGAAGCCAAAATTGGTCGGGTCTGAATATCAATGGAAGCTTTTAATTTCACACTATGATTCTAGACGTGAATGGGAAATGGTTATTTTGAAATTATAACATGCTGTTGTTATTGGCAATCAACCCAACGTCCAAGATTTCACTTTTTGATCCCATTAGGAGAAAGATCCTCTCTTCTGGTTCAGAGGTGCAGAACAGCCCTGGAGATAGTTCATGCTAGAGGCTTCATGCTAGAAAGTCATTTTTTGCCATGAAACATAGCACTGTCAGGAAGAGTGCTGCAGAAGGACACTTTTTCTTCTTTAATTCTGACAGGATGCATGTGTGTGTGTGTGTGTGTGTGTGTGTGTGTGTGTGTGTGTGTGCGTGCGTGTGTGCGTGCGTGTGTGTGTGTGTGTGTGTGTGTGTGTGTGTGTGCGTGTGTGCCTGTGTACACACGTGCTTCTCCCTTCCACCGGGGACGAGGCACTCCTTTTCCAGACGGGGTCTGGAGCACAGCCTGAGCCTCCCTTTTGCATATCATTGGAGCTAATTAACTCCTTAGGACTTATGATTGGGGGATTGCTGGTGAGCGCTGAACCTCATCCAATTAATTAAGAGATAAACGGGCTGCCATGCTCACCCCAAAGACTCCCCTGTCAACAAGTTGATTTTGAGCTTTTCTTTATTTTGCACCAGGGGCCCACTGTGTTGGTTTACAAGCAGAGCCCTGTAATCAACTGTGCAAGGAGGTGCCAGGCTCCAGTTGTTCAATTGTAAATCTGCTCCTCGGAGTCTGAGCACAGAAACCAAGGAACAGCGTTTCTGCTGCTTTCTGAATGTTTGATTAGCCTGTTAATTGCTTTCTTCTGTGGCAGTGCCCGCCTATCTAAAGTAAAAAATATGAAATCATATTTTTCCTTATTTGCATAATATACACTATATGATTAAAGGTATTGGGACACACACACATCCTCAGACGTTTTATGCCCTCTCATTATGGGCTTATAGTCTGGGCGATATATCAATATTTACATTAACAGAGTGGATTGAAGCAATATCATTTATGTTGTGTTTTAAAGTTTTTTAATAATATTCTGTTTCAATTGTGCATCATATGGAGTTGATCCCCTTTGTAGTTCTAACAGTAGGTAATGAGTTATTGACTTTGTGGCTGAGTTGCTGTGGTTCCTCAACGCCTCCACTTTTCAACAACGCCACTCAGAGGTGATCAGGGATTGTCTGGGATGGAAATAATTTCACCCACGGACATGTTGTGGCAGAGGCATCCTAATATGTTACCACACTCAAATTTAGCAAGCTCTTTAGAACAAGGCAGACTGTGTGGCCTATGGGGACTGCATAAAACACCTGAATTCAAGTGGTGTGATGAGGTGTGTCCCAATACTTTTGTCAATATGGTGTACATGCACTTCAATATATATGAAAGTCCATACATGCATTTTTCCTCCCACATGGTGTGGTGGCTCCTTGGTGGTTTTGCCACACCAACCACACACACACACACACACACACACACACACACACACACACACACACACACACACACACACACACACACACACATATATATATATATGTCTTCTTAACATTCAGTATGGCATGTTCCTTTATTTTTGTTTCTTTTCTGGAGAGGATTTCATTCATCATTTCAGTGTTTATATAATATTGTAGCACCAAAAAATATACTACAAATAATCTAACTAACCTTTATATTATTTTATTAAGGTTATTAAAGATCCTCCTCCTCAAAGACCTCCTCCTCCACCTCCTGTGAGTACAATAACTGTCCTGTTATTGCAAATTTTGCAATAAAAACAACCTTTGCAAATTTATGTTCTAGAAATAAATGACTTATTTCATGAGTGTTTGTCTCTCTCATTTCCCAGCCACCAGAAGAGGACCCACTCCCCAAGAAGAAATGGCCAACTGTGGACGCATCGTATTATGGAGGAAGAGGAGCCGGTGGGATCAGGCGTATGGAGGTGACATTTAAGATTTCAGTGGTCATTGTAAATGCTTTAACATCCAGGGCCTCACCTGCTACAAAGCCTATGTTTTCCCTTTCCCGGGTTTAGTCAATCAGGCACGTTTTGGCACAGGTGCTGCAACTAATGAAGCTAAGAAATAAACGGAAGCTGTCAACCCAGAAGTAGATCTTGAAGCCAGGCTTCTGTCTCCTTGTCCATTGTTAACTTCAGACATTAGATGTGCCATGGCTGTTTGTCTATACTTACAATAAGTGTTACTTTAAAGGCTCAAACAGGTTGTTCAAAAGGAACCTGAAAAAGCAAGCATATTGCTTTCTTTTGATCCATAGAAGTGAGCGTACTCTTTGTGTCAAGAAGAGAAAGCCCAGCACTCCACCCCCTCCCTTGAAAGTTTTAAGCAGAAGTCTCCTTAGATCTAGAACACCTTGACTGACGCCTGTGACGTGACGGGCTCCTGCCAGTTCGGCTTCTGCCACGTCCTGTTCTCTTAAGTCATGCTGACGATGAAGGCTCAGGATCCGCTGCGCTAGCTCTAATGAATTCATCTCGTGGACTCCCATCCTGTCAGTCCCTTTTGTTCAGCCATAATGCACCGCTCATCGCTGTCTCCAGCTCAAAGGGGAGTGGCGTTGCGCCACGCTCCGTTACCCCTCCTCCACAGCCCCATGAAGAGGCGAACCTCAGGGAAACCTCGCCTCCAACTTTTCCCAGGAGTTTGGCAGAGAGTGACGTTTTTTTTTCTTTCTAGCCTTTCTTTTAACATCTAGAGCTTTTATTCACTCAGACAGGCCCCATCTCCATTTCTGAGGCTTTCTCTGTGGACCTGGGGAGAGGTGCGACTAACATCAACCTGTCCTCCTTTCTTTCCGCTTAAAGCCCACGCTGACATGCGGCTAGGGAGACCTGCAGCATGGGGAATGTTTTATTCATCGAGTTTTTCTTTTCTTCTCTTTTTTTTTCCCCCCATTACAGCCCAATATATCCATAGATGATGCTGAAAAGCTGTTCTATATTGTAGTGGCTTAACCTACAGCTTGAAACAAGCCACCTTAATTAAACTTATACCCCTGTTTACAGCAGTGACAGATGTGGTGAATTGCATTGAAGACGCAGGATGGTGGAGACAAAGTGCCCAGACGTTGTAACATCATGTCAGAAATGGAGACACTGCAGTTGATTGTTTTACCATTCGTTACAAGATACACTGACATACGAGTTTGAAGCAGTGTTACTCTCTCAGCGAGTTAACCAGACCACTGCTTGAACACCCAGGTGCGCTGGGGTGAAAAAGGCTCCACAGAGGAGGGGGCAAGGTTGGAGAAGGCCAAGAATGCAGTGGTTTCGATACCAGAGGAAGTGGAAGAGCCTATGATCAAAAAGCCGACACCTGCACCCACCTACCACCATCAAGAGACAAAGTGGTACACGCCAATCAAGGTGAGATCTTCATTCACACCACACTGTGTTTCACTGGCTTCATAAAGTGGCTGTTTAACGTTGGCCTGTTCCCACCCCGCTGTGATAAAAAAGCCATACCAGTTAAGACTTGTATGCCTTGGACTTGTATGTCGGGAGTACATGTCTATGGGAGTGTTTATGCTTGGGGTTCAGTTCCTTGGTCTTGCAGCATCCTAACTTACACACATTGCTGAGGCAACTGCACAAACTGCCATTTTAAACAAGTAAACAAGAACTTGAATGTTATAAACCACTCGTGTCTTATCATTACAGCACTCAACACTTCCATTTCCAAACTGGAGTGTGAATTAGATCAACCCAGTGCATCTAAGAAACCTTGTTTGTTTCTTTTTACAACAGTAGAAAACATTGCTGCACACAGAGCCCCATGATTGTAACCAATAGACAATAAAACAAATGTGAAAAACAGAACCTGTGACAAGAGCTGTGTCCAAGTCTCCACATACATGTATCTGTAGCATTTCTAGGCCTCAGATTCAGCCACATTAACCTCAGTGATGTTCTTCCTCTTGCTGTGCAGGGCCGTCTTGATGCACTGTGGGCTCTACTGCGGAGACAGTATGACCGAGTTTCCCTCATGCGACCCACTACTGCAGATAAGGTAGGCCACAGAAACCCAGTGAGGTTTGCCTTGGTGTGCCAGTCTATGGCATTAGTATTAAAACTAGCACATGGCCATAATAGCCTCATTTTGCAGTCAGATAAATTCCAGTCTACAAGGGTCATTTTTCTGTTTGCACACAATCACAGGAAACTGTATGCGTGTGACTTTGCAGCTGCAGGCACTCAAAGCAGGATATGACAGTCAGTGCCATATATGGTAAATCGCTGCAGGGCTTAGAACTGTAGCCCACTGAACTGCATATACAAACAACATGGACTTGTTGACACCAATGAATTTCGGATAGGGATTGTAAAAAGAGAGGGCTGTGTTCTGTCGTGTTACGTGTTGCCTAGTTAGTACCTTCTGAGTCGCTTGCTCTGAAAGCTTCTCTGAGGGAGAAGTTATGAGAAGCTTTATGGGTTATTTGGCGATCAGTTCTACTGCTTGCTATAGAGGAGTGATTTTGGAGGGGAACGTACTGTAATATGCTGAAGATAAGGGATCACTTTCATACATCATTGTTTTGGCATTTTACTTCTCACTGACGTTTGTCCAGTATGAATGGGTTTCTTCTGAGACATCAGTTGACCAACAAGTATGGTGTTAGTGAGAATGATTTTTTTAAATGTGAGAGCACGGTTCATGCTGCACTCACATATTTCATTTGTTCACAGGCAAAATATAAAGGTGGTCTCTCAAATTCACCCTGTTCTATACTGTTTTTAACCGAAGCTATTTGAGTAATGACCTCAGATAACGTGATTAAATAGTAATATATGCATTTATATTAGTAAATACAATACATTCAGGGGAGGGGGGTGTCTTTGTCCATTTTCCCAACCATGAATGTAGTGGAGTGACCACAAGAATTTCATTGGTCAGAACCAGTTTGTGAGTGGCTGAAGACTGGGTTGATTGATGGGCTGGGTTGGTCTCACTGAATATCCCAGCTCTCAAATGCTCTCGACTTTTGGCTGGAAAACAATTTCATAATAAAGCATGGATGATAAAGCATGGATAAAGAGCAGCTTTTACTAAGTAGAACTATGAGCTTCAAGTTTGTTTGAGAGAGATCCCAACATTGTAAGAGTTGGTGTGCCTGTTGCTGTGAATAATTATGTAGAAGATTGAAAACTGATCTCTAAGAGGAACAGAGTAAAAGGTGAAACATGGTTTTCAACATTTTATACATTATTAGTGTAATGTTGTTTTATATATTTGTATGTTTGTGGACTGAAAAAAAAGGATGCATGAGTTTAGGCACCGCAAAATCTTTGAGCTCTTATTACTGTATCACATGTCAGATCTTAATTAGCTTGTTAGGGTTCCTAACTGTTCACAATGACCTTTAGGGAAGGCGTGATGATGCAAATTCAAAGCTTTAAAATAGCCTGATTCCTTGAACCTTGTCCCAAAAATCAGCAACCACCTGCCTGAAAATGAAAATAATTGATGATGGATAAGGCAGACAGCAAGGAGACAGCAGCTGTTGTTTCGTTTATTATGAAATGCCATTGAACAGGAAATGTGTTCAAACTGAGATCTGGAAGAACAAGGAAACTGTCTTGTAACAACTGCTAGAAAGACAAAGCAAATCCTCTGTTGACTTTAAAAACATGTAGCAGACACGAAAGGAATGGTGCCCTGTTCTACTATGCAGAAACATCTGCACAAATGTTATGTTCAAGGAAGAGTCATTTGAACGACATCTTTTCTGCTTCCTTGCAAATTGTGGTGTCAGAAAAGGAACATCTGATGCATTTTGGAAACCTTAATATTTGGTCAGAAAGGGAGCAGAGTTAAATGAACACCTGATCAACTGTTAAGCATAGAGTGGATCAATCCTGCTCTGTGTTGTAGCCAGTGATAGAGGGAGGATTTTAGTGTTAGTGGGGAGACTGGCTTCAGATAAAGTTCAGCAAATTCTGTAAGCAAAACTGAAGATGAATAGAGGATGTTTTCTACTTTATAATAATGATCTGAGACACACTGGAAAATCCATCATTGACTGCCTCAAGAGACTGAAGGATAAGATGACGTTGTTGCCTAGATCTGTCCTGCATCTTTAACATGTCCATGTCTTTTTGGAAATCAGGTCATGATTTAGTTAAGCTATTAACAGACATTCTGAGCAGGGATTTATTTGTGTAGAACAAACATTGTATTTAAATTATTATAGCTCATATATCAAACCACGTAAATCCAATGTCACAAAAAAGCAAACTTAAACAACATATATTTGGGGCACAGCACACAAAGGTCAGCTGCGCCTGCTCAACACTTCTGTACACACTACAAGGCATGGTATGATGTTAATTACCTTATCACATCATGCAGTGCAACGGCCTGAAGGATTTGCGCTTCTTAAAGTTTTCATCTAATTCAGCTCTGCTTCTGAGTAAGGTTAAGTATTTGTAAGTGGCTTTTTGTATCTGCAGTCAAAGATATTAAGTTTACGAAGTTTGACTACAGTCATAAAAGTCAGTCTGCTTTATGCCATTTAATTTCACTGATTAAATGTTTAGATTTTGTTCAATGACAAAACTGAAATAACACAGGAAGATGGCAAAATCCTGCACCTAAGAGCTGGAGATATTCATAGGTTCTACCCCATTCCGGTTGGTACCTCCTTTCATGTAGCAGCCATTTATGATCAGCAACATGTCTGTTATAACCTGTGGCTGTTTAGGAAATAACACAGGTTGACGCTACCTCTTAACAGTTACTGTACATGTTTGACCCATGCATTCACTTTACCAGTTCTCCAATCACTCACGATCTTCACATGGCTCTTCAAGTTCCCCTTTCTTTGTCAGCGTTTCTCCGAATTAAGCCCATCAACACATCCAGAAGGCTCAATAGTAAAGAACCATTCCCCTCCAAGCTCACTTCATGAGATTTTACCTCTCTGATGATATTTACTCACAAACTCAACACCTTCAGCACATAAACAAAGCTCTCCCCGTGCTATACCTTCAATCGCAGGAGTGCATACCATATACAGTACTTACTTCCATTAGAACAGAATATAAACATATTGTCTTTGAGGAGATAAGAGAGCAGCTTTTTCTGTCATTTGTAGAGCAGATCAACAATGGAGAGCTGATATGCAGATAGGCTTTCTTCATTACCTGAAAGAAATCGCCTTGCATTGTGGTGAAAACAATGACTGCTGGGTGGTGGGAGACCTGTAGGTCTCGTACTGTAATGGTCAAGCGATAGTCTTGTCATGGTAGTAATTTACAAGTGCATGCTGGGCCGTGCTGAGTAGTGAGCATTGTCACGACAGTTTTCTGTGGACATCTCATCTGTGGACAATCTTGCATTCACTGTAATATTTCTGGCCATATTCAATCCTATCCTGCCTGCTCTTTCTACTTTTCTTCTGTCCCGTCTCATGGGAGCGCATACGATTTCCCTGCTGTTCCCTTGAACAAGAATCCTCTGGGTCTTGTGATGCCCACAGGACTCCCATCCAAATATCACCCTCTATTTTCCGTGTTAATTGTTCTTTTTGTTAGGTGGAAATATTCCAGTCATGTTCACTTATGACTTTTTTCCCCTCTTAACAAATAACTGAAAACTCAAAAACTCCAAGCAAGAGGGGGAGGGACTGGGAGTGTCAGAAGACTTGAAGTAAGTCCCTGGCATGCTTCAGTCAGGCCACAGCTCGAGCGTGCCCAACTTTCAAGCCCTTGATCAGGTGCGCTGGGCCCAGGCAGGAGCTATCAAAGCCCGAGGAGTCCCTCGCTGGAGCCAGGAGCAGAGGCAGGGTGGGCCCGTGTGGGGAGAGTGGGGGGCTTTGATGGCCGACAGGAACCCTCCAGGGTCATGAATTTTTCAGCAGCGTATTGCCGGGTTACAAGGACTCGTACAGGTGTAAGGAAGCAGGTTGTCGCAGACATCTGTTCAGCTCCCGGACCCTGGGGTCTGCACCCCCTCCCAACCCGCCACCTCCCCTGCTCCACTCAACCCCCCAGCCCACACTCTCCACCCACCCCACTCTGCCTGCAGCCAGACTGCTGGATTGTCAGCAGATGTAGTTTTTTTTTTCGAGGCAGCCTGAACACTTTCTGGTCTCACATTTACCGCCTGAGGGGCTCCAACACCAAAGGTAGAGGCAGGGGTGGACACAGCTGCACTGCCGAACTTGCCTGGGGCACAAATAAAGAGATCTAATGCAGTTTGACTGTGTTGTCGGGGGAGACTGGGGAGCCGGAGAGGCACTTCAGAGCCCAACTTAGTGTTGCAACATCTGCCGCCGAGTTTCCGGAAAAAGGCGGCCGGGGACAGCAGGTACGAGAAGGTGGCAGCCTTGTGGAGGGCTGGCCTTGTTACGGGCGGGGAGCTCTTTTGAACGGCCGCCTGCCTTTCTCGCCTGCCTCCAACCAACCGCCTGGCTCAGTGGGGCTTGTTATTGTTTTACAAAGCAGTAGCCTGCGAAACACACTAACAAGCTCCTTTATAAATGATACATTAACATACATTAACCCTGCCGATCTGCGGCACAAAGGCAAAGTCAAGGCACATGGACCTAGAGAAGAGGGTTGCTAATTTGAGGCTTGGTATGTGTGTGTGTGTGTGTGTGTCTCATTGCCGGTGCTTTTTAACTCCTCACGCAGAGGGTGGTGGTGTGGGCTGTGTGGGGGTAATGAGTATAACTGATGGAAATTATGCTGAAGGTGGCTCTCCAAGAAGCAGCTCAGCAGGATGTCGCTATTGAGGAAACAAAGCTTGTATTTCTACTTTTCCTCTGAAGTTTCCTCCTTAGGTTTACTATGGAAGTACAAGGCTAATGAGGCTAACCAGTGATGGACGAATGGAGCCAGCAGTTAGCATAACCCAGACGCTTTGCCTTGCTAATCACACATTTTTATCAACTCTTAAATTGATGTGGTTATTTTGCTTAGGTGGAAACTGTGTAAGGGTTATGCTCCATAAAGCTTGTTCAGTGCATGCTCAGGAAAATGCACTAATTTGTACCTTTGTGGTAGGGTGGGTGATCTGGTGAAAAAATAATATGACCGTTTTTGAAGACGTTTTCATTATTATTATTATTATTATTATTATTATTATTATTATTATTGTTGTTGTTGTTGTTGTTGTTGTTATTGTTCTGGTTATTGTTAATATTATTTTATATTATGGCATCAGAAGAGTTTAATGCCTCTAAAAACTATATGTCTGCAAGTTAATACATAGTAATGTTTACACACATTGTCTGAAACATTTTGTCCCACAATGCCACTTTAAAAATGGATGAAGAAAAGGATTTTAACTATGATCAGTGTTACATATAAAAACTCAGTAAGGCTGGGCAATATGGTAAAAATATCATATCATGATATTTAAAGATATTTTATGAAACAAAATATTCATTTTTTTCTTATTTGTTCATTTATTGTTCATGCAGACAAATGACACCAGTTGCAGCAGATCTTAAAACTGCTCTCCAAACACGGTCTCATATTTAGTTCAGCAGTTTCAGTTGCAAATCTGCTGCACTATATTCAATTAAACGGGACTATTTACACTCTTTATAATGAGACATGCCGTTGGTGTTCTTTATGCACTGATGATATTCACAATATGCTCATGAAGCATGTTGTGGATCACAATAAAATGTGTCCCAATACGATAACACATTATTGTTTTGCTCACTACACAGAAGACGTGTAAATTTATTGATAGTTTAGAGCAGTAAATCAAATGGATTCGCTCAGTTTCTGGTTCCTTGTGTGTACATTTTTGTTAAGTCCATCATTTCACACCAAACTAGTGAAGCTCTGAATTTCTTTGTTTACCTCTCAGCCATGTATTCCTACTCGATTTATGAAATCTGTGAAAAATCCCCTTTAAGAGAAGTGTCATTTTTTAAGGTATCTAGCATTTATTTAGGTGTGTGGCAGCACACGGTTTTATAATCAAACTTTAGATGGCAAGCATGTCGCGATGGACTACAGTTGGGGTGAAAAGGAAAATGTCATTGTTTCTTTAAACCATAGGAAGGCTTGTGATGCATCACACACCAGCCGCATCCCCTAAAATTGCAGATGAAGAGAGAGACCAACCAATGTTCTCACCCCTGATGGTATTCTGCCCCTTTGTTCAAGATGTAGAAATGTCACTCTAGGCCCTGAATATATTAGGCCCTATTAAAATCAACCTCTGTGTATCACATGTCTTATTAGCCCATGCTGGACCAATGGCCTCTTAAGGGCTTAAGACTCTGTAACGAGCTACAGTTCATTTCATAACACCAAAAACTTCGACCAGTGGACAAAAGAATTCTTTTCAGTTGGTGGTTCCTAGACCACATCCTCACATCCCCACATGCGGACGGGTGGGCTGTGTGGTTGGGGTGGAGGTGGCGGGGGGTTGCATATCCCTGCAGCCCAGTGTGACAGCGTCTTAATTTAACAGCCGTCGGTCACGTAAACAGTGCGGCGGGAGTGTTTTAATTAAGCGACTGCGAGCGGGCAGTTCGACAGAGCCCGGCTCTTGAAGAATGCCATTAGAAGAGGGGGTGGACAGGGAGGGGTGGAGGATGGGGGTGGGTGGTGGAAGAGGAAGCAAGGACGGCTGCGCTGGCAGAGGCAAAGAGCATTTGGGCGGAGGAGGGTAGCGAAGAGAGCGGAGAGGGAGAGATTAAGTCGCTGGGCTGGCAGGCCCAGTTCCTTAGGTCGCAGACACACATGGCCAGATTTAGCCGTGGCAGCGTTTAAGAGCCTGGATCACGGGCGAAAGTGGTGGCATGATCGCTCACTGACAACTCTGGACTGTTTGCACTGCTCCCCCCATCTTCTCCACTCCCCCCACATGCCCCCCCCCCCTGCTAGAGCCAAATGAGGGAAGAGGACTCGGGTCCTAATGAACTAGCCGGAGCAGTATGAACTGAGTCTGGCAGCTTCATCGAGGAGGCGACCTAATGAACGGAGTCGAGCTGCTGTGGCTTAGTACCACAAATACAGTGTGTAGACCAGTGCGGCCATTAAACCTTGGCCATCAAAAGTTGTTAGATACGTTGCGCTTTACTGTTCAGATGTAATGACTGTGTAATGACATTGAGATGGTGTGGAATGCAGTGGGTTACATGTACACACTTGCAGTGACTTGCAGAAGTGTACACTAGCTAGTATCCCTTGCTTAAGATACTAGTAAACAGTCCAAATATATCACTGATATCATTTACTGCGAAAAACAAGGCATTTTTTAAACACTTAGAACAGTTTTTGAAAGTGCGTGTAATAAAAATAAATACAGAAAATGTCTTTTCAGTCTTATTAATATTGAATCATAATTGTATAATCCCTTCAAATGGTGACAAACATTAAAGCACTTTCACAGATTTACAGAACGAAACTTAATAGTCTATATATTAGAAGTATTTCTATTATTCATCATTACATTCTGACACAACATAAACAATAACTGCCAGATTTAAATAATTTTAAAAAGTGAAAAATATGGTAGTGTGGTCTGTGTTTATGCATCTTCACAGACACTATGAAGCTCAGAGTTCACAATTACGACCTGTGCAATTTGTGGGGTGAAAATTTAATTTAAATATTATTCAATATAAATAAATTGTCATTAATATACTGATTAAATAAGACACAATACTACATATTTTCATTACAAATAAACAAATGTAAACAGAGCAGCAGCGCAAGAGAGGCCACTGATTGTTGGTGCACGCACTGCAACCTATACATTAAATGAACGTTGCGCTGCATGACTCGCTGTATTAAATAGTAATAGCAAGTTCCAACAAATAAATAAATAAATGCATACTGACAAAATGGTATTACGTCGAAATGCACCCAAGATCAGAGAGCATGGGATTTCTAATTAACAGGGTAATTGGCATTAAACCCAGAGTGTCACGAATAATGAAGCGTTCCCAAAAGAAGAAAGCCCTCGTTTGAGGAGTTGGAATGGCCAACAAAGTGCAAAGGCAATTATGCAAGTTTGACTTGTGCACTTTTGTGTCTCGCGTGTCTTGTGCTCTCCGTGGCTTTTTATTGTCTTTAAGTAGCTGTGTGTGTAGACGTTGTTATTGAGGAATCATGTTTGGGTGCGCAGGAGGGAGTTCCACAGGGACAATAGTAGTCGACGGGCTGACCACCACTGACCGGTGCGCGCCTCATCCCGCCCTGCCTCCTCATTAGCTGCTATCAGCGGACGCTCCTGTTCCTCTTAACAAGAGGCTGACAGCTCCATTCAGCCGCCGCCACCCCAGAAGAGAAGTGACAGCTTTAACGGCGGCAGCGTCCTGCCGATTTCCCGAAATGGCCCCTCTTGCTCTTTGAACCGGATTAGCAATCCATCCCCCCATTATTTCCTCCCAATATTTGGCTGTGTGAAGTGCAGAAAAGTAGGGCAGATGTCCGTGCGGCTGGTCGTGAATTGGCTAATGTCTGCTGCGTTAAGCTATACAGGCTCCACAAGCAGCCAGGCCTGCTGGTAACAGGATTAGGTGGGGGACCCCAGTGAGGGTTCTGGAGGGGTGGTGCCTAGAGGAAGGGATTGTTGAGAGAGCCAAATAGGAAAAAAAAAAGAGTATGATGGTGGTCTCAGGCTGGTGAGATTCAAGCAGTGGGGGCGGGCTCACAGAGGAACTGCTGATATCGGCCTTTTAGGCCAATAATGCGTAAATGCAGAGCATTTAACATATTATAGAGGGCTGCTGCCTTTGTCTTCTTAGTGCATTAGGTGGTATTAACCTTATGCAGTTGCATCATCTCATGGTCCTCAGCCTTGGAGGCTTATGATAGATTTCCATGCGCTTCTTATCAATCTGGCATATTGAAAGCAGGCAATATTGACATTCCAAAATAAGCATTTTACTATTTGGATGTCATTACTTTATGGCTTCCTTCATGCTTTTAATCTTGTTTTTAAGATTCCTGTTTGGCCGATTTAAGCGGATTTAAAAACTTGATCTGAATTTCAACAAAACACAATCCGCTGGAAATCAGATTTTATTGCTGCAAAAAAACCATGGCAGGCTGTTTTTATTTTTGCACTTATTACAAATCAGTGTTATTGTGTTCGCGATGCGTTAGACAAGGCCATGTGCCTCTTTCTTTATGATTAGTTGGCTGGGCTGGTACCTGCTCTCATAGTCCCGTGTGCTTCCTCATAGCTGATTGAATCAGAATTGATGTGCCTGGATTTTTTTGGTTTGTTTTTATAGTGGCCACCACCACAACCATGTCACCGTCCGCACCGTTTCTTCATCACCCATTAAAATCAAAAAGCCCCTCACAATGAGAGCCAGGATCTTGGCTGTAATTAACTAGCATTATTGTTAATGTCAGCTTTTCCGAGGGCCGCTTTGTCGCACGCATTTCTGTCTGCATGTGTGACAGACCTACACGGGAATCATACAAGGAATTAGTAATGTATTATAATGCCCCCCTACCCTCGTCTGATCAATTTGAATTTTAAAGTGATGAAACAGAGGATCTGCGCTATGTCCGGGTTATTTTTCTCAGCTGTACAGGAGTGAAGGCTCTCACTGTGCAGTGCAATACTTTGGGCTTGATTTGTCTGTTAGGGTTGATATTTATTTAAATATTGCATTTCTGTGACGTCAAATTAAAAGGGGCTTCAGGGGAAAAAGATTTTAGACTTTTTGGAGGAATGGGGATCTGGCCCCATTCATCATAAAATTTTCAAACACATTTTCTGAAAAGTACGGCCAGTTTCATATTATGTGAAAAAGTGAAAAACAAAGAAATAGAGATAGAAGGTTTTGGTGCAACAGCAATGGATTAGAGCATAATTAATTGGTGTTATTTATTTTAATATTGCATTTGTGTGAAATCAGGTTTACAGGTTCTGCAATTTTAAAATAATCTAACCAAAACTAACTTCAACAGCTACTGAAATTTATTTTTTGCAAAATATTAATTGCATTTAAACATATAATAAAGAGCACAAAGGCAAATTTCTGTGAAATTTATTAATATATTTGTGTGATAATAGCAACAAAACCTACCATGAGGAAAACGATTAAAGCAACAATTTTGTGTCTTAGAGATAACATATAGCTTTCTATATAAATTTCAGTTAACAGCAGTGTGTTTTCAACCCTTCCAGGCTAATCAGCTTGATTATGCTAATTAGCTTTATTATGCAAATTGCAGATACCCTTTTTTGGTTTAAAAGTGGCGGATGAATTGGAATTAAAGCATTTTTGAATCTGTATTTGACAGTAATTAATTGTGCTCATAAAAGCTTGACTGTTGCTGCTTAAAGTGTGGTGTGAGCATGATGTTTGCCACCATCATCACTTGGTGGTTGGCTGCGTGTTGCAAAAGAAACACCCCACACTAACATAGCCGCCACCACCTTTCCAGATCTAACCAAAGAGCCTCAAAGAGGACAGTCAGACACTCATTTTCATATCAGTTAGTAATATTTATAAAATCTGTTTGCCAGCGTGTTTAAATGTTTGAACTGTTTTTGTTTTTAACTAATTTGCTATTGGCTGAGAGAACAGATGCATTTGGCTGCTGGACTTCCAAACACAACAGCTGGAAAAAATCCCCTGCCTCCTCAGTGTCCTCCTGTATCTCCAAGCACACTGACCTGAAGTAGTACAGTGTGCAAGAAAAGAGATGTGAATTTCAATCAATATGCCATTCATCATCATAACGGATGGCTGTGATGCTAATGGTAACAGTTTATAATCTAACATAATAACCTTAATGATGATGTCAGCCTTAATGAGTTATAGGTCACGCCATCTCATATATCATTAATGAGCCAAATACACTTTGATGGACAAAGAAGTTGGGGTCTGTGAGGAGAAAAGAGCACAATGCAGACATTCTGCCTCGGAGGAGAATAAAAGATCTGGTAATCTGTGTAAAAATGGCCTTGTTTACCTTATTTTGTTTTTATCACAGTCGTCTGGCTTTGTATCTGTGGGTCTCAAAACAAATGCATGTAAGTAGTTCTGAATCCCACTCTTGTGTGCACAGATGCAGACCCGTTCTTTTGGTCTTATTAGTTTTAACCCATCAGATGGCCCAAGGTTTTGGTTTTTTTTCTAGGATATCAAAAGCTGTTCGGTCTTTTACCCTTCCAGCACCTAAAATGCACACGCACACACACACACACACACACACACACACACACACACACACACACTCTCTCTCTCTCTCTCTCTCCCTCTCTCTCTCTCTCTACACACACACACACATTCTCTCTCTCTCTCTCTCTCTCTCTGTCTCTCACTCTCTCTCTCTCTCTCTCTCTCCCTCTCTCTCACACACACACACACACACTGCAGTTTACTATAGTGTCAGGATATTATCATACATTCTATATACACATATCAAGGCTGACACAGAGAAAATCAACACATCAAACTTGCTAATGAAGGAAATATAATTTCTATAGTTTAACAAATTTGACACACAAAATTGACATATATATATATATATATATATATATATATATATATATATATATATATATAAAACATTATTGAACCATAAGCAGGTGTAAAGAATCAGCATAATGTTTTCCTTGATTAAGAACACTTTCTAAGAAAAATGACCTTTGAGTGTTCTTTGAAAATTCACAGACTTGTGTAAGGCCATCTAACACTTGAAGATCCCCTTCTCTGTTATGTGTAAGCAAGCTAAAGAGCATGCACATATTATACATATTATATTATAATTTCTGTAATGGATATTTAAAATTTTTCTGAGCAATAACAAACAGGAAAAAATCAAACCATTGTGATATTAAAACTGTATATTTTCAACTTGAGGAAACCAATAATTGTATAATAAGAACTTTTACTTGTAATGTTGTAACAGTAATGCTGATTTATGTTATGCTAATTTATGTTATATTAGTACCAAGCTTGCAGTATTATATAATCACTTTCCCACACTGAATGTAAAGCTACTTACAGCGTGATCTTTGCTTTGTTTCAGATTTACAGCACTAAATATGATTGGAGGAATTGGTGACTTTTAACTGGCTCACAAAAACAATGCCTTATTCAAAAGCATCTGCTAAGGATGCTGTCCAGGACAGGTGTAATTGCTTTTTGTAACTGTTAGCAGTTTTGTCAACAAATTCTAATATTTTCTATCAAATATCATATGCAATTTGAATTTAGAACAAATTAAAGTAACTGTTAGTCTGTGTTCATATACAAATTACAGCACAAATATCAATATTTGGGGTCCAAGCACACAGTCCCGTTATGGAGTAAAGCACAAAAAGGCCATTGTTATAAAATGGCATCAAATTGTAATAGATGTGGGCTTTGAAAAAGAGATTTTGGGCAGTGATTTAAATTTGCAGATTTGTAATCTTAGAATTTGGCTACAAATGGTTTTTGAATTCCAGTTACTAATATCTACTTAAAAATGTTGATATTAGCACAGTAATGCAGTGGAGTTTTCTAAGGGATGAGTGTTGTGCCTGCTTAGTGGTAACCAGTTTGGTCATCGTGGCGTAAATAGTGGGGCACACTGGCCACCCTTTATGAACTGGAACCTTATTCTCCACCTCCCTGTCTTCTCAAATTAAGATAAGAGGAACTCTCCACAACTGACATTAGCACTAATTAAGACATAAAACTGCGGCCAGCAGGTTTCTGAAGGTTACTCTGTCTATACTGAAGGAAGCGATAAAGGATGAAGCCACTGATGACATGTGACGCTTTCACCAGGCGCTGATGCAAACTACCATTAATGAAGGCACAGTCAGGGGACACAGAGACCTTACACTGTGGAGTGTGTTTGGTTATGTGTTGGGTTCCACCAGTCCTAATAAGTAGCAGCAGAAGGGGTAGCAGCCTTGCCTCATGCTAGAATGGAACATGAATCACATTGCTGTGTGTAGAGCTGAGTGCGGTGGCATGGCCGTGAGGGAATAGACAGTAAAATTGTCATTTTTAATGTAATATTTAAACATTTGTGATGGTTTTGAAAAGCCTGCACAAAAGGGAAGGTGTTACCGATGGTTCTTTGCCATAGACAGGGTTTTAAATAGTGAATGTAAAATTTATTCCCCAGTTTAAGGTAATTCATACGTGTATCTCATTAACAAAAAAAAAGTCTATGGCAGTGCATAAAAAGTCTTTGTAGCATCTTTATTTTAAGGGTGAGGAAGCAGTGGCATGCAGGCTAAAAAGTGGATATTCATTAACGTCATTAAAATTAAAATTAGAGGTCATTTAAAGGAGTATCTCAAAACACTGCACCTTAAATCTTGCAATAAAGGGGGGAAAAAATGCTTTTACGAGGCCAACTCTAATGAGGCCATCCAAGAAGAACTCTGGGATTTTCCCAGACTGTAATGAAAACACACTGTTGTGGCCATTAAATGAAAAATATAACAGACCTGGCACGCAGGCAAGAAAAACAGTTTTCATTACCATCACTTAGCTGTTGGATAAAGATGAAGACAAAATTAAGCCCTTCTACAACACAAAACTAGCCAAATGTTACGACGGTGTCAGGTTTTATATTGCGTTCAGAGAGACTGCTTTGTTGGCAGGGGATCAAAGAGAAGGCATCTGCAGTGCGTGCCCAAAACCTGCACACTGTACGATACAAAGCCGCAACCAGAGGAGGAATTAAGTTGTTGCTCGTTGTCCTGATTTGAAATGATAGGAGATGATATGGGGGGGTGGGGGTGGGGGTGGGGTTGTATAAAACATGCCACCCACCCAACAAAGCAGTCCTAATGAACATGTACTTAAGAAACACGGAGGGCAGTGAAGTCATTAACATTCGACTTGGCCTAACTGGACAGCTTTTCTAAAGAGGCCGTGATTTGCCTCACTGTGTGAACTTTGCTCTTTGGTGCATACGCAGGTCCTCAGAACTTTTCACTGGGAACACACTGATGTAGCTGTTTTAAAAGGGGAGTTGTGTTCTTCATTTGATGCTGCATACATTTTCACTAATGCTGACCATGTCCTGCTCAAGGCAAACATCTCGAAATTGAACATATGCAAATAAATGAACCAGCATGATAAAAGTTAAGGGCTCTTCGGGGACTAACAACCACTCCACCCTTCTCCATTATCACGTTAGTGAAGGAAGCTACACATTCCAAGCAGGGCTGTCACAGTGCAGGACTGTCTGGTTACCCCAGTTCACTTGATCACCTTTCCTCAAACCTGTGGTTCTCGGACTACTCCCTAAAAATTACTCACCGTAAACTTGACTAGCGCTTCCAAAATGCTCACTTGAAACGTTGGTAGCAGATCAGTGGACGTACGGTAACATTCTGATGAAACAGCAAAAGAGAAGGTACTAATACATATACAAATAAATGTGGACACTCCTTTTAATGAATGCATTCAGCTACTTTCTTGCAACCCATTACTGACCTGATGTAGACAAAAAGTGCAAAACTGGCAACACTTCTAACTTGTGCAGACACCGTAACAAAATACACCATTCAACCATAAGATTATGACCACCTCCTTGTCCTCTTTTTTCACTGTCAATTTTATCAGTGCCTCCTTTGTACTTCTGTATTTTACGGACTGCAGTTTGTCTGTTCCTGTGCCTAGTTTATCATTCTCTCACCCTGTTCTTCAGTGACCAGAACCCCACAGGACCACCACAGAGCAGATGTTATGTAGGTGACGGGTCATACTCAGCACTGCAGTGACACTGACATGGTGGTGGTGGTGTGTTAAGTGTGTGTTGCGCAGGTACGAGTGGATCAGACACAGCAGTGCTGCTGAAGTGTTTAAACACGGTGTCCACTAACTGTCCACTCTATTAGACTGTCCTACCTAGTTGATCCACCCTGGAGATGTTAAGTTAGAGGCAGAAGCTCATCTGCACAGTGTGTGTTGGTCATCCTATAGTCCGTCATGAGTGGTCACAGGAGGCTGGTCAGAGAACGTCGCACGAAAGATGATTTATGTGAGAATGGGAACACATCCAGCATGGCGACACATCTGAGGTGACATCACTACGGTGTTTAAAAATTTCAAAATGAATAAAAAAATGTTTTGAATTTTTGAACAAATGTAATTTTTTTTTTTTTATGGGGAGAGTAAAGTACCATATCTGGGGTACCTTGAGGACTCGTTTGAGAAGCTCAGTACGGTATGGAGAAGCTCAGTGTGGAAAAGGAACTGATGTGTTCTCTTTTAAAAGATGATCTGACCAAAAATCTTTTGTAGGGGCTGAATTTTGTGCCTGCATCATAATGTGATAATAATACAAATAATGAACTTGGCAACAATATCCTGTGTAGCAACTACTTAGCAACACTATAGCACCTAGAGACTTCTTATCAACACTGTAAAACCTATGTAGTGACACAAACACTACATCACCTATGTAGTGACTACTTAGTAACACTATAGCACATATCTAGCAAGTACTTAGCAACGATATAGCACTCATCTAGTGAGTACTTAACACTATAGCACATGTAGCAACTGCTTAGCAACACTAGCACCTATCTAGATACCACCACAGCAACCACATAGGGGACAATAACAATGTTGTAGCAACCACCTGGTATACCAAATACCCGAGTTACCATATAGTCCAACAACTGCCTGTACATGGGAACCACTTAAAAATATATTTTTTTAGTGTTGCCTTCAGGAAATACACTTTTCTAGTTTTTCAATGTTTTAATAGTGATATTATGATGTGGTATCACGACGTTCCATAAGTGTGAAAAGGCAACACCCTCAATTCCAAAACACATCTGTATCTGTATTTGTATATAAAACTAGTTTCTAGTGTTTGACCAGTTGAAACATAGGGACATGTTGCACTATGGACTTAGACTTGTGTTTGGCGTGTCTAGAGGTCGCTATGCCGGTGCCCCAGTCGCTATGGTGGGAGCGGTGCAGGTCAACCCACCTGGGAGGGAGACAGCTGCCTTGCCAGCATCTAGTGCGTGTCAGCCCTAATGACTTGCAGCTGACACCTCGGCCCAGCCACTCCGCTTTAGTCTGCAGTGTAGCACATTAGAATAATTACTCCCTGTCATCCTCCATTTAAAAGGAGCCCCTCCCCCCTGCTTCACATACACATGCTTGCACAAACGGAATCACGTTCCCCTCGTTTGTAAACATACAGGCACACACACACACACACACACACACACACACACACACGCACGCATACACACACTGACACTGAATTGGGGCATCAAACTTGTGAGTGAAGGCCCGCTCCCACTACCGCCTTGTCATTTGTTCTTAGCCCGATAAATAGTATTTGCAAATTGCGTTTAAATAGAGTGACTGCAACATGGAGTTTGAAGCTGTTGCCTGTGTTTGGTTTGCAGAGAGGAAAACACACACCCACACACACACACACACACACACATGCATACACACACACATGCACAGATAAAGACATTTGCAGTCATAATAAGGCCGGTCTGAAGAGGCACCTCATTATCATGACATCTGCATAGCTGAATACAGACTTTCTTCCGTCTGAAGCGCTGGGCCTGTGGCCCACAGTGAGTTACAAAGTCCGAGGATGCTCCAATGAATCAGTCTTGAGCAGCATAAAAATAGAATGTTGTGACCATTCAAAGGACTGCATCTTTACTTTTACATCATGCTTCCTTCCTTTTCTTAATGATACCACAGCTTTGTTTTGGCACCAGCCAGTAAGGTCACTGCTGGACCAGCACACTGTCTCTAGTGGGCAAGGTTTCCTATTAGATTTTACATGAGGATTTGATTGCATTCAGTGACAAGGGTGTTTGGAGATCAGGATATAGGATGATCGTCACCTCAGCTCATCCTAAAAGTATTATTCCAGAGAACACAGTTCCACTGCTCCACAGCTCAGTGCTAAGGGTCTCTTCTAGCCGACACTTGGCGTTAGACAATGTTTGTGCCCAAAGGTTCGTGTTTATCTTCTCCAGAGGGTCCTATTCTAGTGGCAATACTTCCCAAGAACAGAGTCTAGGCAAGCTGTGTGCATTTGCACATCTATGTCATTAATGGGTTGTAAGAAAGTCGCTGAATGTCTTCATTAAAAGGAGTTTCCACATACATTTGTATATGTATTACCTTCTCTTTTGCTGTTTCGTCAGAGTGTCCCCGTATTTCCTCCACTGATCTGTTACCATCGTTTCAGTTGAGCATTTTGGAAGTGCTAGTCAAAGCAGTTAACACCCATCTGTGAGCAAATGTCTATTCTACCATCTTCAGGAGGAAATAACAGACAGCAGTACAACCTACTTCAGTCTGTGTATTAAAGTGGGTATCTTACTTGGCTAATGTATTTTGTCAGAAGACGGTGTCTCATCTCAGTTTAATTGAATTATGAACTCCATGTCTCTCCCCTGGTGGCATTGATTTGAGAAATCACAGTCGGCCACAAGAGACACCTTTAAAATGGCATTTGTGAACAGCTGTGCATTTTGGCTATTGTTTGTGATCAGATCACGCAGGATACATGTTATTGCCAGGTGTGAATGGGGCTATTGTGACAAGGCACTAAAGAATTGGGCTGGGTGATATATCGATATTTATATTGATATATAATTTTTTTCATATATCGATATTTAAATTGATAGAAACACAATTTTTTAATATATCAATATATCGATATATAAATAAATTTTTTAATATATCGATATTGGGATATAAACAGAGTAAGATTTTAAGAATTTAATGGGGTGTCTGAATTTTTATTTATTTATTTATTTATTTATTTATTTTTTAATTTCGTCTATAGCCTCTTATTTTGAAAGAGTGTACGGCATTGCTCCTACAAGCTTGTGTGAGTCCAGATTAGGAAGGAGAAGTGAGGACAGTAGATGAGAAGAGCTGGAGATGTTGCAGTGTCACGACCGCTGTCTGGCCTGTTCTGCAGACTCCTCTCCAGGAGGTCAGCACAGTCTTTAGACTAAAGGTCAATGCATGTCCTTGTGTCAGGTGGTGAACAAAAGAGGCAGGAGTGTGAACATTTCTATAAACAGTGGAAGCTCTGGTGGTGTAAATGAGACAGTCCTAGGTCTTGGAGCCTCTTTGTCAAAGCGAGTTACTTTTAACACTAGAACGATGTTCACAGTGTGTCCCACTCCAACTTGTGAAGGTCTGCAGAATCGCAGTATCTACTGCGAGCGTGCCAGTAGGCTTTATTCCACAGCTAATACTGTGCCACGTTTGTTTATTCGTCTCTGTGCTCCTTTAGCTCATGGTGCAATTATAGCATAATGTGTGTGTATGTATTATTTCTGTGTGTATGTGTTTGCATGTGTGCGTTCTCTGCTCTCCACCCCTGACCAGCCCGTTGTCTGACCAGCTCAGGTCACATTAACCCAATTCTCACAGTTGTGGTCTACATGAAGCCCCACAGCTCCTCCATAATTTGGCATAGCCCGGAGCGGCTTCACACTGCTGGATTTCCATTGCGCCCGCACAGGCAATCGTGTTATTTACTGCTTACATTACCATGCGGCTTGATAAGCATATTTTCCTCAGTAGACATAACAAGATGTTTTATCGCCAAGGCTTTCCAGCGAGCAGAGCAGTGCGAGCAGCCCGGCTGTATTTACACTCCTGTGCTTTATGGCATTACATAAATAAAAAACTTTTTCTGTCTTGTAATTTAGAGGTAAAAATTTCAGGCAGTGAATAATGGCATGAACCTCCTTCTAAAGACGCCCCAGCATCATAAATCCGGGTTAGATTTGCATGCTTAACTTTCAGAGGAAATAAAAAAGTATGGTACATGAGGGTTACAGGGCATGGTTGTAAAGTTCTTTTTTCCCTTGACATTACATAAAGGGCTCCAATATCTGCTATGATAAGCATGAGGGAATTTAATGTGCTAGACTGTGAAAAAATGATGGAATTCGTACACGAGTTCTTGCTTTTTGATCCAAAAACTTGTCTCAGAGAAACAGCCTCCCAAAATATCAGAAGCGAAGAAACTGTCTTAGTAATTAAAGGAGAAATGAGGGTAAAACCTACAAGACTTTTATTTTGTTAATCCATCCATTATTGCTTCACATAAAAACCCCATGTACTGCTGGCCTGAGACACACATCAGGTGTTAGGCATAGCTGTACATTTGCCTTTACATCAGGGGCCACACTGGCAGGTCACCCTGTGGAACCTGTGTGGGGTGGGTGCCAGGGCCATTTCTGCCCGAATTAGCCTCATCACGGGCTTTAATGCATGCCACCCCACGGGAGGGCGGGCGTCCTGGCACGTGTGCACTGCTGCGTCCAAATGGCAGGACGCTTTGCTTGCAGTCGCCGCTGCACCATCCTGACAGCTCCCTCCAATTATCGCTCCCCTTGTCGCATGCCTCTCTCTTCCCTCTCACCCAGATCACATGTGACCCCTGCCCGCCACCACGCTGGTGGAAGGCAAAAGGGGGGACTGTGGTGGCAAAGAGGGAGGCCCACACACCCAACTGTGTCCACATACACACACATAAACACACACATTTTACATTAATCTCACTGATTCTCTTGGTGTAATCAGTGTTACGTGTTACGGTATTTATTGGTGAGTAGATAGTGCTATAGTATAGTTTTGTATGTATTATGTGTGTATGCATGTTTACATACATGTTTACATACATGTTTACGTACATGTTTACATACACTGCAGGCAAACAGTTAAAGGAATCTGATTAAATGTGCATCGATAGTTAAAACTGACATTGCTGTCATTTCGTGCCGTTCTGTAATCAGTTCCACCTGATTTGTTCGATGCTTTTGAAATAAAAATGCTCAGCTTAAGATAATGTTTTCCACAGACAGTAGAAATGTGCTTTCCCCAAATCTGTATGATATTATATCCCTGCAGTCTAATGAACAAACCCAGGACCTCTTTGGCCACCATTTCTGCTGTTTAATCTACTTTCCTCTATTAATTACACGAGCCCTCACTAATGTTGTTGCATTCATGTGACATGTAATGGACATCATCTATCAAAGCCCAAAATGTTTTATATTTTTGACATATTTTCATCCATTTTGAAAAAATACATGCATAAGAATATGTCACATATCACTTGTGCTTTAAATGTACTGTAAATGAACCATCTTGCAGGAACAGCTTTTTTGAGGCCCGAGTCCACATGATTTAGTTCCAAAACGCACCAGGCTTGTTAGATGCTCATTTGAAAACTTTAGAGGCTGAATTTTATCCAGGATACAGACACATTTTCTTCTCATGTCATTATGAAAGTGTTTGTGTAAGTGTCCTATTTGTGAGCACCAACCTTTGGTTTTTGTAGTCAAACAGGGCTTTCAGTTGCCTTTCTAGCAAACGTACAGTCGTGTCTACAATGTGTATTAGTGTATATGCTGTGTAAACTGCGTTGTTATCTTCTTCATGGGCATCTGTCATTCATTTTCAGCTGACCCTAGCAAGTTAAAATGTAAAAGTCTGACACCATGTTAAAAGTTATACCATTTCATTTTAACTTCTTAAATTCCTAAGATTAATTCAGGACTTTAGCATTATTTTTCATGATGTCACTGAATAGTAATCTCTGCTAATTAATTAATAATAATATAACTAGAAAACGAAAAATTCAGCATTTGGTTGCACTACAAAAATGTCAGTGTACTGCAAGTCATCATCGAATCAGGCAGTATGCTTTTAAGCTAAAACACTGTGCACTTCAGTTACTATTTCATTTCCACACCCCCATCCTTTTTTGCATCTGCGCTCTGGCCTTGACTGTGAGACTGTATGGAAGCTTATGCTTTTTTGTATGCAGCTGAATGTGTAACGCGTCTGGGGGCCTGACTGTAGGCCAGCCAGTGGCAGAGGGTGAAGTATAGAGACAGGCCAGAAATTAAAAGTACAGATGAGCCCAGCGGCCTTGTTTGGATGCTCATCTGCAGTGTCGTGAGCTTTCTCCAAGGAAATATGGAGGAGAAGTAGGCAGCCATACTGAGGCATAGTCAAGCAGATGTGTTTACTTACACTGATACAGATACATGAAATGACTTGGCAGAAGCACTTAGATGTGGCCACACCTCTGCCCGCTTGGTTTTCTGGTACAAGTTTGCACAAAGTAGGAAGGAAGTGTTACAGCTTGTTTTGCTGATGACAGAAAGTAGACATTTGTACTGTGTCCAAATGAGATGGATTTCTGTTGGTTTCATGGGTTCGGTGAAAGTCAGCATACTGTGACATGAAACTGATTGCATACTTTTTTCTTTAAATACATTTTAATTATTGATTTTTAATTCTAAGCACACTCCACTGGCTTCTTCAAATATTCTTGACTATATAAAATATTGCAAATATAGACGTGACCATAGACCC
The DNA here is from genome assembly GCA_034509495.1 of Acestrorhynchus altus. Classification (NCBI taxonomy): domain Eukaryota; kingdom Metazoa; phylum Chordata; class Actinopteri; order Characiformes; family Acestrorhynchidae; genus Acestrorhynchus; species Acestrorhynchus altus. Next base: position 9,529,366 of record CM067522.1, on the reverse strand, counting down.
ACTGTGCTTGCACACAGTAATTTGTCCTCAGCATTTAACACACATACACTAGGGGGCAGTGAGCGCACATGTCCGTAGCAGTGGGCATCCCTATCAAGCAGCTGGGAAGTTAACTGTCTTGCACAAGGGGAAATCAGTCATGCCCTGCCAGTTCAGGAATCAAACCGGCACCCTTCCAAGGCTGGTTCCCTAACCACCATGGCATGGCTTCCCCATATATACAGACAATGCTAAGAACCATTGATCACATGGTCTTTAGCCTGTTTAAATGCTCCTTCAAATACAAAGAAAATGTTTAGAGAATGTATTCGTCTTTTAAAAATCTGTAATATTGAAAAGGATGTCAGTATTATAAGAAGTAACAACCAGTTTTAGTTCTAAGTGAAATCTTTTGCTTGTAGTGTAGTGAGTAGAATCTACAAAAGTTCAAAAAGACATTTCTTTTCTGAAAATGAATTGAAATTATAAATAGAAGAATAAATAAACAAATTAACAATCTGTGCACAACCTTGCTTAGAATTTGGTGCACTGGTTGTCTTCCAAGATCTAAAAAGAGTTTGAGAGATTATTCTTAATTTCTTAACACTTTTACCCAGAATGTAAAATCCCACAAGTTATCAGAGCAGAAAATAATTAAGGTACTCAATTTATTTGATATTTTTAATGATATGAAATATGTGGAAAAATGAGGACACCCCATGAAATCCTCCTTCCTTCTCTTTTTAGTATATTTAAACATTGATATTTCTTTATTTCTTCTTAATAAAAACCAAGTCTTATGCCCCCTCGATAGTGTGAGAACATGAATAGGGGCATAGGGGAGTGAAGGAGATGAGAATCCGAGAGCTGAGGGAACAGAACAATGATTTTGATTGCTGAGGATTGCTGTTACAGTATAGAGTTAACAGTGTTTAAACTGAGCTGAAAGCCTGATCAAACAGGAACGTTTTCAGGCTGGATTTAATGTGTCCAGTGTCGGGACTCTTCTAATGCTCTCTGTCAACTGATTCCATTTAGTCGCAGCACAGTAACTAAATGCTGCTTCTCCATGTTTAGTCTTTACCAGGGACAGGACTAACTGACTCAGTCCTAATGATCTGAGACCTCTGCTCCGCTCATATCGCTGCATCATATCAGATCAATTTTCTGGTTCTAAGCCATTGTTACATTTATAGACCAGTGATAGTACCTTGGAATCTATTCTGTTGCAGTACTGTACTGGTCTATAAATGTCGTCAGTTTCATGGACTGAACTAAAAAACAAAGAAAATGATGGGTGTTTACTTTAGTTAAACTGTCTTCACTCAAAACCAGTTCATGCATTTCATTTTTGGGGTTTACAATTCAGAGCAGGTGTGGAAATTGCCTTTAAAAACAGGGGTGTTCCACTCTGGGCCTAGAGTTCCAGCACAGTTTGGCGATTTCCTTGCTCAATCACACCTGCATCAACCCATCTGTTGATTGCCAGGTTCAGTGGATGTATTTGAGTGGGATTCTCACATGGTGTGTTGGACACTGGCCCTCCTGAAACCTGGCTTAGAAGACCTGGCTTAGCCTTTACGACCATGGAGATCCCAGAGATGGGCTTCAGCCACAAAACCTTTCACCTGAAGTTAGTAAAGATGCTTTAAGTGTTCACAATCAAGCAACCCTAACGTCCCTCTTGACCTGAATACGTTCTGCTGCCTCTAGTCTGGCTGCATTGGAGCGCATGTTTAACAAAGACCAATCTCTCCTACAGCTGATCCGATTGGCACCATTCCAAACAGCTTCCTTGCCTTTTTATGATTATTTTATCACTTTAAATTCTTTATGCTTGAGACGCTGTGGCAGTAGCCCCCGCTGGAAGCGGGCTGTGGGGGCCTGGCTTCCACCACCGCTATTTGGAATGCCGCTCCTCTGCGACTCGGTCCCGCTCCCTCTGTTGGATTCCACTTGTCCATTAGTGCCATCTGTGCCTGCCTTTGCCGTCTGTGAGCGCCCGCGCTTCGCCAAAACGACTGGCATTTTCTATCAAACAACCAGGGGAGAGTGCCCAGAGCCGTTAGCTGGCAATGATGTGCATTTGCTCTGACAAAAAAAGGAAGAGAAGGAAAATCATAGGAAAGAGACAAGGTAGCAAGCAGGAAACATCTGCATGCTGGCTGTGGTTTAGCTTAAGGCTTCTGTGGTGACCGGGTTAGTAGGCTGGGTTGAGTAGGGTTTAAGTGGGAAATTACATAGAGGAAGCTGTAATATCACTGTTTTGACATGACATTTCCTTTTACCTTAATTACAAGTTTGATTCATGCCATTGAAAACATCCTGTTGTAGCTCTTGAATTGACCCCTACTGCAGTGATCAGGAGAAGCAAAGCTTCCTTCCTATGGTACTGATTTAGCATCCTTGTTGTCCTGTTGTTATATAACGTAAAGAAAACCTTTAGAAAGGTTTAAGGCTCTACACAGCAAATTTGACCGTGTTAAATCAACAAGTTTAGTGTTCAGTTTACACTCTAAATGTTAAAATGTGTTAATTTAACTCTTAAAACCACACTTTGCAGGCAGTTAATATTTTCTAGGTTTCATAACTCAGAATAAGAGTAAACTACAGACACGATACACATCACAGAGTGAGACCTATCTAACCATGGTGGTCTTATCATTGAGAGAACATTTAAAATTCACAAATTTTCAACTGAATTAAATCCCAGTTTAAATTCCAAAGGAGCAATGCGGTGTGCGTTTACTGCTCTGCCCACGTGTTTGTGCTCAACCTGCATGCAGACTCCAACTGATCAGTGAGAGGAGGTGGGGCTAAGAATGTCACCAATTTAGATATTGTGTTATAAATGAAAAGGAGAAGGGATAATACTGATACGTACATAAATAATAAAGGACATTCAGGTTGTTTTTCTATTCTATTTGGAGTACTGTCAAGTTGTTATTAAATTTCAATGTCAATCAAATCATTACAAATAACTCTGATGATGAATTGCCCATTTTGATCAAATTCATACAAACATTTTAATTCTGTTAATATTTCCATCTCAAAGGAAGAAATGAGTAGCCTTGGATCTCCTAAAAATAACTATATCTGACATGTGTGACTATACTGTGTGTGTGTGTATATATATATATATATTTTTATTTTTTTTTATTGTATATGACTGTTCACTATAAATACTTTTCTAATTTTCTGATGAATAAAAGTATGTCAGACTACAAAAACATCCCATAAAATTGGCACAGGGTTCTAAAGGTTAACAGTAAAAGTGTTGATTTAATCCTGGCACATTTGCTGTTTATGGTTAGGGTTAAACTGTTACAGGACTCTCCATTCAGTCCACACAGACATCAAACAATAAATTCAACAGATTGGAGCAAAGTACTCCTTTTAATGTCTATGATGCTGCTCACAGTCAGTGCAGACCAGCCCTGTTTTTAAACTTGATATCTCTTTAAATCAATATCACAGACTGGGAGGAAAAGCAAACTGTTGCATGCATAAGGATATTTTCTTCTATAAGCAAAAATCTGGACCATTTTTCAGGGTTATTAACTGGTTTGAGAACAACTGCTTTAATAAACTGAAAATTGCTACATAAACATATTAACACGAGGCACATACACAAACATGCCTTGTTTTTCTATCAAACTGAATGAATACATTTCTTGTTCTGGTTAAATGCCCACAAAGGGTTCCTTACTTATATTGAGGGCACAGAAACTCTGCCCTGCTTTCTGAACAGTTCAGGTCGATTTGTGATATGAAAAGCATCAATGTATTTGTTGCATTTTTTTTTTTTTTTTTTTTTTTTTTTTTTTGTTCAAGGAGCTACGCCTGGGTGGACGCTTCTGTCTCTGTTGACTCTGTTTGTGTCCATTTCAAAATCAATTTCCCATAGATTTAAAAGTAATCCACAGTGATAAGTGCTGTGCCCTTTCCTCTCATTACTGCCCCCAGAGGTCAACTGCTAAAAGTTCCTTACGGCATTGGTTAATTCATTCACTTACCCTTTTTCTGTCCCATGATCACTTGTGAAAGGAGCTGGTGCTTATATCGTGTTAGATGGTAGCACTCATGCATCGGCGACATACAGTGCACTGTTCTTGTCAGAAGCATCTGGACAATCCATCACTGATGGATAGATCTGATGGATTTTGTGAAGAAACAGGTGAACTATGCTTTTTCTCTGTTTACCCTCAATGCTGCTTCTGTTGGCAGTGTGAAATTGCGGCCCTGGTGATGAACTATATGCAAACAACGTGACACCGGGTGCCAGCCTAGCATTTTTTATTGCCAGCTCGAGATTAAAAAGCATCACTCTCCCTCTTGTCTCCTGGGTCAGTCCGGGACTCATCAGGGTTTGATTGCTGATCATATGCCACTTTATTTACCCAGAAGATTCCATTTGAGCTGGCACTCCTCATTGAAAGCTTTCCGCTGCTAATACTATGTCAGCAGGAGGAACATTTTTATGACCTTGTAAATTACAGCACTGGAGTTCTCCTGAAAGACTTCGCATTGTGGCCTAGGACATGAATTACAGAGATTACCCAGATGTATAAATCAGCACACTTACTTTTAAGTGAAACTAGAGCTGGTACCATTAGGTGTTGTGGGGCCTTTTGTGGAGCCACCGTCTTGCTCATCTTGAGCCGAAGCTCATTTTTCACGTATTGCTTATTTTTGTGAGAGAATCTGAAGTTGTCAGTATCCTGAAGACTCCTTGATGATTTTGATGCATGTTGGGTTTCAGTGTCTGTCACTTTTTTTTTAATGACTGGGAGAATAATCCAAGTTGTCAGCAGGTGTGATGTTTTTGGCCGGCTTGGCTTGGTCCGGATTCTTCACCAAGCCAGATGGCGGTGCTATGTGGGCCGTATGTGGACCATGGGCGTAACGATAGTGAGGACCCAGCCCTAGAGTGTAGGATTGCTCATATTCTGGCACTGAGTGTCTGCACATTTGCAGCTGTACTTTTGTGCCATTGTGAACTTTTAATGTGCTCAATATGTGGAAGGAGGGGGAGTTGATATCTCATGCTGTGTTGTGTCAGAACTTGCAGAGAGAAGCACAATCAAAAACAGTAAAGGTTTTTTGCAATCCAATATGTTTTTCTGAGCATTTTATTTGAAATTCTCTAAGGGTATCTGCATCAGGAGATTGATTTACAAACAAATTGAGTTCGCTCAAAGCCAGAACTCGTCGACTGGTCTCTAGAACTGTTGCTGAGCATTCTGTTCTGTCCCTAACTTTTAACATTTTAAGGCTGACATTTTAATTCAGTCCTTTTTACAATGAGGGGATCCTGGAAAGGACATGGCCATGGTCCAAACGCACTCTTCCATCCTCAGGTTCCTGGATCTCACTCCCTTTGAGCAGGGGAAGTGCAAGACGGCTCCTCAGGGAGCTCTAGTGTTGGGGGAATCAAGCTGTTCCAGAGCTTGGGCTAGTGGGAGATGAGATGCAAAATCACACACAGACTTCACTGTTGGACAGTTGCCCGAGCACACAGCAGAATCAGAGCCCGGGACATGTCTCTCTGAAGCCCAGTAGCCATCAGCCTCGTCCCACGTGGAGAGCACTCCATAGATCAGAGATAGAAAGGCGGGGGTGATCTCCAGCATGACGTCTCAGTTGGACTGATGTATATAGGTGCAGCATATGTTTGGGGTCAGAGGCTCTTGATGAACGAAGCCTTGTTTCTTTGCTTTAAGATGGTTTGCACTACAGACAGACTCTGTGATCAAGAAGATCAAGTTTTTAATAAGCTTTGTGTTCTGATGAGCTCTCATGCTTGTCCCCTTTGAGCTGTTTCCTAGTGAGACATTTGAGCCTGGGCCACTAGAGAAGGAATGATCACTCTTTCTTGTAGTATTTACAGCTAGTTGTGGTACAAAGCAATGTTCTGGGGCTTTGAATAGATGTTTACTTTAAGCACCAATCAAAAATGCGGTATTTTCCTTCTGGTGCAAATTAGCTTGGCCTGATATGGGAAAAGAGAAGGGAAGTAATGTGTGACAAAGTTGTTGGATATTGCCAAGCAGACTGAGAGATGTGCTAAATCACTGAAGTCTACAATTTCAGTATGTCACTTACTGGTTGTGTAGAAGTTGCAGACCCTGAAAACAACCAGATTATCACTTATGCTTTCAGGCTCCACTTTTTTATTTCAGCTTGTTTGGTTTCTGGCCCAGTATCTTTTTTTTTTTATTGGTCAGTAGTTTAGAATAGTATGAGTGACATCAATGTTTAGACCAGTGGATTAAGATGCAGTTCCCATCGACAGCACTGTCCACATTAGCAATCATTATGAACAACCTGCAGGTGTGTTTCCAGAATATGTGCAGTATGGAGCTCTTGTAATACCTACATTTCCCATATTTTTCCATCATTCTTGCAAACGTGTATCTAAATGTAGCTCATGTTTGAGCATGTCCATCAAAACAGTGAAGAAAATGCACAGATCAGCTGTAACATTTTGATCACCTTGGTTGGCCTCCTTTCTCCTTGATCTCCATGGCCAGGATCCCACAGGACCACCATAGAGGGGGTATTATGTGAGTGGTAAGTCATTCCCAGCACTGCAGTGACACTGACCCAATGGTGGTGCATTAGTGTCTGTTGCGCTGGTATGAGTGGATTAGACACAGCAGGACCGCTGGAGTGTTTAAACCCCCAGGATCCTGTGAGCACTGATGAAGGACTAGCGGATGACCAACTGTGCAGAAACAGGTGCCCTTTTTGTTTCTTAGTTTACATCAACAAGGTGGACCAAGTATGCAAGAGTGTCTCATGGAGTGGACAGTGTGTGGACACACATATTACAGAAATATCAAAGTACAAAAAATGACCACTTAAATATTCAGAATTGAGCAATTTCACTTTTTCACCATTTTGTAACTGCTAGTCAAATCATGAGGGCTGTCAATCAGGACGATTATCAATATTAAACACGCCAAAAGATGTTCAATTATTATTTAGCAGATTGGCATCAAGTACTGATACTCAACATTAAGAAACTTTTGTACTTTAAGTAACATTAAGTACCTTAATGTTGCTTAAGTCATCATTTAAGGCACCTGGATCAGGACCTGTCCTTTTTTGATTTGTAGCCTTTGCACTTTGCCCCTTTGTGTTGCATCAATGGCACACGATTTCAAGATTTCACTCATGTAGCTCATTCCTCCATCTACTGCACTGCCGGCTACCCAATGGACCACTCACTTGTCCATCTGACAGCATCACCCAGGCATTCTTGCATTGTAAACTGACATGCAGTGCACTGTTCGTCTAGCTGGGTGGCACAGGTGGGCCTTGCCCGTCTCAGCCCGGCATGGCATGGTGTAAAGCACCCATTGCCAAGTCCGAGCCTGCTGCCTTGGAGCAAGAGACACAGGGAGGGCCTGACCGTATTGCACCGCACCTGGTTAGCTCTCTCAGCAGAGCCCATCCGCAGCCATCGTGTGCAGGGTGGGGAGGAGGACAGCTTTTCCGAGTGCCTACCTCAAAGTCCTCGAAATCCACTGAACTTAGGCGCGCCGTTGGCTGTGGCCAAAACAGCATCTGATGCGCCTTATTTGTTGACAGAGTGAGATTGAGCGCAGAGGGTCTGCCTCACACGGCTTACGGTGGAGGGATGACGCAAAGCCCACAATTCGCCGATCGTCCGTGTTCGTGACATTGCCGGATTTTTGTTCAGCGCTCATTATTGCGGCGGAAAGTAGGGCAGATGATGGCAGTATAAAAAGGATCTTGACTTATTTTGAGTTTTGATAGTTTTTGAATTTGTGATTGAGGAGGGAGTCAATTTCACGCCACGCTGCAGAGCAAAGGTTGTATTCAACAGGGGTGAGCAAGACGAATAACTACTTGTATGATATTTGACCTCAAAGGTTGTCAAAGGATTTGTCTAAACAGTGCAACTCAGTGGTGCCAATATACACACACTGAACATACAGAGAGAAAGAGCGTTCTTGGGTTCAGATGACCACGAAGTGCGCCTGTGTGTGTGTGTATGTCTGTGTGTGTCTGTGTTTTGGAGGGGGGCTAAGAAAAAGCTGTGTGAGAGCTCCCTCTTGGTGCCAGTGGTCTAAGTGGCTCCAGTATCTTCCCAGTGGCCTGTGCTGTGTGTGAGCTGTACAAGTGTTTAGCGGTTTTCCACAAAGGGACAGATATGCCAAGACACCGTAATATACAATAGGTTTATGGATAGTTCCAGAGTAGGTGTATATATTAACATAATTCATTGGTCATTTTTAGATAAACACATTTTTATTCATAGTTCCATGTTAAACAAGGATGTTTTTGTTGTATGTAATGATGTTTATTAAGTTGTATTTGGAAATGTGCAACATGGAGTAAATGTATATTTTAATTATGTGTTTTGTATTCAAATAGAATTAAATGTATTTAAATGTAATTAAACTAAAATTTGTTTATGCACATAGTGTCTACATATCATTTTATGCAGCTTGTATATATATATATATATATAAAAAACATACATCCACACATTATAAATGTGACTTTACTGATATGTAATAATAATAATAATAATTTGACTTTATTGATATGTAATAATACTAATACAATAATGATATTATTGTTGATTTTATTATTGTTGTTGTTATCAATATTAATACTAATAATGCATTAATTATTTACATCAAAGCATGTGTCAGAATTAAAATAGCCTGTAAATATACTAAAAATTGTCTTTTCTTTCTGGCAGGGCCGGTGTATGAATTTCACCCGGATGCATCAGTAGACTTCAATATATGGATGCTCAGTATGTCAGTGTGGTCAACGAAAGTACATCAGGTCTTCATTTTTGTTGTAGGTGATATGCCCATGGACCAACAGTAGTGTATCTGAAGTAGTGTGAAAATAGCATGTGTCTGTTTAGTGCTCTTTTAATTCTATGCATTGGCCAAGCCTAACCATTACATCTGCTTTAAATGATTTATATTGTGTCCCTCAATCTGCTAAAGGAGGATTCAGCCATGATTATGTGTTTTAGCCTAAACTCTGATAAACTCAGATAAAGTAAACACATCAAAAAATGCCTGAAATTGTGCCGGATTGGGTTAGCCGCTTTGTGCGCACCAAAGGCTTAACATATTCTGACCATATTGTGCCTTCTGTGGGGGGAAAAACTAATTTTAATGGACACAGACGGAGGCTATTTAAAAAAAAAAACAGAACAGAACGAGAAGAGGCCGTTTGCCGTTGGCGTGGAAGTAGAAATAATCCCAGTAGGCTTGGGGAGTGCAGAAGTCCAGTGCCTTTTGGCAATGTCTCACCACAAAGCCTCTCCATGTCCACTATCACCCGATGCCTGGCGGGACCTCTTTGACTGGAGATCTTGTCATTTTAACACTGAGAAGTGCACACGCATGACAAATTGTAGACAGAATGCCCTAAAGGTACTGGACGCAATAAGACTTTGCCCTTTAGTTCGTGAAGACACCTTTCTATCATTGTGTGCTCGGGACCTAAAAATTAATAGAGCGTTATTGCACTGCAAGACAGCCCCTGTGACCAAAGGACTGCGGCTACTTTTTGAGGGACAGATGCTTCAAGACCTTGACATGGTAGTTGGTATGTTTTCATGCTTTTTTTTTTTTTTTGTACCCTTCTCCCACCCTCCCTTCCTCCCTCCCTCCCTCTCGTGGTTCCTTGTTCACCAACGCTCTGACTATCACACCCCATCAGTGCGCCTAGTTTTTTAGATAACCACTGTCACCACTCTCGTACTCTTCTCTCCAAGGGCCTCCCCAACAGTGTCTCGACCCAACAGCTCACTCAGCGCCAGAGAATCAAAGTTTAATTAAAATAATTAAAGGCAACAGCAAGCAGCAGCCTGTGAAGCTTTAGCTCATCTCTTTTTTTATGCCTTCTGACATTGAATGACCCATTACTGTATCTGCATCACTTGGAATTACAAGGTTCCACAACCGTGGCAAACCGAAAATCTCTCCAAAAGGAAAAAGGGGCGATGGATGGATAAGTATTGTTCATTTCCAGAAATTATCCTCATACATATCCCACCCCCCCCATCCCCCCCCCCCCCATCACATACACACACAAAAAAGCGAGCAATATATATTGTGTTGTGGGTTTGGCCGGTGCGCTGTCATGACGCCATTCGCAAAGTGATGCCAGCACGGGCGGAAACACTGCGGGGGGAGGAAAAGGGGCGGCAGCTGAAGAAAAAGGCTCGAACGATCCAGTCACTTTCGATACGCTACTTCAGATGCAAAATGGATATTCGAGTCGAAATCTGACAAAGCGCGCCAGCTTTGATGGGAAGCGGTATAGACAATGACCAGTGGCTGGGTCAGTGGGATGTCTCTGTGCAAGCAGGGAAGCTTATCAAATGACACTAAAAATAAGTTCAACAACCATCAAGTTTGAGGGGGGAACGGAACAGGGTGCAGCAGCTCCCATTTGGCTGGGCATGCAAGTGCACCAGACAGTAGGGGCATTGCACACACAAGCGCCCCGGTCTAATTATTCCTTTGTTGTCCTCGTCTTGAACTGTAAGAGATGAGGATGATTCCTCCGGCCCAAAAAACAAACACAAAAAGGTGACATATTATAAATGTAAGAAGAAATGACTTCTGCAGATGCACTTTAAAAAGTGCAATGCACTTTCTTTCCGCCGCCGAAATGAATATTTATTGTACGTCACAATGTTTTTTTCTCTCTTATGTCAGGAATCAGAGGACTGTTATTAACCCTTACTAATGAGCTATTTACATATTGGTCACAACACAGCTTTTCACCATACAAACTAAATATATAGGATTTAGCAGCACGCTTTCACCTTGGTCTCTCCAAAGGACTCTTATAGAGAAACCACTGGGTTTGGATTTTTAAATCATACCAAAGTTTTTTCTTTCTATTTTTTCTATGTATGAAATATTTTTCACATTATTATTTCTCTTTTATATTGTTTATTTATACATTTGTATTATTAAAAGTCATTTTTTTTATTATTTTATTTTCCTTATTCTGTGTGCATGTTAATGTACATGGAGAGGGGAAAGGTGGCAATTGAAAAAGAAAAAATTGAAATGCTTAAATTTTTTTCAACATTTTCTATTTACAAGAAAAAAATTGTTTTAGATTTTTTTTTTTTTTTAATATCAAAGCCCTTCTGTAAATTGAACTGGAAATTTTGTCAGTTTGTCGATTATTACATTTTATAAATGTATTTTATACCGTTTAAATTGACAACCTTCACATTTACAAATAAATAATAAATTCTAAATGGCACATTTTTTTATAGATACATTATGCTCAATTAGATTGCTTAAAAATGTGTCTGGTAAAATGCATTAAAATGTAATATAATGGATTTTTTGACATTGTGTGCACTATTGTGTATAGAGATAAGCACAACACAACATGTAATCTCAGTCAGTGCCTATTGATAATAGTAATTGATGTAGGATTGTTGGTCCTTGTTATGATGCTGTGATTTTAAACATATCACTGAACTCTGGCCACTGAATGTACAACACCCCCAAAGTCCATGTTCTTCTCTTCAATGCACACAGAAAAGCATCCGCACTCTGTAACTTCTAGGCTTTACATCATGCACGTTAAAACAAGCTGCAAAAATGTGGACCGCGGATAAGCAGTCAGTGTTTGGAAATATGAATTAATTAGTCACGAATAATGTTAATTTCACAATGTGTGTAGTTATTTTATAGTTACAGTAGGTGTTTCACTTAAAATACCATCACAGTGCAGATCATTGTTATGCATTTTCTTTTACAGTATTCTTCACTGAGCTCCTATGATTCCACTTTTCCTATGAAACTTTTCCTCCTTATTGCTCTGTCTCCATTTGTATGAAATAAATATGTATTTTTTAAAGCAATGCTGCAGTCACTCTCTCTGAGCACCCAGATGGTATCACTGAACGTTAACTGATTCATCAGTCGCCACACATAAGCAGATTACTTTGCTTAGCTGACCATTTGCGCAGCTTAAAACACATATCAATAATAGAAATATATTAAAAGCCATATTTTCATATGCTTTTTTGAGCATTTATCAAACGCTTAATACCAAAATATCTGCTTATCTGTCCACTTATCTCCTCATTTCACTGGGCCACTAAGTTGACCTGTTTTAAATACAGTGCTCATACACATAACGCCTTTTCTCTCTTTTCCTTTTTTCACAGTTAATTTATTTAAAGCTGAGCTGCAGAGTGAAAAAATACTGTCAACCCAAATGAGATCTTTTTAAAGCTGTATGTAAATCAGTATTTATTTTCACTTAATTAATTATAGAGTTATTTTAGATCACTTTAGATTAATCGTGGATAAAGTAAAAATGCAATATAAAGTAGAAAATTGTTTTATATAGTAGCTGCAGTTATAAGTAGAGGTTTTAGAGCTACATTAACAATATTAGAATAAATACAAACAGCATTTAATACTAAAACAGTGACTTTATTTTTGTCAGTGCATTTGTTTAACCATTTTTATTTGTAGTTGTCTTCCAACTCCCGGTTAGATTAATAAATATATGTAAAAGTTGTGTATTATTGGTGCATTTCAATAAAATCATACCATATATATATGAAAAAATAATAAAAAATTCCTTCTCTTGTAAAGTTGGCATTTTGAAGATACTACAAGGTTTTTGTAGTAAAATATAGTAGTACGTGAGTAATTATTCACTGAAAAAGGATATTATACAAATTACAATCTACATTCACATGTACATTCACATTGTTTACCAATAAATTGATTTCCTAATTTAATTTCCTAATAAGTCTGTTAATGAGAAAAGTCCTAATAACAACAAAAAAAAGTTCCATGCTCTTTTAATATCATGTCATCATAAAATGAAAAAAATCCTCCTAAGATCTCGATAAAAGTCAGAAGAAGAAATGTATGTGTAAGAAATTTAGTGCGTAAGAATGAACGTCTTTAGGTTCTGAACCTGTGTGCTTTAATGGGTTTTTAAAGCGACACTGCATCTGCTTTCTCAGTTTGATTACTTTGAACCAAAGTCCTGGCCTCAGTCATGACGTCTGCTTCTATCCAGAAGTAAAGGGTGGATATATTTAATACAACTCAAAGAAAGACAGTAACTGCAACAGAATGTGGTCCAGTTTAGTCACGTACCTACATTTACTGAAGAGGTACAACTGCTGATCTCAGTGATGAGCAGTGATTTCTGAAAGATACAGTTTAGTATCTTCGTTTCTCGGTTATATCAGTTGTACATTTGTAAAACACTACATGTACAAATGTGTGTGGAAACCCCTTCTAATGAGTGCATTCACCTTCTAATCGAGTTGGCCTGCTTCCTCATTATTTCATGAAAAATGAAGGTGCTAAAAGGCCTGGAGGCTGAATTCTGCAGTGAATCCTGAAAGATACAGTTTAGTGTGTAAGTATATATGAATATATATTTATGGATGTTAATATGTATGTAACTATAAGTGTCTGAATGTTTGTGGACACTGCTACATGAATGCATTCAGCTATTTTAAGTTGCACCCATTGCTGACACAGATGTGCAAATGCACACAGCTATCCTGGTTTCTGAAAATAAGTACTGCCAATAGAATACGGCCCGCTGGAGCGGATTAACCTGCACCCATCGATACCATTCCTTCAATTCCTAATGGGGTGTTGATCTTCCTGACATCACCAATGCTCTTGTCACTGGATGCAATCAAATCCTTACAGCAATGTTTCTACTAAGGATTTAGTAGAAAGTCTTCACTGGACAGTAGAGTTACTCCAACATAAGCATGATACATTCTTTTTAATACCCTTTATTTCAAAAGACACAATAAATGAGCAGGTGTCCCTGTACGTCTGTTCATACAGTGTATATCAAGCCACTCTGGTACTGCCTTTCTCTCAGGTTTCTTATTTCAAATCCCAGTCACTGAGAGTCTTATCCAACTAAAACTACACCTGTCATTGTCCCCCACCCCAACACGCCCCCACGCACACTCGCCTGTTCACCCCTGCCAGACCATTGTAAACCACACTAACAGACACTGCTTTAGTATTTAGCCGTCTGTGCTGCATCCCAGCCTTCCCGTCCCTAGATCTTGTACCCCCACAAGGTGTGACCAAAATCTTCACAGTCTGAGCCAATTGCCTTCCCAAATGAGGCGTTACTGAAGTTTCACGCACATGGCTTTAGTCGTAAAGCAACTTCGCTTTAAGTCATAACCCCTCTGCCTTTAATGCAACATTACATTGAAGGTGGGAATTTTCTGCTCAAGCCGGAAAAGTGTCTGTGAACGAGTAGACCTGTACGCCTCATCATTACGGTGCTTGGCTGACTTATGAGGGATGATGACACAATTTGGCGTTTCTGTCAGTGAGACTAAAAAAATTAAAATGAAGGATGAATGGTTTATTCTAAGGTGTTTCTGGACATTTCTGTAGATGTAAAAATGTAGAGTGAGGTCCACAAGTATTTGGACAGAGACAATATTTATACACAACTCCGCAGATTTTAAATGAAGCAAACTAACCAAAATGTAGATTTTCATCTTTAATTAAGGTGTTTAAATGGAACATCACATTAACTGTATAGCAACTGCAGCCATTTATCCACAGTCAAGTAAATGTACAGTAATTGGTAGTTTCATGGCCAGTTGTGTCCTGCTTCTCATTCTTTCATGAGAAATTTAGAGACAGAAAGGTCTGAAGTTTATTCCAAGTGTTTCATTTGCGTTTGGGAGCAGTGCATTGGGAACTCTTTTTCCAAAGAAGCATCAGTGCAAATAAAATAGGCTGAGAAAAACTCAAAACAAATGTCTCAGTACAGACTGCCAACAGAATAGGCCTCTCTGGAGCAGATGAACCATGATTAATGCCAGGTGTGGGCTAAAGGGGTATAAATCCCCCAGCGCTGTTCTCTGGAATGATGGTGCTCCATCCAGTACTTATCCAGTATAACCCTTTGACGCTGAATGCAATCAAATCCTCAGAGCAATGCTCCATAGTCTAGCAGAAAGCCTTCCCTGGACAGCAGAGTAGGTTACTCCAACAAATGCAGCATAAACTCTTTTTAATACTTTATAAACTCTTTTTAAGACTTTGGATGAAACAATGACGGAGCAGGTGTCCCGATACTTTTGTCCATGTAGTTTGTCCAATTACTTTAATTCCTAACATTTATTACAATATTTGTGTTCATTCCCTTCATTTCAAATGAAAAAAAAAAGAAAAAGCACATCGCTGTCCAAGCACTTACGGAGCGACTGTACTTTCTGCTTTTGTATGCACTGATATTTTAAAATATATGGGAGAAACTAACTAACTGAAAAGCTTTTGTCTAAACAGAAACCATATGCTTATTTATGATGCTCATAAAAATCAAATTACACTTCCTTTGGTGGGCTCTAATTGAGAGCGCTGGCTTAGGCAGCTGTTTGCTCCTGAAGCCCGTCCAGCCTCACAGGTTATCCCACTTGTCACAGTTTTTACAGAAATGCAGGGAAGTGTGGAATCAGATATTTATGCCTAATAACCTTTTATTCAAGGCCTCTTTGCGGACGCGAGCGACGGCAGTTTCCCGTAAGACCAACTTGTTAGACTTCACACTTGATTTTATGCTTCATATTTCAAAGCAAATAAAAGCTAATCCCATTCATATTGTGAAATAGTCTATACTTTTCAACATTTGGGAAGTGCAGGTGGAGGATTACTGTTCCTAGCTTGTTTTTCTAACTCCTAGCCCATAATCAGCTGTTTTGGTGAATAGCTAAAATGTTTTGGTTTTTTTTCAGCCATGCTTCTGGAAATTTAACCATCTCGTCACATGAGCTCAGTATTTCTGCCTTTTGAATTCAGAATATGATTATTTATGTAAACAAACCAATGAGGCTGGAATTGTTCTCTGTCTTTTTACTGGAATTTCAGTGGTGCTGGAATTATAGAATGAAGGTCGGAATCTCACTACAGCACAATTGTAATTACTTAATTTCAGCTTCATGCTGCAAGAAAAGCATATCACAAACTGTTTAATTAAAGTATATAAAAAAAAGAATTCTATCAGTCAGATCCAGGGAATACTTCTGTCTCAGGGGTCTGCTTTGCCATGGTGATGCCTATCCTATGTTTCTGCATTCGGACAGAACCTCACAGTTACGAGGGCTGCAGCTGCTGATTTTTAGAGCATTTAACTATGATTAATGTATAAATATACACTCATTGTCTAAGACAGATTTGCACCCAGAAGGAAGGAAGATAAAAGTTACCAGCAACAATGTATGAGTTAAAATTTAGACGGCAATATCTACTGAACTACACATACAGAAGTAGTGTTTCTCAGTATGGCATCGGGTATAATGCTGCACCCCAGACATCTCGGAATGGAGTTACAAAGATTGCTAAAGGTGTCCTGCAATAATCCATCCCAGGCTGCTTCAACATTCTCACTCGGTTCCTGCAGATTGTACAGTAGGGGTGAAGTGTACATAGCGTGTCCAATAGCTTCCCAAACATTTTCAATCAGGAATAGGTTTGGCAATATGGCTGCTGAAATAGCACAAATGCAGATTCATTGGTTACTGAAGACTCCATGACAGTCTGGCACAACACCATTGCAGACTTTGGCAACATTGTTTGTTGTACTGCATCATGTAGCCATTTGTTAATGGTGCTGGGACATAAAGGATGACTCCTCGAAGGCATCACTGCTTGCTAAATGTCCACAATGGCTGTTGGGTCAATCCATGCATTCCCCTTCATGAAGGTCTCCCAAATCCTGCTGCTTGTGCAATCCTTCTTCTATCTGCTCCCAACAGCGCACTCCAGTAACATCTGTATAACTGGTATGGTGGGTAAAACACTGATAAATCCATCCTGCTGGAGCTTTACGATATAACTTCTCTGGAACATGAATTGCAATCGAAATGATCTCTGAGATAAATGTTGCTTGCAAAGGATTGAACAAGCATGCACAAGACAATCTCATGTAGTCCATCAGGTACAGCGATAAGGCCTGTCTTTGCTTACGTCACAACCACGGAGTGGGAAACTTGAATCTTCTTTCACAGGGTCAAAACCACCCAGCAAGTTTCACTCCTGTCAGTTGAGGAAGATTTTATATTGAATATAATATTAGTAAATGCTTATACTGTGGCATTTTTGACATTTTCCTAACAGTAGAGAGTGTGTATCTTGAAATTTAATACTACTCAAAGGGGTTAAATTCAGTGATTTTGTAACATCAACAAAAGTTTTTTTCTCTCTTACACAATTACACAATTTAGGGCCACAGAAGGGTTTTTTTAACATGAAAAGTTACAGCATTATTTACAATTTAGAGTGCTTTGCCGCCCTTGCAATAGATAACTCAGTAGAGTTGGAAATTAATTTGAATTTATTTGTCGATATATGCAGCACCTTTTTACTAAGGGTTAGTAGCTACAATCTGTTAAAAGAGCTAGCATCAGCATCAATTTCTCAGAAGCTGTCATGTCTGCCCTTTGTCAGTCCAGTTTACCTCGGTCTTCCTGTCTTGGTGGTGTTGTTTCCTCCATGTGCTCCTAGCACATGGGTTGCTTTTGTCCTTGTCTCCTCCCTTGCTCCACCCATTCCCACCTGTGTCTGCTTTGTTACCACCCTGGTTTGTTAGCATAGTTAGTGTTTTGTTTCTGTAAGTAAGTGTAGCTTGTTTTTGGTTTGTAGTCTTTGTTTCTGTAAATCCGTTTTGTTCGTATATTGGTTCCTTTGTTTGTCTAGGTTTTATTTTAGTGTATTTAGTGTTGGTTTGTATTCCCCAGTTTTTGTTTGTTAGCATCCCAGCATTGTTTTTATTTTATTTTCATTAAATCTTCAAACCCCGCTTTTGCCTCCACAGCCTAGTCGTCTCTGCCGGCCGTCCGCACATTACAGAAGCAATGCTAACTTGATAAAGTCGATAAAACAGGTCATGCACCATACACAACTTCCTCCAAACTATTAGCACAATTTGTGTTTTTCTGGCACACACATATTTAACTTCTACACAACCCCTCTCCCTATTCTGGAGAGTCTCTCAAAGCCTTACCATAAAACCCACTGTTTTAGTTTTTAAAAAGAGGACAAAATCCTCTTGTCATCATAGGAAAGGTCATGAACATGGTGTATGCAGACAAAACACTAAACCAGTATTTCTTTGTTCAGGTTGTAGATGCCCTTTGCCCTTTGCCCTTGCGCTCAGAGTCGCCGGCTGGGCACCGGCTCACCCGTGACCCTATTCAGGAATAAGCGGTTCAGAAAAAGAATGAATGAATGAATGAAAAGGTTGTAGATGCCCAGTGTTTTGTATATTTTGTGCTTTTCTGAGTTAACGAGTTCATTAGTTGGATTAATCTGCTTTGGGGTTGTGGAAGCAAAAAAAAAAAACACCATCTGTAAAAAAGCTGAAAAGAGGATGGCTGTTAGTCTAAAAGACCTAAAGAGACTACCTCAAAAGGCTCAGCTGAAGGTTTTACCTTGGCCCTCGCAGCCCCTGATCTGATCATCATTTAAAATCTGTGGATAGGCCTCAAAAGAGCTGTGCATGCAAGACGGCCCAGGAATCTCAGATAACTGGGAGAGTTTGGAAAAGAAGAGTGGGTGAATATCCCTCCAACAAAAATGGAAAGACTCTTGGCTGAATTCAAAAGGCATTTACAAGTTTTAAAACTTGGGTTCAACTCTTCCCAAACCTAGTCAGAGACTTGGTGCACATATAAGTTTGCTTAATTAGTTTGCTTCATCTCTAAGTCCCTATAGCACCACACTAGAAAGGGCTGTAAACCTAACCCTGCTACAAGCTCTTGAGCTACTTAGCTGCACGCCATGGAAAAACCAAGCACATAAGAATCTGCAATAAAATGGATTTTTTTTGTGTTAAAAACAATGCTATGCTATGCTACACGCTTTAATACATGCCAACTCATTTCCACCCCAAACTAAAGTGACATTCACATATTTTTCCAGTGGGGAAAAAAGTTGGGACACCCATTTATTACTAATACATTAGAATCAGATGCAGCTCATCAGCTGCAAATTAATTGACCATCATTTGGAGGAGCCTGTCTTATTGAAACCTAAGACCTTAATTTGGTTTGCTCTTGATTGTTGAAATGAGTGGTATCACCATGGCCTTCATAAAGAGGGTTGTAGACACTGAATTTTTCTGGGAAGTGATTTAAAACGATCTCAAAATTATTCCAAATCAGTCATTCAGTCCAGAATACATATAAAACAGCCACATCAGGCCATCCTAGCAAATTCAGTACAAGAAACAATCCACAACAATGAGGCTTCAGCAGGGCTTAGAGAGCTCGCCATCATATTCACTACTGTGAAATCTTTACTGTCTCAGAGGCAGCTTGGGGAAAATGTAAGACCATCTGTACAAAGGCTGATGCTGAAAGAATTCCGTATGGAGGAGTGGAAAAATCTTTCTTCCAGTCAATTAGATGTTTACAAGAAACATTATTTTCTCATTTTTTCAGCCAAATGAGAAAATACCAGCAATGGTATTGGTGTCGTGACTTCTTCCTCACAAGAAAAGTTCTATTAATTACATTTTGCAAATCATTCTTAAAGACATTTCATCAGGTTTATGTATTTAGTTAGATCACCTCCATCTGTCAGTATTGTTAAAATGAAGATCAAAGGTCCATATGTTGAATTATGTTAAAGTCAAAGGTGATGTTTTTCAACATGACTGTACATGAAAGAACAACTTAGAACACTCAGTGGGTGGAGCTAAACTACGGTCGGCAAAATATCTAAATGTATTTTGTGACATCATGGAAGCATTTCATTTAAAAAGGCTGTTGCAGCGTAATGTCCCTGAACAAGGAGACGTCGTAGAACATTACATTCTGACACTATTTTTAAAGCATTTTATTAAAAATAATGGAGAACCTTTACATAATGTCCAAACCCAGAAGCTCTGAGCAACCTGTATTTTTGGATGTTGGAGATTGATTGTAGTTTTGCAGTAAGACAATACAACCTGTCAAACATTTAGTAAATCCACCCAGTGGATTTGACTAAATCCAGACAGACTTTTGAATGTTAACCTGATAATGCAGAGCACCTACAAGTTTCTAACCAAAAAAAAAAAAAACAACACAAAAAAACAGCTCAACACAATATGTGCAGTAAACTACCATGAGGCATGTGTTGACTCAGACGCCAACACACTCACCTCAGTGCTGCAGGGCCAGAGCTCCGTCTGTTAATGATAAAACCCAACATACGAGTGTCAGTTCACTGAAGGCTCTCATATGAGAGCGAAAATATTGTCCGGGCAGCCTTTGGTTCCACTCACCCTGGCACTAAAACTGACAGAGGAGCCTCTGAGCCAATCCAAAGCGAAGAGTGTTTAATTGCCTCGGACGGTGGGCGGGGCTCTCAGCAGCATAGACAGTCACCTTGCCACTGGTCAGGAAAGTTCATTTAATGAACATGGAGAGGAACAATGGCTGGAGGTGATTGTTCTCTCATCGCGTTTAGAAAGGCCTGTGTCACAAGAAGCCTCAAACAGCTTTTAGAATTCATCAGCAGATGTTATGGAAATTTGTGCTAATGTTCGGAGATTTCATATCCTGCTCGCAACCTGTGTGGGTTGACTGATCTTAGTGAGGTTGTTGCATGGTAAATTTATGGAAATACATCTCACAACTACAATCTCACAGTACTGCTCCTCACTGACCCCCTTTACCTTAAACAGGAAACCTGTATGTTCATCAAATCCTCACTCTCTTAATGAAACAACTTTAAAATAACACATTAAAATACATTAAACACGTTAAAATAATCATTTTTCATAGTTATTGAATAAAAATAATAGGACGAGTGACTAAAAATAAGACCAAGGTCATATACATTTTAATTCTATAGCAGTGCCGTGTATCTGTCCTGTTGGGCTCCACTGTTAGTTCCTTCATGTCGTTGCTCTGTTTTGTTTTGGGTTGCCTGCGTGCTCCTTAGCACATGTGTTTTGCTTTGTTCTTGTCTCCATCCTTGCTTCGTCTCATTCCTACCTGTGTCTCATTTGTAACCCCGCCCATTTGTCATTGAGTCTCAGTTGTGTCCCTGTGATTCTGTTGGTGTAAGTTCCTTGTTCCAGTCGGTTTGTGTGCGTCTTTTCTTTGAATGTCGCCGTGTGTGCGCTGTGTTTTGTTTTATATCCTATGTTTGTGTTTTGTCCAATAATTAATTTTAGTTACATATTGATTCTATAATAATAAGCATTATGTTTTTCAAAACGTCAGCATAACAAGTAGTTAAGCTGTAAAGAAATACATTCAGAAATGCTTTCTTCTGAAATGTTGGTTGTACAGAAACAGACTGATTTCTGGGTTACAGGACACAGATGTAATACATCTGCTGAATTTTAGAGGTAATGTTGATTTTACAATAGCATGAGGTTGAACGATGGATCAGCGCAGGAGGTGCAGTATTACAGACTTTGAGTCGCTTTGTTTTGGGTAGTGACTGAAAGAATGCTGAATACAAGTGGCTGAAATGAGTTTCAGTTCAGTCTGCCCGGGCGGCTCAGAGTAGAGCCTCTATGTTGAGAGGAGCCACCTGAGGTGCTCCAGGCTTCTGGTTAGGATTCCTCCTTTTCAGTGTTCTGGGCATGTCCAACCAGGAGGAGACCCTGTGGAAGACTCAGGAACCTGGAGAAGATGCCGGAGAGATTATATTTCTCAGCTGGCCTGGGAAGGTCTTAGTATCCTCCCAAAACAGAGGTGAAAGAGGTGGCTGAGAGGAGGGAGGTCTCAACATCTTTGCTGAGGTTGCTGCCCTCCATGACCCAGACCCCAGATAAATGGCAGATGATGGATGGATGGATGTTTCATCCCCCAAAATGTATAGAAAAGCTGATTTGTTGCACTATTTAATATGACTACTTTTTGAGTTTTCGGACTTTAAACTCTGAATGGACAAATGCACATTTATTTTAACGTTTAAAATGTAATTTTAAAAAAGTGGCACATTTCTGCTCACTTGAAGCCACAGTTATTACTGCTGATAATAAGGACGACTGTATTTCTATTAGTTAATTCAATTTACACTATGTTGATCAAGAGCTGGTTAACCAGCTAGTTCACCAGTATACGGTATGTTTTCATGACCAACTTTCAACTACCATCAAAATCTAGCTTAGACTTTCTAAAAACAGCTGTTTGAAAATGAATCAGTTGTTTTAGTTGGTTTTTGTCATTTCTTGATTTTTAAACAACTATGAATCATCTATAACTAAGAAATTATAAATATCAAAACACTCAAATAGTGCAGGGAAACAACCGCTACATATATGACGAACATTGTTATGAAGGGTCCATAATTCTTATTTTACTTATTTTTTATTTTCTTTCTATTTTTTGTGTGTGCTGTTAATTTTTTATATTAATTTTTGCATTACAATTTTCTAAACTCATCCCTTAAAATTAAACTGCTTTTATGATTTCAAACTGTCCCGATTGTCTGGCCTCAGTCAAAGGCCTGCCTTCTAACTTTTAACTGCGGTTGGCTGCATACGTGGATATATGTAAATGTGGGCTTTTTGATATAACAAAATAATATTTTATACTGATTACATTTTGCTATTATGGGATATACTGTACATACCCATTTGGCCATGTTTGTCTTTCCTCACCATCCAGTTTTCTCCATATCACATGCAAAGTGTATATGAATGCAAATCTTTACATAACTAATGAAACTAATAAGAAAATCAGATTAAAACTGCATTGGAACAGTTATAATTGAATCTTAGGCCGAGAGTTTAAAGGAAAAGGGCTCATTACTCTAAATCTGCTGTGTTACTGTAAGCCAACACCACAAAGCATATATACAATCTCTTTCTATTCCTGTGTAAAATGGTGTTAAGGCGGATTGTTCCGCTCCAGATTGGTCGAGCTCAGTTTGGGTTGGTAATCCAGCCTGCCCACTAGAGAGCAAGGCCAAGAGAAAGGCACTTTACTACCTCAGCTGCTCCAAGTTCTCGAGCAAACACAGCCCTCCCACATGCCCAACAGCACCTCTTCCCATCGCTGGCATCGTTTAACATTACGATATTTTCTCCGTGTTTGCCGACGGATGAGGGGCCCTCATTGCTATGCAAGTGCCAGATGAATCATAAACCTATACCATATGCCATCGCAATTTGCTGATGGGCCCAAGCTGTTTTGGTGGATATAAAATCCAGGGATTATGAATGCTTGATCCTCAGTGAATGGAAAAAGGCACAAGGTAGGGTGAGCGCAACCTCTCTTATCTCTTAGCTTGGGTCAGCAAGCATTGAAACAGGCAGCATTGGTGACCATCCTCAGATTACCCCCTTGACCTCCCACACCAACCCCCCCACAGTGTGATGATGAGTTCACTGGGCCTGGTGTAGTAGGCACAGTAGTAATAAACAGTTTAAAAGGGAAAATACCTGCAGTACGGAAAAAAAACATGTTTTGTCTGGTGTGGTGGTGAGACTGAAAAACAAAAAGCAGGATAAGTATTAGGATTATGGCTTTATATTCACCTCTTATTAATCAAAATTGTTTTCCTCTTGTGTTTAGTTTGCTGTGAGAAATCACAAAATATAAAATTCCATTCTTTCCATGCATGGTTAATAGAAGCATAAATGAATATATCAGTGTTTTTCATCCTCCATAAAGGCTTTAGAAAGATTTTACATTCATTTCTTTGCTTGTTCACCTCCCAGGGCTTTGGGTTCAAGGCCCAGTCTGCCTGAGTTTCCATCTTCTCTTCGTGTCTCTGTGGGTTGTTTTCTCCAGGGACTCTGGATTCCTCCCACATTCCCAAAACCTGAATGTCAGGTGAACCGGCTACTGTAAATTGCCCTGGTGTGTGTGTGTGTGTGTGTGTGTGTGTGTGTGTGTGTGTGTGTGTGTGTGTGTGTGTGTGTGTGTGTGCGTGTGTGTGTGAGTGTGTGTGAGAGAGAGACTGAATGTATGTCTGTATGCCCAGATATAGATAGATTGGCACTCTGTCCAGGATGAACCCCGCCAGTGCTTGACGCAGCCCCCCCTGTGGACAATAATTCTGTAAGTGTTCTTCATTACTACTAGGGGTTACCTACTGTCAAATGCAATGGCTCCCCAGATGATCACACCGACTGTTGGATCAGTGTGAACACAGCAAAGGCTGGATTGAAAGACAAAAAGGTCTCAGTATTTGAAATGATCTGGCATCAGATCCAAAACAAAAACTGCATTTGCCGCTAAAGATTATACAGGTCAAGAGTTTACTGTGGTGTGGTTTTCTGGGATAGTTTCAAAATTTGACAGGGCTCTGAGTGGCTCAGTGGTCTAATGGACATAGGATCAGAGGTTCAAATCCTGGGTCATGCCGCTTGCCATCAGCAGAATCTGAGAGAACAAAATTGACCATGGCGTTCTCCCCCCACATCACACTCAGTGTGATTGTGCTCGTTGTATCTAAACTGGGAGAACTGACCATGTCCTCAAAGCACCTTGGCTGCCTTTATGTATTGGAGGAGGCATGTGCGTCACCCTCGTAGTGTCAAGGGCATCGTATATGATAGGGGGAGAGTCCTTACAGGGTTGGGTAATTGGCATTTAACAAAAAATTACAAAAATTAAAAAACAAAATGACATGGTCCCCACAAAATGCTTAATTATATACAGTAGAAAATGAAATTGATTATCAATATTATGAGTGTATATAACTGGCATGTACACATGGCAACCTGAGAGTGTTTTAAATAGACTTTTGGCTTAAGGATTTTGGATTTCAGTGGACCTGGCAACAACCTATAATATATGGAAAAAAAGAACCTGCACACTTGCAGAGTCATTGTTTATTCTGAAATGAAGGGTATTCAAAAAGAGTAGATCCTGCTTTTGTAACTGTCTCTACTGTTAAGGGAGTTTGGAGAATTGCTGCAAGGATTTCATTGCATTCAGCAACAAATGTGTTAGTCATCACTTCACCTCATTTCCAGCTCATCCCAAAAGTATTGAGAACTGAGTATTAAGTTGCTCTGCTTCACAGCAGTGCCAGTAGGTTCATGTTCATCTACTCCAGAGTCCTATTCTATTGGTGTGTGGGTGTGTGTGTGTGTGTGTGTGTGTGTGTGTGTGTGTGTGTGTGTGTGTGTGTGTGTGTGTGTGTGCGCGCGTGTGTGTTTGCACATCTGTGTCAGCAATGGTTGCAACTTAAAGTAGCTGAATGCTTTCATTAGGTGGGGTGTCCGCAAACCGCTTTAAATTCAAACAATCCTAAAAGGAGTGTGTGTTATGAGTCACAACGTTTATGTACCACACACTGATGTTAATGCCCTCGAGGTAAGTGTGGTTCTCACTTAAGTAGGAGCACTTGTAGTCTTCTGTAATGTATTATGTAAACATTTAAAGGACATTTAAAAAGCCTCGCTTCACGTATTGTCTCCAATGGCCAGACATATTGTAATATTATTACAAGAAGTTAAAGTGCAACATCATCGTCTACACTGTTCTGTTATGATCAGATGTTTGAAGTGATGCCATGCTCTTGGTTTATGAAGTGGTATGCATGTAATTAAGAATTAGAGATAGAGGTGTATGCAATATTACCATATGTTATTATGTATTCAAAAGAAATGTATCAGTCTGAAAAGGGATACAAAACCATTGCTAAGGCTTTGAGACCTCAGTGACCCATAACGAAAGGCCTCCTGAAGTGTAATCAAGAGTATGTTGATGATTCATCCAGTGAGGGTCAATGGGCCCAATTCCACATGAAGAAAACTAAGCATAAATCCAAACAAAAGCCACAAACCACTGCTGAACAAAAGGACATAAATTTGTCTCACAAGGAAGACAGAGTTCATTTGAATTCTGACATAAAGCAAACAATGCTTTGCAGAACTTCACACCAACAGTCAAACATGGTGGTGGCAGTGTGATGGTCTTGGGCTACTTTGCATTGCAAGATGGAACCACGAACTCCGTGCTCTGTCAGAAACCCTGAAGGAGAATATCAGCCCATCAGTTCATACATTAAGCTCAAGTGCAGTTGGGTTGTGCAGGAATACAATGATCTCAAGTACAGAAGTAAGTCTATCTGGGAATATCTGAAATTGCCAAGTCAAAGTCCTGAATTGAAGCCCTGCTGTGACAAGACCATAAACAGGCAGTTTACACTTGAAAAACCTTATAAAGCTGAATTAAAATTTTGCGAAGAAGAGTCATCCAGATAAAAAAAAATGCAAATGATCACAAATGTTTGATTGCAGTTTTACTGCCATAGGTGGCCCAAACATTTATTACCAGTTATTACAGGATTTTATTTGGGGCAATTACTTTTTCAAATGGCTGATACATTTTTTGAATGAATATTTAGAAATTGGCTTTTTTCAGCACAGTATAATGGTTCTTTGGGGAACCGAAAGTGGTTCATCTATGACCTGTTAATAATAATGATAATAAAATCCCTATTAAACATCTTTATTTGAAAGAGTGTGCAGCAGAACATGGAGGAACTGGAACAGACAGACGCCTTTGAAATTCTATAGTTAGGATTTCTATGGTGTCCACCCACTTGGGCCACAGCTGGAATATGTCATATGTCAGCTTCTCTGCCAAGGGCAACATTTGGGCCTTGGCAGTGTACTATATATGACTAAAGTGCCCATTCACTACACAGAATCATCTCACTGTTTATTTTGACTTTTTAAACAAACAAAATGCCACCAGTACTGATAGAAAACGGTTCCACAACAGGTTCTTTCATATCACATCAGCATTAAGGCATACCAAACCACACAGGTGCTAAGAAATAAATAGTTTTGGTAGTAAAGAAGGAATCCTAATGTGAATTTAGTGAATGTCTACCACCAAGCTATAAGATGCCCCTTGAAGGCAGGACCACAATTGGACACCCATTGTAAAGACCAGTAACTGCTTTTTCATGCTTTTTCATTACCTTCAGGCTGCTACAGATTCCGTTATACAAAGTTCTTCAGGGCTATAAACACCTGCAGGGTGTGTGACAGGCTTTAAAAATCGAGGAGAGGTGATACGGTGAGGTGAATGTTTTGTTCAGCATGTGGAAAATGGGTGCAAAGAAAATGTTAATCATTGGCAAAAAGGAGTAATTGCTAAAAGGTCATAGTGTGAAGGATAAAGGTGAGTCCCGTAACACACCCCACAGTTATTTATTGCCCATTCAACTTCAAACAATGACATCTGCAGGATCCTGAAGTTACTACCACCATTAATGTGCAAGGTGACTTGTTTATAGTCCAGGGAGCTAATATACTTGTTCTTATATATGTGTACACACTATTTTCACCTGGACAGATAAAGAATAAGATAACTATATCCATAATATTGATGGTTGCCATCCAAGAAAGAAGCCCCTACTCCAAAATCAACACCTTCAAGTAAAATGTGCAGCTGAACCACATGGTCAAAGAAGAAACCGTCTGCAGGAAACGTTTTATGGTCAGATGAGACAAAGACTGAGTTGCCATGACAACCAGAGGTAGGTTTGAAGGTCTACAGGTGAGACATTCAGCCCCAAGGACATGGACATGGTGGTGGTAAAACATGGTTACACGTGTTCTGGTGCAGTTTTGATGCCTGTTGGATGGAATGATGAAGATGTAAGACCTCTGAATTGCTGTTGAATTGTTCAGCATAACCTCAAACCATCAATGAGTTAGAGCTCAACATAGTTGGGTGTTCCAAAAGTGAACCCAAAAGTGACAGTGAACCTAGTGGTGGTTGTGGAATGGATAAAGGCAGCTATCATGAAGCTCTTGGAATGGCCTTCCCAATCCTGACCTAATCAAAAATATGTGTCAGGTATGTGCAAGGAAACCAGAAAATGTAACTGAACTCAACAATTCTAAAGCGGCAAAGTCAGAATTATGAATTCTGTCACAAGCTTGTTGATTACTACCAAATATGAGGTGTAAACCTGTGTTGATTTCAGACTGTTCAGTACATTCTTGTGTTTTTTGTTTGTATGTTTGGATGTTTTTTTTGTATTTTATGTTAATGCCTGACAATAGGATGGTGAAGACAAACACATGCCTCCTCCGATACATATCAAGTCAGACACTGCTTCTTTTACAACTGTCGTCATTGCATTTTTTCTGGGCAACAAATGCAGCCAGTGTGCTTGAAGGAATGGCCTTTGCCAACTAGCATCGCACTGGGTGTGATGTGGAGCACCATCTACCCACCAGAGACATCATCTCCAATTTTGCATTACCAAATCTGCGATTCTCCAATGATAGTCCTATCACAATATATATGATATTATATTATATATATATATGATATTATATATATATATATATATATATATATATATATAAATTGCATGTAAAAGTAGTAGACAGTGAGACAGGCTGTGGTATCAATCATAAACAGTGTAGAAAACTAAATTTGGAAAAAAGCAAAAAAAAAATGTGGCAAAGGTGAGAAAAACAAGATAAGTAGATAAGATTTACCTAATTCCAGGTTTTGATTAACACTGGCCAACAATCTGAATTCAAAGCAGAATTCTCAGAAAAACAACTGAAACAAACAGTAATTTACAGAGTAATTAAGTATTTATTCATCTGTAATATGATTATTGTTTAAATCTCATAAACACACTGACCTAAATTCTACAAAGCAGACTCTAATGTAGTTTGATAAACAGACACCAGGTAAATGTGTGTTGAACTGAATACTGTTTTTGTTTTTGAGAAAAAGAACCTCAGTGGATTGGATTAATTCAGACAGTAGACACGTCTAAAGCAACCTGGATGAGATTAAGCAGGAACACTTAATACAGTTACTGTGAGATTATTTATGTTTTCTACTGGTCAAAAAAATATTCTGTACATATTCTGTAAATTCTGATTTTTATTACTTTATGTTTTTGAACCCAGTTCCCATTTATAGTACCTTGCAAAAGTATTCATACCTCTTGCAAGTAATTAAGACAAGTAATTATGTAATCAAGTAATTATGAAGTAGCAAGAAAATGATTTTCTTTACAAATAAAAATCTGAAACGTGCAGCCTGCGTTTGTGTTCGGCCCCCTGACTCCAGCAGGGTTTGTCTCTACCAGCCTTGCACATATACAGGTTGAAATTTTTGCCTATTTTTATTAACAAAATAGCTCAAGCTCAGTCACTTTGGACAATATTGCCACAGATTCTGGACTTTGAGTGGGCCCTTCTAACATATGAATATGCTTTGATCTAAATCATTTCATTGTAGTTCTGAATGTTTAGGGTCACTGTCCTATTGGACGGTCAACCCCCACCCCAGTCTCAAGTCTTTTGCAGCCTCTAACAGGTTTTCTTCTAGGATTGTCCTGTATTTTGCTCCATCCATCTTCCCATCAACTCCCTGTCCCTGCCGAAGAAGGGCAGCCCCAGAACATCATGCTGCCACCACGTTTCAGGGTGGGGATGTTGTTGGACCATTTTGCATTTAGGCC
Source organism: Acestrorhynchus altus (assembly GCA_034509495.1). NCBI lineage: Eukaryota > Metazoa > Chordata > Actinopteri > Characiformes > Acestrorhynchidae > Acestrorhynchus > Acestrorhynchus altus. Next base: position 9,499,916 of record CM067522.1, on the reverse strand, counting down.
ACAATATTCAGCTTTGGACTAGAATACCTTTGGTCAATTGTTCACAATGGATTTTACTTATTTTTACAATTGGATTGTCTTAGATATTTATTTATTAAAAGATTTTGAATACATTTTCTTTTCACTTCACAATTACATGCTGCGTTATGTTGGTCTCTCACAAAAATATTCCAATAGAATATGTTTAAGTTTGTGGGTGTAATGTGTAAAAATGTGGGAAATGTTCAAGGGGAATGCATTAAATGTAACCTTTGTTGAGGTGGTTTAGTTGTTTTGTATCTGCTCGTGCTGGATCTTTTATGAAACCAGTTGGAGAAACGTCTAGAAGCTGTAGCACATTCCAGAACATACACAGAATTGTTTTTTTTTTTTTCAGATTAGTTTGTTTATGATCATGTGGCTTAAAATCCTAAATCCAAACAACAATTCAATTGGATTCAAATCCAAACAACAACAAAAAAATCCTGTCTAGTGTCACCTTCACCATAATCCCTGACTGTGACCAGCTGCAACGTGTTATATGATTATTCCGTTCATGGTTATACTGGCTGTGGTGCGCTCCAGAAATAATATTATTATTTGTGAATGACTTATTGTGATATCTGAAATGTGTAACACTGATAAATTAATACAAGTAAATGAATTTGCTATAACTACAGCAATTGCAATTATTGGTGAACTGGTTATGCTAAATAATGCAGTAAGTGTGAATAAATGTTGATTGATTGGTGTCCTGACCAAGAAGAAGCAGATTAGATGAATGAATAGAACCTCAGATTATATTTTTAATTGTCACTATAATCTGTAAATCTGTAAATACAGGATTGTGACATGTTGTTGTTGCCTCCAGCCTTCATTTCCCCAAGCTCTCAACTTTCGAGCTGTCTTTTCCCAGATATTGGCCTGTGGTGGACTAGAAATTGACCTGTCAGCATTCAGTGACAGTATCATCTTTGTATTTCCACATTAAGGATGTTAAACAATCTCCTTTGCTTCTCAGCACTTAGCTCCCATAACTCTTCCATTTAGAGCTAGTAGAACTGTGACCACCCCTTCTCCTTTTAATTGAGCAGGCCTGAAGCAGTCTTTACTTCTTACTTTTTATGAGCTAAAGGTCTATTAATGGTCAGGGCTCTGTAATTCAATCATTTTCATTGTGGAGAATGCTTGCGATCAATCTGATGGATTCCTTCATCAATCAGGGTTATAGAGTCCCATACACTCTAAAGCATGGATAGAAGTGGTCAAGCCATGAATTTCCCTTTTATGAAGCACAATTTAACTAAATTCACGTCTGAGGGCATCTATGCTGTGAAACGTGGGCTTGGTCCTCGAGATAAGCTCACAGCTACTTGTCTTAAATTGTTCTGTTTAAACTCTAAAAATTGTAAGATTTGTGACATTTTTAAAGTGTCACAACAAACAACTCAAACACTTCTGGGTTAGCCTTACTTCTGGGGTCAGTTAACAAACGTAATGTCACTGTCACGCAAAAACCTTTTCCATCTCCAAAATGTTTACAGGAGAAGGGAAAAATATATTTACTTTCAATGGAAGACAACACAAAAATATCTTATTCTAAGTCATTTTAGAACATTTCTATTGGTCCATCCATCATGAAACCCTATATCGATATGAATAACATCACAGGGAAACACAGTAGGATTATATGCCCCTTGTTCCAGTCTGAAGAACATCTCCTAGACTGGGATTATTTGCCACTGCTGGTAGACCATTGTGACAATTTGCTTAAATACCCCTGCAAATTCAGCTACATCCTTCACACTATGGTCTTTGGCATGCCCAAATCCCACCCGAATGCCATCAGTAACATCCGTTTGTGACCCATTTTCCACACAATTATTGTATCACTTCTTCTCAATCTATGAATCTAAAAGCACAACCTGTAGGTATTTATATAACATCAAACTAATGGGTCACCATCTGCAGGAGCCTGACATTACTCTCATCTTAAACACACAAAGTGACCATTTTTTGTCTGGCAAGAGTATAAATTAAAATGAATTAAAATTTGGCAAAAACCTGTGTGCTAACCGATTCAACATTGCATTAGTTACCTAAATCATGATAAACCCTTACTAGATCCATGTTCAAATGTAAAGGTACACATAGACCCACTGTGCTGCACACAGGGGAGTTTGTCCTCCGCATTTAACCCTTCCACACACAATAGTGAATTCACACACTAGGAGCAGTGAGCACTCATGCCCAGAGGAGTAGTTATCCCTATCCACAGCACCTGGGGAGCAGCTAAGGAGTTAAGTGCCTTGCACAAGGACGCTTCAGTCATGCCCTACCAGTTCAGGGATTCAAACCAGCAGCCTTCCAGTCACAAGGGTGTTTCCCTAACCACCAGGCCAAGGCTGCCCCTGTCCAAATGATTCATTCTGGCCCACATACTTGGGACAGGAACACTAACAGTATTCCCATTGAATTATGACCCAGTATAAGTAAATCATGCTCACAATGTCTTCTAACATGAACATGTTATAGAAAACGGGGCCACATTTAACTAATTCATGCTTGCAATTTTGAATGACATCACACTCATGAATTCCAATGATGTTAGCAGGTTTTATTATTTTTTTAGCTCACAATGTTATATAACATGAACACAAAGATGTTGACTTTACTGGAGAAGGTTGTACTGCTGAGCAGACGAAGATGAAGACAAGGGAGGCGGCTGTACATGCAGGGGTTTCGGATTTAATAAAATAAAGAAAACAAACCATGAAAACAAACACAAACAGAAAGACTAGGAGTTTAAATACAATACAAAATAACAGGTTTGGCCTTGGGAGCATACCGACAACCAACACACTCACCAAATTATACAACAAAGGATCTGAAAGTAACATACAAACCACCAGGTAAAATACTTACAAACAAAAGGATTGACAAAGACTGACTGAAACAGAGGGTCTTAAATACAAGGACAATATTACACACACCTGGTACTGGACAATGAAGGGGCGGGGTTACAAATGAGACACAGGTGGGAATGGGCGGAGCAAGGGTGGAGACAGGAACAAAACAAAAGAGCTCAGAAGCACATGGAAAATAAACAAAACACAGATGAGAGGGAAGAGAGGAGTGTAACAGGAATGATACATGACAAAGGCAAAAATGTAAGTTAATGTAAAATAAGAGAAGTTAAAAGTAATTTTAGAGCATTTCTATTGAGCTGTTCATCCAGAACTATTTAATTAGTGTACAGAGCAGCTACAGGATTTGAACCATGAAGAAAACTGAAAACAGACAAAAATGGAGATACATGGTTTTCATTGGACATCAGTATTAATGTCAATGGTTTGTATTCTCCTGTGGTTCAGCTCTGTTTATGGGTTTTGATTTAACTTTGTTGAGTTTTGTACTGAATTCTCAAGCCTCAGCATATGACATGCTGAGTAAAATTTTGCTTCATCTGACTCATCGTCAAGTGCCTCAAGAATACAGCTGATGTTCATAGTTTTTCTTTTCTCCCATTCTGAAAGTGCCAGTTTGGATAGAACAGAAAATAAATTTTTTTCCTAAGAAGATATAACTTGGAGTTAAGACTAAATTACTAAACTTCAATTCAGACATGACTTTGTGCCTTATTGCCAAAGTCAAGCAGTGACTTTGAATACTGCTGAATATTGTATAAGTAGGTAGCATTTCTTATGTTCTCGACAGAATCTGTTGCTCTAAATGCTAATAAATTCACAAAAAGGGTTTCCTTTCGAGTATTTACCAGAAGTACTCACAGTGGACTTTCTGGACAGTGCTGTTTTGAAAAGGATGTGATGTTGTATTTTGACCAAAGCAAGTCACATCACATTTACATTTAGTTGGCGTTCTAATCCAGAGTGACTTACATTTGAATCAGCTTTCATAAGTAGGCAAATGTAGTGTTAATAGTCTTGCCCAAGAACTCCTGCTGGTGTAGTGTGGTGTTCTTGCCTGGTCAGAGTATCAAACCCAGTCTGCCACAGAGAAGACAGTCTTGTTATCCACAACACTATCCCACCAGGGTTCTATTCAAGGGAACTGTCTTCAATTGTGGACGTTTCTAGGCATCGTCATGCAAAACTTCATTACCAAACACATCCAAATCAAACACACCATGACTTATCAACTACAAGTGGGAACCATTCTTTTAGAACAGGCAGTACTAAAGGAATGAATCAACTGACAAATCAAATTTACAATACGACAATACAATACAATCTCAGTGTTGGCTACTCTTTTAGTATTGCAAATACTGAAGTATGCCAGGATAATTTCTGATCCCAAATATTTTGGATCAGATCAGGACGTGGTTTGATATGCAATATAACATGCTACGTTGAAGGCAGCACCTATTACAGGCTTTACTATCCAGAGAAAGCCAGGTCTTCTGTTTCCTACATTCCAGTGTTGTTTACCAGCAGAGATATGCAGGAGGATGGGGGTGGGAAGGATTCACGATAGCTCTCACCCCCAACCCTGAGGCACACCAGGTGAGATATAGAGAGGTGGAGAGAGTGGAATTAGAGAGAGAGAGAGAGAGAGAGAGAGAGAGAGAGAGAAAGAGAGGATGGGCCTCTCACAGCTGCAGAGGTCTTCACAGGCAGGCGATAGGGCCCTGCAGGCAGCTCTCATTATCTGAAGGTCATCCTTTTCATTCGAACACAACACAGTGACATGTTAAAGGCTGTCCCGGCCGATCTGGCGGGCACCATTTGATGGTCAAACTAGGTAAACAAGAGTGGAGATGTAGTAGAGGAGGAAAAATATGCAATTTCATATTGAAATGATATGTATGATGTGTTGGAGATATAGAGCTTGTTTGATATTGATCGACACATTACATAGTTTAGAAATATTGTGAATATATGCCCTGTCCAAATGTTTGTGAGCACCCATTCTGATGAATAAATTTAGCTTCTTAATGTGGCACCACCCACCCACATATAGTCATAGCCAAAAATATCAGCACCCCTGGATTTTTTCCAGAAAATGCACCATTACTCCTCCAGAAATATTGCTATAACATGTTTTGTTATGCGCATGTATTCCTTTGTATTGGAATAACAGAAACAAACAAACAAATTTGACATCATTTCACAAAAACACCAAATTATTGGCATCTTTTCAAAAAAGATGTGGGAAAAATAACTTGGTTTCTCTTATTTTGGAAACATTATGAGAACAACCAATTCAATGGAAAAGATCATCATGCTTGGAAGAGATGAAGGTAAAAAAGGAAGGAAGATGAATGGATAGAATTCAAGGAATTTGTTTCGAGTATGTGAAACTAGTGACTGGTGTGAGCAATATAAAAAAATCACACATGAAACCAGATAAAAAGGAGAGAAATTCAATCTTTGCACTGTGTGTGTGTGTGTGTGTGTGTGTGTGCGCGCCACACTAAGCATGGAGAACAGAAAGAGGAGAAGAGAACTGTCTGAGGACTTCAGAACAAAAGTCTCCAGAGACCTTTGTGGACCTTTTCTCCACCCTGCACAACATAATCAAGAAGTTTACAACCCATGGCACTGTGGCTAATATCCCTGGACATGGGTGGAAGAGAAAACTTAATGAAATGTTGCAACACAGAATAGTTCAGATGGTGGGAAAGCAGTCCCAATCAAGTTCCTAAGAAATTCAAGCTGTCCTGCAGGCTCAGGATGCATCATTGTCAGTGTGAACTATCCATCAGCCCAGAAGGACCCCACTGCTGGAACAGAGACATAAAAAACAAGACTGCAGTTTACCAAAATGTACATTAGTAAGCCAAAATCCTTCTGGGAAAATGTCTTGTGGACAGATAAGACCAAGATTGAGCTTTCTGGTCATTCTTCTGTTCCTGAAGACAGAATGAGTCCTATAAAGAAAAGAACACAGTACCAACAGTCAAATGTGGTGGAGGTACAAAGATGTTTTGGGGTTAGTTTACTGCCTCTGGCACTGGGGGAAATGAAATCTGATGGATTTTCAGTCACAATATAGGGCAAGAAAGCTGGGTTTGTGTCCTATGTCATGGGTCTTCTATCAGGACCTTGACCCCAAACATACTTAAAAAAGCACATAGCAATGGATGGAAACAAAGTGCTGGAGAGTTCTGAAGTGGCCAGCAATGAGTCCAGATTTAAATCCCATTGAATATATGTTGAGAGATCTTAAAATTGTGTGAGAAGGCATCCTCCAAATATGAACGACTTAGAGCAGACAAGTGGTCCAGAAATCCAGTTAAACCATTTTGTTTTTAGATTTGCATGAATTTATAACAATTCTGGTTACACCTTACATCTTTTTCTCTGTTTGTGTGTGTGCTGTTCCAGTGCACACAAAGGAAATATACATGTGTATAACAAAACGTGTAATTGCAATATTTTTCTTGAAAAAAATCCAGGGGTGCCAACACTTTACAGGACTATACAGTATATGATTATGATTGTATTATAGTTTGCAATATAAGTTTTGAAGTCTTTATTTTAATTTATTCACTGTTCAACTATATAAATGTGAACTTGACAAAAGAAAAAAAAAATGAAGTCAATTGAAATAAAATGATTTTATTCTATTTTATTAACTTACATTTCAAGGATAGAAGCAAACCATCAAGAATTAAGCAACACATTTATGATTTGTGGAGAGAAGCAAATGAATAAAAGACAGGCCTGCTGATGGCTGTACCCTTCAATGGGTGCTCCTCAGGATCTAGGCATGTAACCCAATTAGCTTATAATTGATGCACTTTGAAATTCATTAACTCCCAAACCAAAGACTGCCTTATAATTAACTGTCTACTTTGCATCCCACATGTATAATGAAGGTGCTGTTATTAATTCTGACTGATGCACTATGGTGGACCCAATTTCCCTTTTTTTGTTTTGAGGTGTTACACAGAAAGTGCACAGAAAAGCCAACGGTAGCAGCTGGTGTTCATGCATGAATTTTGTCTGTTTAAAGAGGAAGTAATTCACAACATTACAGTTTAAATTTCTGTTCATTTTACGCACACTGACTTTAATGATAACATAGACAATTTACACATTATATAATATGTTATACTATAACAGTGCAGAGTGGATTTTTTTTTTTCAGAGTGATTTTTTTTTCTAAACACTGGAGTTCATTCACCAACTGTCCTTAAACACATTACAAAGTTTACATAAATATTCTGACATTCACCAATCTTTCACATTTGGGATTTGGTCAGTTTACTTAGGTTTAAAATCATGAATCTTACACAAGTCTTTTGTTAGAATTTTTATCTAGAACCAATTTGCTTTATATTATATTCTGTCAAATAATTTGCACCTAGAAGGAATCAATCAATTGCAATGGTGTTGTGCCAGACTGTCATGGAGTCACTCAGAATGGCAGTGGGTCATCTTCAGTGATGACCAACTCCATGATTAGAGGCTCCGTGTTCAACACCAAAATCAGCAGTATGTCACGAAAAGGCCTGGTTGTTATGTATGGCAGGAGAGCAGGAGGTGGACATTACCACAGGGAAATAGGGTTTATTAACAAGATGAACCAAAATACAAAGTTTACAAACGTAAAACAAGATAAACAGGAAAACCAAACAGAAAAAATGAAGATTCAACTAATCAAACCAAACAGACTAGGAATCAAAGAAACAAATTAACGGACAAGTAAACAACAAGAAAAGGACCAAAAGTGATGGTGCTAGGAACCATACAATGCACACAATGACAAACTGAAACAAAGGGCTACTTATACAGAGACAGAGACTAGACACACTTCGAAACGATAATGAGAGGGCAGGACTACAAAGGAGGGAACACTAATGACAGGCCGGACTAGGGAAGAGACAAGACAGAAAACACAACAGAACTGTGTGCTACGAAAGCACATCAAAACCAAAACAAGATCAAACAAGGACAGACAAGTAGAATCTGTCTGATCAGACAGAAGTGTGACACTGGTGTCATGGTGTGGGGTGCAATTTTGTAGAATTACAGATCACCTTTGGTCTTCATTACAGGCACTCCATTGGCCCTAGGTTTTCTGAATGTACACTCCACTTTCATCAGGACAACACTCTGCATACTGCTGCCATCTCAAAAGCCTGAAGACACAGTCCTGTACTATGTCCTGGTCACCTCACTAGACCTATACCCAATTGAAAATGTGTGGGACGCTATTGGACACTATAAACACTCCACCCCACCACAAAATCTGCAGGAGTGAGAATTGTGAAGCTGCATGCATTGGATTATTACAGGACACCATTAGGAACCTCTACAACTCCATGCCAAGACGTCTGGTATGTTGCATTATACCTGATATCATACTTAGAGACTCTACTTCTGTATGTATAGATCAATAAATATGGCTCATATCTGTCTAAATGTAATTATTTATTGTTCCTGGTAACCTTTGTCCTCCTTCTCAATAGAATTGCAGACCAACACTTCCTTCTGGGTGCAACTATTTCTTGATGATGAGTGTATTAAAGTTTAGAAGGACACTATAAGACCACAGGTTTAGGGGTCTTGCTCAGGGGCCCAACAGTGGCAGCTTAGCAGACCCAGGTATTGCACCCACAACTCTGTCATCAGCAACCCAGCACTCTAACAAGTGAAGTGCCACTCCCTGTCCTTTTCATAGTCGAGGCAGGGAGAGAGAGGCCTTTTAAATTGCATTTTCTGTGGCTATTCATTTCTAAACTACTGAAAGAAGCCAGACAATCTGGCATTTTTAAAGAACACCAACAGAGTTCAAGAGACAAATTTTTAATAGAATGAATGATAAACAGGACAGCATGATGGCGCTACAAGAAATGTGTTTGTCACGCAGCTCCAGGGGCCTGAGCTTGTAGGTTCAGTCCCTGCTCCGGTCACTGTCTGTGAGGAGTTCACTGTGTATTTCCTGTGTCTGCGCAGGTTTTTTCTGGGTACATCGATTTCCTCCCACCTGACAAAAACATGCACATGGTCAGTGAATTGAGTATGCTAAATTGTCCCTATGTGTAAAGGTGTGAGTGAATATGAACCAATGTGTGGAAATGTGTGTTATATGAGAACACGTACTGTAGGGCTGTTAACTTCCAGATGTTGTGAAGTCATCATCTATTTTGATTCACAGTGATCCCAAAGGTCATGCAATCAAGTCATGCAATCATTTCTCAACAGTAGAAATAAAGATATAGAGAATGAAACCCAATAGAACAATGAAGTTCAAAATACAGCATAATGATGCAAAGAGCTGCAAAGAGCACAAGCTCACGAGAACTGGACAGCAAAACACTGGAAAAATGTCTCCTGTTCCAATGACTGTGGATTCCTGCTGAGGTACAAAGAATGACAGAATTTGGCAAACAACAGGAATCCATGGACCTATCCTGCCTTGTGTCAATCGGTTTAGTGATCTCAATCCAATGTAACACCTTTGGGACATGGAGAAACAGAGGATTCACACAATAAAAAAATGCTCGTGAAAGATCTGCAGCAATTGCATGATGCAATCATTCCAGCTTGATCCGGAATTGTAAAGGAATGCTGTGGAATCCATTCCACAAAGAACTGAGGTTGTTTTCAGATCAAAAGTTGGTCTTACCTAGTGTTAGTACAGTCTTCCTAATCAATTGCTGAGACAATTTGAAAAGGAAGCACCAGCTAACTGAACTTATAGCTCATTAACAGGGTCTCATTAAACCTGATTCTTCTGCCAGTTGCTCATTTTACAACAAATACATTTTACTTAATTGTCCAAAAATACAGCAAATCTATTGTTAACCTACTGTGGAAGGACATATTCTTAGATCGAGAGTTCAGTTATTGACAGTAGATTGTTTCACACTAATAAGAGTGTAGGTGTGGGCAACAAACTTCATCTCTGTGCAAGGATATACTGGGAGAATGGGGTGCTATGGGTGTGGGACGAAACCTCCTCCCCAAAATAAATGTGATCACCTCCTTTTCATCACGACATCCCTGCACCACCCCACCTCCCATTCGCTGAACATGGGTCAGTCTATATATAACAATCCAGGGCTGAATTCAGTTGCTAGTCCAGCCCTATCTCGATAGAAAAGCTTTGTAGTCAACACTTGATTCTCAAAAGTCTGGAATCAGACCATCAACGTTTTTTAACTTCCAACTTTTAGCAAAGAGAGGAGTTTACTTTTACTTTTGTCTGAGTTTGAGTCAGACTTATTTTGAGTGGCTGTTCTCATACACTGAGGTTATTTTCCAGTCAGGCCAACTTATGAACTGCTTTAAGAGTGAAAACAAAATAAAGCCAGACTTTTACATCCGCAAATGCCACCAACGTCATGTCCCTGAATAATGAATGTATCGGACAATCTTCTGGGAAGTGATACTGCACGTACTGTTCACAGACTTAGATGATTTTATTGGCAGCTGCTGCACAATCCATAATTCACAAGCATTTTGATTGTGCTCTTCTTTCTCCAACTCTGAGGCATGTATATTTTATCCCTGCATCTAGCTGGCCACAAACTGCATCTTCCAGATCAGCACCGGGTTGCAGCTCCTGAGGCCCTCGCAAACAGATGCTCAGAATCTGAAAGGAAACAAATTTAGGTTCCACATATGCTGCGTGAAAGAAGACTTCAAGTGACTTATTCATACTTGTGAATAATGTAGAGTCACTTTTCTGTGTCGAGGGCCAGATGTAGATGTGTGACTCTGTGCCATGCATGCCATTTACAGTACTGAGCTGTGCTAGACTTAATTACTGTGAGCAGTTGAATCAAATTGGTTGAGATTTTTTTTAATGTATAACATCTGAAGCCATCAATGTTGGAGTCTGCCATTATACGAGTGGAGACATTAATCTTAAAATAAAGCATGTACATATCTACTTATAAAAGGGCTTGAACATTTTTACTGATTTAATTTTATAGTAATAGTGAAGACATTTATACACATACATACTTTGACCCAAAAATTAGACCCCTTGATACAGCTTTCTACACTCCAGTTATCATCTCAAGCAGCTTCATAAGATAATGAAATTAAAGGGTCAACAAAGTGTTTTGGTGGTACCCCCCCAACATTCATCCATACATCTTATTTTCAGGTTCTTCCTGGTTACCTTTATGGTGGGTCCAGAGCCCACCCAGAATCATGGGCACAAGGCAGGAACACCCTTTAATATATGTGGCTGTGAATTGGAAATTACTCAGGGTGCAATGGAAATTCATATACAAAGCAAACATCTGCCTCGTATGAATGGTAGCTTCCAACATATAATGTTTACTACCCACCCATGTCCTGAATAGAGACATTGCAAATGGTGGCACAAACAATGACAAAGTGCTTCCATGTTTAATTCCCTAGGTAACCTATGTATATTTTGGGGTGTGTTCCTTTCAGCAGCAGGTTAATGTTGTGTAGTATATATGGGAACTGTGAGACAGCCAGTCTGTTTATAATCTGCTACCACCATAAGTTGCTACCAAACGTTGTGTAGTGTCCTCAAAATACAGCCAATATCAATCATCAATTCCTATCTAGTACTAGGTCTACTTGCACTTGCAGGAATACAGCGGTCCCTCGAGTTCCCGTTCATTTCAGCACACTCTTCTGCAAACTTTGTGCTTCAAGTCCAAGCAGAACAAGAACTCTCAACACACTGGACATGCTCAAATTCCAGGATGATCTCTTTCCAGTGTGTAGGTTCAAATCTGCATGTTACTGCTTTAACATACATGATGATCACTAAAACTTTGACTATCACCACCAATACAACGTGTCAGTGTGTGAAAAACAGATCTGGTTACTGAGGCATGATAAATGACACATTTAAACCAACCTTTTGACTGATGCTGTAAGTCCACATTGACAACTGCACATTAACATTACTGAGTAGACTTGTATACTACTAGGTTTAACACCTTAAATGGCCACTGGCCTGCCTGTGAGCCCAGAGTGTCATTACACACTTCTCTAACCTAAGAATAGCTCCAGAGTTATTGTGTCGCAAGCTCCATCTAGCTTTTGTGTTTTCTGTTAATTGTCTGTCTGTTAGTCACTTTTATTGGACAGAATGTTGTCAGCATCCACATCTATTAAGACAAAAACTTCTAGAATCAGACTGACGATCACTCACTGCAAACTGGACTTTGAGTATTACAACACAGATCCTTTGTAAACTCCAAAGGAGCTCCATTCAGCTGGTCCACACAGCCACACACCCACCGGATACGCCAGAAAAGTGGCAGGAGAGCCGGTGTTCTGGTCTGGCTGAGACGACTAACTCACCGCCTGCCTCTACCCAGCATAATATAGGCTAATATACAGTCCCTGGACAACACTGAGAGAACTTCAGGCACAGATCTCTTTCCATTGAGAGATAAGGGACTGCTGTATTATCTGCCTCGTGGAGACATGGATGTCGGTAGAGATACCTAACGAAGCTATCAAGCCTGCTGGGTTCTCTCTGCACCACATGAACATAACTAAATATCTCTCTGGGAAGCGTAAAGGAAGAGCTGTATGTTTTCTGATGAACAATGCCAGGTGTGGGCTGCTCCCCGGATCTGGAATATCTGATCATCTCATGCAGATCAGTCTGGCTTTCCAGGGAGATTTTGGGGGTCGCGGCTGCCGTTGTGTTCATAAACCACAGGCTTAGTCAGAACTGGCACTCAGGGAACTGTACAAGGTGATTACAAAACTGGAAGCCTGGAGGCAGCGTTGATTATCATCGGGGACTTCAAGAAAGCCAGTCTGAAGAAAGTCGCTCCAAAGTATTTCCAACACATCACATGTACTATGAGGAAAACATGAGCATTGGACCACTGTTACACCATCTTCCAGGAAGTGTTCAAAGCCCTCCCCTGACCTGGATGCACATACTAATACTTTTAAGTCTGGGAACACGGAGGAGTATAAAAAGCTAACTATGCTCTCTGTAAGACCCAAATAACAGCGAAAAGAAGAAAAGTTGAACATCACCAGTGTCAGACGTATGTGGCAGGTGTTAAACATAATCATGGACTTTAAAGGGAACTCTCATTGCTTGAGCAGCACCAATGCAATGCTTCCAGACGAGCTAAACTCCTTTTATGCTTGTTTTGAAGCAAATCACAGTGAGCCCATGGAGCCATGTCCACTGCTGAGTCCAACCCACCCTCTGTCTCTGTAGCTGATATGCACAGATCCTTAAAGCATGTGCAGATCTATGCAGGTCTGTGCAGACTTTGCTAACAACTCTCTCCTTCTCAGTCATGCCCGCATCCTTCAAACTGGCCACCATCGTCCCTGTTGCTTAAATGACTGGTACCTGATTGCTTTGACCTCTGTCATAAGCAAGTGCTTTGAGAAGTTGGTCAGAGACTTCATCTGCTCCTCACTGCCTGCCATCATGGACCCACTGCAATTCGGATACAGACGGAACAGATCTGCTGATAATGCAATTGCCCTCACTCTACACACTGCCCTCTCCCACCTGGACAAAAAGAACATGTATGTAATCTCAGTCTGAACACCTCTCTGTGCAGATGGATCCTAAATGTCCTAGCAGGCCGTCTGCAGGTGGTGAGAATAGGCAGAAGCACATCCTCCTTGCTGACCCTGAACACTGGAGCCCCTCAGGGCTGTGTGTTCAGTCCACTCCTGTACTCCTTGTACACCCCCGACTGCACAGCCAGACACAGCTCCAACATTCATCATTAAATTTGCTGATGACACAACAATCATGGGCCTGATCTCCAATGACAACAAGGCAGCCTACAGAGAGGAGGTCAGCCTCCTGACACACTGGTGCCAGGAAAACAACCTCTCTCTAAACACCAGCAAGACCATGGAGCTGACAGTGGACTTCAGGATGCAGGAGAGAGACCACTCCCCTGTCTCCATCAATAAGACCACTGTGGAGAGGGTCAACAGCATCAAGTTCCTTGGTGTTTACATTTCTGAGGAGCTTACATGGTCAGAACACCCTACATGGGTGGTGAAGAAGGCACAACAGCTCCTCTTCTACATCAGGAGGTGGAAGAGGTTTGGTCTGAATTCCCACATCCCGAGGAGGTTCTACACCTGCGCAGTGGAGAGCATCCTGATGGACTGCATTACCTCCTGATATGGGAACTGCACCACTCTCAAGAGGAAAAATCTGCAAATGGTGGGGTGCACCATCTAGCACATCACCAGGGTTCAGCACCCAAACCTTCTGGATTTATACACCATCTGCTGTGTGAGGAAGACCAGGAGGATTATAAAGGACTCCACCCACCCAAGCCACGTCCTGTTCTCAAGGCTGCCCAGCGGTAGGAGTTATAGGAGCATAAGGAGACAGCTTCTTCCCCCAGGCCACCAGGCTGCTAAACAGTCAGTAGTCCAGTGTTCCAGTCTACAGCTAGTCACAACCCATCTCACCTGTCTCATCACACCACATAAACTCTTTCTGCACCTTCACTTTACTCACTACTGAAGCAGCAACAAGCTGCTCAGTTACACTTTACCTACCAAAGACCCTCCCACTTTACCCACCAATGACTTTCTCCCACTGCACCCACTAAAGACTGTCTCCAACTACCTTGTCACACTACACTATTACACTAAGCTGTACATTTTTATATTACAAATAGGTATATTCTTTATCTTTGTTCTCTATTTATATTTTCTTCTCCTGTGCTTTTATGCATCTATTTTAGTTCTGCGAGGAACTTGCACCTAAGCGTTTCACTCAGCCTTACACCTGTGTAATGTGATGTGACAATAAACTTGACTTGATTGGATTTTGATTTGAATAATAAGCCCTCCCATGTAATAGGCCTTTGATTTTAAGTTAAGCACCCTACAGGCCTAATCTGAAGAGGACATGCTTTTAAATGTCCAGGAATGTGGTGTAAAATATGTGGTGTAAAAACAGTGGCTCAAACTGTCTCTTTAATCTGCCCACATTACTTTAGACTTAGAATTATGAGCCACTGTCCTTCACGCCCCCCACCCCCAACTCCCCCCGAGACATATCGATGGCCTGCCGTTTATTTAAGTCAGAGATAATGCATTAATCCCAGGATAATGCTTCAATATACTTTTGTCAGTGTTGATATTCCTCAGTAGGGACAGTAGGAGAGGATGAATAAACGGTCAGTTCGACACTGTCGGACAGGAAGCTGGCAGTGACAGCATTTTTTTTTTCTTTTTTCTTCTCCTTAAGAATGGCCATATGGGGGATGTAGCAGCAAGAGATTCCGACATGAGACAAATTGTTCTCCGAAATGTAACGTCCGTCTGGCTTCCTCAGGCAGAAAATGAGGAGGAGAGAAGAAGCGGGGGATTAATTTATGCGTGGTGAAAATGCAGAGCCCCACTTGAGCGCCCAACTTTGTCGTCCGTGGCAAAAAAAATAAAAAATCACACTGTGCAAAGGCATTCTTTTAGTTGCGAACGATTGAGTCAGGAGAAATGGAGGTGTCAGCTCGGACTGTCTGCGATGGCCATGGAATATGTGTCGATTTGCATATTGTAAATGGAGAATGAATGCCTGAGAATGCAGGAGCTTATTAGCTGTGTCACATTTAGCTTAAATAGTGCAACAAATTGCTGCCTATGTGCAGATGTGATGGCTGCTTGTTAATTGCAACAGGTGCTATGTAAAGTCTGGGCAGAAATGTTCCAGCATTTGCAGGATCTGCTGCCACTGTAATATATAGCCAATTACCAGACAGTCAATCTGACACATTTACTTGGACTAGAAACTTGAAACTCATTCAAACACATTTACAATTAAGGCCTCTGGGTTGATTCAGAAGCACATTGCTTTATCATATTGTTTTGTTTTGAGTAGTGCTAGGGTATTGTTTGAAAATATTCTGATACAGACACAAATGCAAATATGATATATGATACAATACTTTCAATTCCATGTCAATACCAAATTGATACCATGGGCTGTTTTCACTTCACTTTCACTCATGAATATAAAGGACATTAAATCACCGTTACTGTAAACTAACATACACACCTGTACTAGCAACTGTACAACACATCTTTCTCTCTCTCTCTCTCTCTCTCTCTCTCTCTCTCTCTCTCACACACACACACACACACACACAGACACACACACACACACACACACACACACAGACACACACAGAGAGAGAGAGAGAGAGAGAGAGAGAGAGAGAGAGAGAGAGAGAGAGGATTTTTGCATTGCTAACTTGCTAATTGCTAAAAGACACATACATATAAGAAACCATTGTTTCATTCACAGTACTAACATGGGTTAAAAAAAATAGTTAAATTGCTTGTTACACATTGTCACATTTTCTACTTATTTTATGTTTTCTGTTTTTCATCTGAAGATATGTGCAATGTAAAAACAAAATGCTACCATCACCATGTTTAACAGCTTGGGATCAAATGCCTCACCTTTACTCCTCCAAACATATCTCTGCTAATTGTGGCCAAACAATGAATTATCTCATCTGACCATAAGATTTAGAATGTAAAACGTGAATGTAAGCAACATAACAGTAGATAGATAGATAGATAGATAGATAGATAGATAGATAGATAGATAGATAGATAGATAGACAGGTAGGTAAATATCTGTATGCTGCATGTGATGTGAATATGAATGTACAATAAATAGAATCAGACCTCTCCACTGCTGGCCAGTACTGGCCTTGGCACAGTGTGTGCGCAATGGGGTTGTGTGTCCATGCCATCTTGCAGATGTCTTTGTCGGAGTGTGTCTCCATGGTGACTCTACAGGCTGAGATGGCTACACTCTTTTCTCTGTGATAGATAGCAGGAGACATGCAAGGCGCCTGGGATAGTTCAGCATCTGTTTTTCTTATACAGCTGAACCAACATGGACAGAGCACTTCCAAGCGTACCCACCCACTGTGTGTGTGTGTGTGTGTGTGTGTGAGTGTGAGAGAGAGAGAGAGAGAGAGAGAGAGAGAGAGCCATGTGCACCCTGTGGAGCATCTCAACAGTATGATTTCAAATGTGATGTTACATTCCATGGGAGGCAAACAGTGTATTATATCATTTTTAACCATCATTCTACATACAAATAAGCCTGGGAGTTTCATATTTTTATCATGCACATTATGTCCTCTCTTATACATATTATGTTCAGGTAACTGGTTGGATTAAGGATTTTCTGGAGTATTTTCATTTATTTATGTTATGTACTATTCTATTGTAAATCTGGTCTCAATACCACAAATCAGTGCTCTTAATGAGGTCCTGTGCCTTTTAGGCAAATTAATTCATGTCATTTGATGCTTAATAAAGTAATAATCATAACCATATAATAAGCTTATAATAAGTACTAATTGTTTACTAACTAGTGGCTTGTTAGGGCATTAAAAATGAGCTGTAAATTCCCCCACACTGTTATTAGTGCATTTATAACAACAACAACAACAACAACAACAACAACAACAATAATCAGATACTCATATACTCAAATAGCAAGCCAGTCAAATTTCAAAACTGTCATATCATAGAAATATATTTTTTCTATGAGGCTTTAAAAAGAGCTTAAAATAAGCAGCAATGATTCACACTAGTTACTGCTTACTTTGCAATAATAAACAGACTCCTGTACAAATGTCATGTATAATAAAGTGTTACCTTTGACCATTTGACCTTTATGTTGCCTACTGTTAGTGTTCTGCATTGTCTGGCAGCCAAACTGTTTTTGCATATATTGTTTATAACAGTAATTAAATCATTTCTGGAACATTGATAAACTCTGTATTAGCTTTTTATTGACGCTATTAACTGTTTTAGACCAACACTTGAGTTATGTTGCACACCAAGCAATATTTAAAAGGTGTTTTTAATGGCTACTGTAATTTGCATCTGCATATTGTGACCCTGTAAATGTCTGTCCACGTTTACAGGGAACAAAACACACTGATGTAAATTAGAGCTGAAATTTAGATGCAACAATTATTTCAATTTCCATCTTCAAACTGACCCATGGCTTGTCCAACAACAATCATAGTGCCCTCCCTCCTCCACCGGTTGCTGTTGCACGCCCACACCAACCCAGGCCTTCTGCCACAGCTGTGTGCGTGACACGGCCTCATCAGCCAGAGGGCACATTTTACAATGGCGCCAACGCTCGAGCTGACCAGAGGAAGCCAAGGAGCCTATGTCAGCAGTCTGGAGATTTGCAGGGCCCCCGTTGTTGTTCCGTTCGCACTCAGCCTTGTCTCCGAGAGCAGATCGGAGAGGACAGACGGAACCCTGGATTGTCTCACAGAGATGGAGGGAAAGAGATGAGCGAGAGAGAGTGAGAGAGGGTGAAAAGTGTCCTCTCCAGTAGTGTCACAGGGAGAAGGCCTGATACTCAGTGTATGTGACAAGGCCAGTCCTGAGTGGTACGCACCCCCTGCAATATTAACTCTCATTTGAAGCAGCTGGGGCTGTGAGCATGAAACATTGAACAAAACAGCTGCCATGGATCCACTGCCGTCCTGCCAGCTCGCGCTGTGCGCCACGACACACACACACACACACACACACACACACACACACACACACACACACACACACACACGGACATACAGACAAACACTGACCTCGTTCTATTCGGCTTTCTTTTCAGTGATGTAATATTCTAACCTTGCATTGATTTTGCATCCCAAACACAGGCTAAGCTCAGCCTAGCTAGGACTAAATTATACTGGACAAGGCTTGAAAATCAGTTCCACTCATATTTAAAATTTTCTTCACATTCTTCACTGTGCTTTGCTGTGTGAAGACAGTGTGTCAGAGTACAAACGGGGGGTTAGTACAGAAAAAATTCTGCTGCATTGAAGGTCCCAATGAGCACAGTGGCCATCATCCATAAATGGAAAAAGTTTGGAACCACCAGGACACTTCATAGAGCTGGCTGCCCGGCCAAACTGAGTGATCATTGTAGGAGGGCCAAGAACCCAATGGTCACTCTGACAGAGCTTCAACAATGATCTGTGGAGAGAAGAGAACCTTACAGAAAGGCAACCATTTCTGCAGCACTCCACCAATCAGGAACATTTTGTAAAGGGTGTGACTTAAAGTAGCTGAATGCATTTATTAGAAGGAGTGTTCACAAACATTTGAACATAGCTATAAGAATCAACCAATTGCAATGCAGAACTGCAATAGTGCCTTGGAGTCATTTAGAATGGAAGTGGAGCATCTTAAGTAACAAGTCTTCTCTTGTTTGGTGAAGGTGACCAATGAATCCTTGTGTGGGGGCACTATGTTCAGCACCAAGATCAACTGTTTACTGTACACTTCCCATGTCCAGAAAGCCTGGTGTCACGGTGTGGGGTGCAATACGGTTTGATGCCAGATCACCTTTGGTCTTTGGTCAATATTATGTTAATGAGGTCCTGCAAGTAGTGGTGCAGTGGTCCAGTGCGCTATTCCAATAGGATGCTCAAATGAATACTGACGCTCTATTAACACTCCACTTCTAATCTGCAGGATGGATTATTGCAGGACACCATAAGGGATCTCTACAACTCCATTCTGTGACATGTTGCTTTATACTCAATGCCATACTGAGAGACACTACCTCTTTACGTGTAGCTCAATAAATATTGCTCCTATCAATCTTGAAAACTTATTCATTTGTTGTTCCTGGTGACCTTTCACTTCCTTCCTAATAGCACTGTGATCCAACACTTCCTTCTGAGTGCAACTATTTGTGCAGCTATTTTTTGATGATAAGTATATTTCAACATTTTTGAATATGATTCATATGCTACATGTAGAGGCATAAGAAGAAAAATAAAATTGAATAAAAAAAATAGTTCAATTTTTCAATGGAATTGGGCTGCTTACTACTAGTATACAGCAATCATTTTATCAAAATGATGAAATCACTAATCAAAAATAAAATATAAAAATAATTAACCAAATAAACACATCAGCAAGCATCTGTTGCACTGCAGGCACAGCCTCCATTCCTGCAATTCACCCTGTCAATTTTAGTACTGTAGCTGCTGAGTCTTTGTGAACTGCTACCACCACCGTCACCACTACCCCGCCCCTGTTTAACATCCCTGCAATAAGGAAGACAAGCTGTACTTTAAAAGACCTTGGAGTGTAGCACAGACCCCACGAGACACAATTCATTTATTTAAGATGGGCTGTGGGCTAGGGGATGATTCACAGCATTAAAAGGTTCCTTCTAATTCTTAGTGACGTGCTAAAAGAATGCGCGACTCTGTGCAAGAAACAGGATTTCTGAGAGTAGCTCTCTCCCAGGGGCCCAGCCCCTATGGTGTCTCCAGGTGGCACTACAAGCTCCTCGCTTGCTATCTAAAGTGTCAGTGACGGATTCAAAGGCAAATGGGCTTGAATAATTGAACGGGAGCAGGCAAGCACACTAGTGTGGGGCTTGCTAATGAAGAAGAGTGCATCAATTTTACAAGAACAATTAGCAGCAGGAGTAACTGCACTTATTGCCATTTTATAAAATCACTCCCTGGCTCGCTCCCACACACTCGACATTTAAAGAAAATGAAATGGAGGTGACGAATGGGGCCTAAGGAAGCTAATCTCTAGAAAATGAGTTATGCTCGGTAGCCTCACTTTCTCACTTTCATTCACATGGCACATTTCTCTTATGGGATATTACTCTTCCTGACTTCATGCTGCATTCATCACAACTGGGAGCTTTGAAATTTCCAACTTGGAATATTACTGTGAAGATGTTCAGAGTAATCAAGGATGGACTAGCCATTGTAAGAACCAACAGACACCCCTCCCACCAATCGTTCGCAAATCACATTTCTTGTATGAGATATTACTATTCCCGAAATCATGCTGCATTCATCAAATTCAACAAGTTTGGAAATGTCCAACTTGGAATCTCCTCCATTGTACCTAAAAGCATTCTGGCAAGTTGCATTGGGTCTGGGGGAAACTGATGTTCACAGTATCTCTTTTTGTATTCAGACTAGAGACAGCCCAACAGTGTACTAGAGCCTACTTATATGAAGCTTCATGTAATATTGGAAGTCTTAGCTTTGATGGGATCAGTGAGGAGCACTGCATCACAATTATCACTAGAAACAATCCCCTTAAATAACTTTATATTAACAACCTTGACTTCTAATGCTCTGAAATATTTTTGTTTCATTATATTTTATTCACAAATCATAGCACTTGAATATTAGGCCTATATTGTTTGTGTCCTATAAAGCTGTATCTGGGGTTATTTCCAGTTCTGTTCCTGTCCTCTTGATCCTGTAATGAGGAGATGAGTAAGGGTTTTCTGCCTCCATCTCAGTCTGTGCTAAAGCAGGGGATTTTCACCATCCAAGATTGCATGAAAGATAGTTAGCTTTGTGCCTTATGTCAACAATGGCTTCAGGCCAGCACTCATTCATTCTAATCAGCAAAACCATTACAAATCAGCTTCCCAAACTGTGACTGCCCAGAATACAGTTACCATAAAGGAGTCCAAGCCAGATCCAGCTTGATGTGTCTAGCACAATGATGAGGGCTATGACAGTCTCTGATATTTTAACAACGATTAAGATCACCTCTGACCGGATATATATGTATTCAAAGCATATTAATGGAATGTTGACTGGAAGGGGAACATCTGATGTGAAAAGGTACACAAGCAACAGGGAGGACTGGAGCCTTGAAGGGATCATCGATCATGGAAAAAATGTAATTCAAAAGCTTGAGAGAGCTTCACAAGGAGTGGACTATGGCATGCACAGAAGTTCCAGGAAAGAGGGCAAAAACAAGTCCAAAGTGAATACATCTATCTACCCGGAACTTTTATCGTGTTTAATGCTTCCAAACCTCTGGCAAGCTTTACAACAATGGTTATTTCTGTTTCCAGCACTTGACCAACTACCAAATGGTTTGCAGACCATGATACTACTGCCAACTGTGCAAACAGAACTCCAGGCCAGGCCAGAACCGCATAGCCAAAAACGCAGGCATTGAATACAATGCATTGGATTGTTACAATCGTAGGTTTTTGCTGTCACAATAAAAGTGGTTGCAAAATGTTGCCTTTTTACAGTATTGATGAAGTTTAAGAGTGAAGGCTTTTGATCTTCATATACAAATCAATATAAGTAATCCTGTTAAAAGTAGTGTTGATTCATATTAGTGATATGTTGAATGACTGGCTGGCAGAATGGCTGACTGTATTCTAATGTAGAAGAGCGAATGACTAATGAGAGGCTACAATCTAACGCTAGGTCATCCAATACCAATATCATCACTGCTTGGGGAAATATTATATTATCCAATGATATCACCTCCAAGTCCCACCACCCCCATCCATTAGTAAGGAAACACACTCAACTAGAGACACCAGCAGTGTTACAAAGGGGTCATTGCATTTCACTAATCTGTCTGAAGGTCATTCTCAAATCCACATTGACTGGGAAAGCGATTACTGTATAGCACAGGGAGCTTACAGAGCCTCCCAGATCCTCCAATCAAGTCATACAAATGATTGCAGTTAATATTTGGTGCAATATGGTGCATAAACCCACAAATTTACCAGTTGCTCAAGAGGAAGTGGTGCTCAAACTCTGACACAGTTATACTAGATGCAAACATGGGTTTGCTAGGAGAGTAGAACAACACAGTTAGAAGAACACAGTTTTGGTTTTGGTGTCTCCAGACAACGTGTGTTCATGCCCTTAAGAGTTTGGGCCATGTCATCAGCATGGATAATGTGGGAGAACATTCATGCTAACGTAACGTCTGCTTGCAAGTAATAGACCAAACCAACAGAGATGTCAAACAAAGATGATTAATGAACAGTTCCAAGGTCTTGTGTTATGTTTGCATGTGATCCAATAATCAAAATCACATTAATGATATGTGTAAACAAGCATTCAATAGTAAAAAGACTCACACCTGGTCTTGTACATTCTACTAACAATATTTTCTAAAATTAATTTTATTTTTAAAGTTTCAGTGGATTTAAAATAGTAAAAACATTTTCTCCTGAAGTGACCGTTACGTTTAATGGCTTTGCCAGCGTGTGGGCTTATTTAACAGTCCTGTTTTAATTATGCCAGATTTTCTTTTGAATGAGAATCAACAGTGATGTTTCATAGTATATAAGTTCATTACTTTAAGATCTGTTCTGTGTGTAGGAATGAATCATGAACACAGTTTGCATTATTATTATTACAGATAATCTGGGTCAAATTTTACTTGAGTAAAGTTAATTTCCTCTATTTGCAGTTTCTAGGCATTGCTTCATAACTCAGCATCAAAGTAACTTACAGACATAATGCTGATATCATACACATAGATCATATCATATTATACACATATCGATAGTGTTCAAATTTCAGAATAAAAGTCTTCATAAGGGATAATACTGATGCATAATTCAAGGATATTTTGGTTGTTTCTATTTTATTTGGACCACTTTCGAAGTTGTATTGTTAAAATATCCATGTCAATTTAATCATTACTATCACAACAAGAATTTCTGCTTAAAAACACTTTGGGTGATCAAATCCCAACAGGATGTCTGATTTGTAAAGTTTTTAGTTCTTATAAGCAAAAATACACCACAAATTGTAGGCACGAGTAAATTTTGGATCAAATGGTCAAATTCATACACATATCTAAATTCTGTTCATGTTTACATCTCAAATGAAGACATATTTGCAGAGCCTAGGATTTCCTAATGCCTGTTTCTACTATTAATACTATGAAATTATTTTTGGAAAATAAATTTGCATCAAACTACTAAAACATCCAATAAAATTGGCCTGGGGTTCTAAAGGTTAAATTAATTTTGAGACAAGCAGCACATCAACACCAGGCCCAGCTAAATTTCATAAAGTGTTATGTGAACCAGACCTCATGGCCTCAACCTAACCCAGCCAAAAACCTAACCTAGCCACAAACTCTTCAGCCAATGCAACTCTTCAAAGACAATGCAGTTCCAGTCCCTTCCATTCTATAAAAATGAGGCCAAAACAGTCAGACTTGTTGTCACATCCTTGTAAATTGGATCATTACAAATAACTCACTGAAATTATAGCACATTCAGCTCAAAAACTCACTGGATGTTCAATTTCCAGCAGGATTTCTGAGATGTTTTAGTCCTCATCATCAAAACATGGTTTAAATGTTAAAAATATTTAAATTATGATAGTTTTTACATCTTAAATGAAGACAAACTATGAAAATATCATGCAGAATTAGCCTATGATTCTAAAGGTTAATTCCCATTTAAAAAATAAAGTTTCCATGCAAATCTAAACTTTCCCAGGGGTTAGGAAGTAGACTTTTCAGAATATGATGAAATGATGGGGTACAATACTAACACTTTGTATTGTCTTTGTATTTGTGATACGTCCCAGCGATGTGGCTTTTGGTCTAAGGGCCTTGCAGGGACAATAACATATGTGTGTAGTGGGACTAAGAGCACGGGAGCAGCAGAGTAGAACACCTGGATCAAATTTAATTACAATGAAAACCTTTAATACAACTATACACCCCCTACTGTGACAGTATATACAAACAATTACACAAAGTGATGAGGTGACAAACCTGAGGAGGGACAGTACCAAAGTAAAGAAATGAACAAAAAGGCTACATTACAGATGTTACAGAAAATACAGTGGGTGGTACCTGCCCTACTACCTAGTGTTTTTAATACAAGTAGTACCTACTACCTATTCTGCCCTCCTAGGGAAGAAAGTCAGCTCACACACACACTGGCCAAAAAACCAACAGGAGTCTACTGACAACAAAGTAACAAAACTAGACAAACTCCTGAAACAAGAGGACAAAACAAGACAAAGAGAGAAAACAAAGCCAAAACAAGTCTCTAGAACAAAACATGATCCAAAATCAATATCAACCTCTCCAAACTCTCTCCAAACCCTCTCCTCCTGGAGAGGCGTCAGGAGTGGTTTTAAAGGCTAGGCCCCTCCTCCTTAGGGTCACCAGGCTGGTGTGTCATGACCTGATTGGCTGAGGTGTAGGAAGGCAGGCCTAATCAGGATTGACAGATTCCTGCAGCAATACCAAAAAGGGGAGAAAGGGAAAAACGAAAACAAGGACAGAAATACCAAAATAAAAACAAATTACATGTTCACATGTAACAATCTGTCTGTGCAAAGAGGATAGTTTAGTCAACAGTCAATAGCCCTCTCACTGTAATTCCTTAATGAAACATTAGTATTTCATGGCAAGCCCCTTTTACGTAGATGTCCCAAAGGGTGCAAGTTTACAACTAATGAGAGCAAAGCAATAGTAAACCAAGTGTTTCCTTAAAACATTTGAGATGCTTAGGCAGTGTCACATCACAGGGAAATGAGCCCAACACTCAGAGGAGAAAATCAAGACCTCTCTCACAGTCAGATTGGACACTGGAACGTGATCAAAGCCGGCAATTTGCATCTATCATCTACAATTTGAAACTGGTCCATCACATCTGCTGTTTGCCCAGGCTCTGGCTTTCCTGCTAAGAGACTCCAGAAATGAACTATTAGTTCGCGCCTTCACCTCATCCCGCTGGAATGACTGGATATTTAACCGATTCAGAAATACCACAGCATTCGACGAATTGGACTTGGCACTACCTAAATTGTGTTAATTTGTAAACAGTGACTGTGGTTTACTGGAGGAGACACTTGTTAGGTGAAGGTTAAAGTGGGATGGTGGTGGGTGGAGTTCTAATTTTGAATGACAGTTATTTTAGCTTTCGCCAGTGCTTCTGTTCAACCAGCGAAACATGTTTTGTCTATAATGTTAAAGGGCCCTAAATATCATAAATATCCCTCACCTTTTTTAAAATACAAATTTCATGTACATTCTTGCTCTGGTGTTTGTTGTTCATTTGTTTTGTTTGTTGTTTATTTGTTTGTATTTTGTAAAGCATCCTTGAGTGTCCAGAAAGGCGCTTAATAAACAAAATGTATTATTATTATTATAAGCTTCAAATGAGTGATGCTATAGAATTACCACTTTCAGTTCCATAAGGAACCATGTTTGTAGTAGTGAGGTACACAATAAGGACTGAAAGGACCACATGGACAAAAGTATTTGGATAGCAGCTCATTCATTGAGGTGTTCTAAGATTGAAGATTTGATTGTGTTCAGCAACAGGAACATTAGTGAGGTCAAGACTTGGTAGCTGAATGCATTCATCTGAAGAGGTGTCCACAAACATTTGGACATAGAGATTGGCAGACATCTATATTAATGTTTGCTGTGATTCACAGCCACTGAAAATACAAATCTACACAAAAGAATAAATCAGCTTTTATCTCATAGAATCCAAAATCTGCACTTTGCAGGCAGTTACCTGATGTTTTCATGGCACATCAACACCATATCAACACAGACTTACCCAGTTTAAGCATGACAGCCTCAAATGCCAAAGGAGTCTACCAGTGTATGTTTACAGCTCTGTCCACATGTATATGCTCAACAAGCATGCAGACTCTTACTGATCAGCAGAGGGGACAGGGCTAGTGATGTCATTGATCCAGGTATTGGGTTATAGAGGAAAATGAGAAGGGAGGGGCTGTTTGCATACAGTTTTCAAATTTCAGAATAAAAGTCCTGAGTAGTGATACACACATAAATGATACTAAAGGGCATTTGGGTTTAAAAAAAAAAAAAAAAAAAACTCAAATAAAGACATATTTGACATATACTGCAATCTCATGAAAACAACAATGTCTGTAATGTCTAATGCATATAATACATTTCTAGTTTTTTTACAAATAAAATTACACCAAACCATGAAAATATCTTGCAAAATTAGCATAGTGTTTTAAAGGTAAACAAAAAATGTGGCTATTATTATATGATTGATTCTTAACATGAGTACAAACTAGTGCTTCTGCTACCAAGCTATCCTATCCCACTTGTTTTTTCAAGATCATACTGTATCAGTGAAATAAATCACTTAAGGCACTTGGACTTTAGTAGCGGTGTGAAAATCAGGGTAGGACCAGTCATGTGTTGTGTGGGATGTCTGTTAAAACCGAGGAAATAGAAGCAGTCTTCCAGCTAAAACAAGACAGACTGGCACCAATGCTTGCTTTTGTCCCCTTTTGCCCTTCGTGTTGGTTTAGCACATTAATTGACTCATTATCGCTGATAAGCAGGTGGGGATTGAGGTATAATGATGAGAACACAAACCTCATATGTGCTGTGGATCTCAAGCTGCCGGATGTACTTGTTAACACAGATTATTTGAAAAACTCAGTGACCTCCACTCCCAGTGATCAAAAGATTCAACTGAATTCTCCTCAATTACTGTTCTTTGTGAACGCTAAGCATAAGGTGATTGCAGTAATGACAACAGGAGGTGTTGTCTAACAAGAACGGTGATAAATATCAAATCAGTTCAGTCAAAAAGAAAGAAAGTCCATCCATTTTCTATACCGCTTATTCCTGAATAGGTTCACGGGGGAGCCAGTGCCCAGCCGGCAACTCGGAGCACAAGGACAGGAAACAACCCTAGACAGGGCGCTAGTCCATCATAGGGCTCACTCACACTCACTAAGGGCCACTTTAAAGTCACCAATTCACCTACCGCACATGTCTTTGGGGGAAACTGGAGTACCCAGAGGAAACCCACACAGAAATTTCCCAGGTCACCCTTCCCAAGGATCAAACCCAGGTCCTTCTTCCTGTGAGGCAACAGCGCTATCCACTGAAAGACAGAAAGAAAGAAAGAAAGAAAGAAAGAAAGAAAGAAAGAAAGAAAGAAAGAAAGAAAGAAAGAAAGAAAGAAAGAAAGTTTTATTCCATTAATATTTTGCTCTTCGACGTTTCATCATGCTGGCGCGTTTGCATATGTATTTACTCACTAACCAGGCATTGGCTAGAGAGGTATAAAGCCCTTCTGCTCTGGAGCAGTGGAGCTGTGTTCTTTGGGATAAGTTGCAGAGTTGAGGATGAGGTGGGGTGGTGATCTTCCAATATCCTCTCCTCACTAATGCTCTTGTTGATGAATGTAGTCAGGTCCTCACAGCAATGCTTCAGCATCTAGTAGAAAGCCTTCCCTGGATAGTAGAGACAGTTGCTTCAACAAAAGCAGTATAAACTCCCTTGATTTCTGAAGAAATACTGAATAAGCATGTGTCCCAATGCTTTGTCCATGTAGTGTACTTTGTTTATATACAGTATCTAGATTAGATCTTTGTAATGCCCTTCTAGCTGGTAGCTCAGGGAAATCCATACAGTGGCTCCAATCTGTACAAAAGCTGCTGCGAGGGTTCTCACCAGAACTCGGAAATTTGACCACATTAATCCTGTTCTTTCATCCCTCCATTGGTTCCCCATTAAATTCTGAATCGACTATAAAATATTGCTACTAATATACAAGTCACTAACTGGCTACATTACCTAAAAGACCTTTTAATACCCTACAACCCACCATGTAGACTGCGTTCTCAGGACGCAGGACTATTGATAGTTCCTAGGATTAAAAAGAACACTGTTGGGGGACGAGCCTTCTCTTATAAAGCCCCCAGCTCTGGAATAGCCTTCCTCCTACTGTTCGGGACTCAGACACACTCTCTGTCTTCAAATCACGACTGAAAACCTTTCTATTTACGCAGGCTTTTTACTAACAGCACTATGGGGGCACTAATCTTTCTTCCTCTCTCCCCCCCATGTCCCGAGCTGTCCTGGTGGTGCCTGGTCCACCCCTCTACTACGCTACCTGCATGGACTTCATTACCAACAACGGCTTGTATGCTACCTAATTTTTTCCACTGCCACTATTCTTGTATCACTACTGCAAGCAAAAGTATCTTTATCTTCCCTCCCTCTATTTTATTTTATGTCATTTCTTTTCTACTTTTTTATACCCATGTATTGTGCCTTTGTTTATGCTCTCCGGTGTCGACCAGAGGAGGATGGGTTCCTCTCTTGAGCCTCGGTTCCTCTCAAGGTTTACATTTACATTTGCGGCATTTAGCAGACGCCCTTGTCCAGAGCGACTTACAAAAGTGCTTTGCTGTTTACTTAGAATATCCTTAGCTAGGTTTCTTCCTCCTAGTCAGATGGAGTTTTTCCTTGCCACTCTTTGCCCATTGGCTGCTCATTTAATGGCTTGGACCCGGATCTATGTAAAGCTGCTTTGTGACAACTCCTTGTTGTAAAAATGCTATATAAATAAAATTTGATTGATTGATTGACTCTGTCTTAAAAAGAATACAAATAAATCTTCAAAAACATCAATGTGGCCTGTGCACAAGTTTAGTTTAAATTAATAAATCAAGCCTGAGGAACTGTCAGTGGAATCAGCTTTCTAAACATTATAAATTATGTGACTCTTAAAACCTTGTATTAACACTCATGAAACATATGCTCATCTAAGCCACTGTCAAAAGATCTATGCCCATTAGGGATGGGGGATGCCAAAAGAACAGTTTTTCAGTTTATGGTTCATGCAAATTTGAAATTTGATCTTAGTTGTGAAAGTTAGTGAAAATCGTGCATTCCATCACAGTATGTGTGGGGGTCAAAATAATAAAACCTATCATTTTGCTAGTCTGGCTATGCCCCTGAGGACTGTAATTGGGAGGTGAATGTTTGGGTAGGTATATGAAACCGAAGCCCCCCCAGTGAGGGGAAAAAAGATAAGAAGGCTGGAGATGGGGAGGTAGAGGGTGCAAATCTGTGATTCTGTGATGGAACTGAAGGATTATATAGGCTGACTAGGAGAAGATTGGGGTGTGGACCATCTCCCAAAATGTACTTTAGCTCCCCTCCCCCAACCAAACTTGGATTATTTGAATAAATCATCAGTAGTTTTTTAATTCTGTTCTTTGAAATCTGTCTCAATATTCACAACGTAATGAAATACTGTTGTGCAATGACATGTGTTTCAACTTTTCAGGATTTTTACAAAAGGTTCAACAAAAAGAGCCAGTCAGCTTTCTGGTTGTGGATTTGACCACCTAGTTGAACTCTTCATAAATCTGTAATGTCCCCTTGTTGCAGACCTCAGTGTTTTAAATATGGAACTATGTGGGTTTAGGAGGATTAGCAGAAGAGCTGTGGACTGATAAGGACAAAACAGAAATCTTTGATCACAATAAGGATGTTTGGAAGTATGGAAGTATGTTTGGAGAAATAAAGGAACAACATTTCTTGAAAACTACACCTTGCAAATGTTTTAGGAATGTGTTGGCAATGTCACATGGGTGACATGGATTCCATAAAATACTAGCTGTTTTTGTGATGTTGTGAAAATTAATATATTTATTTACATTTATTTATACCCACTTATTTAGCTTACAGGAATTTAGCCCATTCCTACTGAATTTATAAAGAATGTTTCTGCTCAGAATGATTTTG
This sequence comes from Acestrorhynchus altus, assembly GCA_034509495.1. Taxonomy (NCBI): domain Eukaryota; kingdom Metazoa; phylum Chordata; class Actinopteri; order Characiformes; family Acestrorhynchidae; genus Acestrorhynchus; species Acestrorhynchus altus. The sequence continues at coordinate 9,469,626 of CM067522.1, read as the reverse complement.
AGTGAGGAAGAACACAACAACTAATCAAAACAAATGTCATTTACATGTATCAAAAATGTAAAGGTTCACAGTTTCTGCTGCAAAACATACAAAAATGTCAAACTTAAGAAAATAAATAGATGTAAAATAAATGTAAAATGCAAGATGTGGGCCTTTAACAATCACTGCCAGTAATTTCTAACGTGCTGAATTGGAGGACCGGAAAAGTGAAAAGAGTATCACTGTCCAGTTACTTATTGGCGACACTGTATCTTTAACCCCATTGTCTCAGGCTGACAGTGTAACATTTAGTTAAACTGACATGTCCAGTTAGCTGCAAACTGGGAGTTTACCTGACACAGGGTGGCACAGCTAATCACTCTCCACTTCAGCCTGTTCTCTTTGCCCTCCTTCTTTGCGCTCATCCCCACACATCTTATTTGAGAGAATTAGGAAGGAATCAATCATTTGTCGTGCCTGTGTGTTGTTGCGGGCCTCCTTATCCAGGCTTTTGTCTCCAGGCTAGTTGGGAATGGGAAGGATCATGTGGCGTGTGCAGGAATCTAAAGTGACGCAGGTTGAAGCTCTGGTACTTTCTCTGACAAACGGACTCAAATTTTCCCCAGAGGGGTTTTCTCTATAAGCCGGCCTTCCACTGATGGCTTGCAATATTTGCCAAGCAGACCTGAAGGAGTCATAGTGTTCTGTTTACTGCAGGTTATCTTGGGATGGTTGAGATGGAAAGTAAAAGATGGGACAAAGTAAGATAAGAATTCTGTGGACTGTGGATTTGATTTTATGCACTTTTTGTGATTAAGGTATCAAAAGGGAGATTAGTTGGAAATATGCCTTAGAAGAACACCTTTTGATTGCATATAGAACCTTTGAGGGGTGGTTCTTTGACGAAAAAAATATTGCTGTTTAGTCTCAAAACAAGGCCAAAATTGCTATTCCCTCATTAGTATTGCGCTAAATAGAGATAGACAATTTAGTTTACACTTCCTCATCAGTAACGCACACCAGCTCTGCTCACATAAACTAACCCATGAGTGTCTGAACCATGGTCAACCTCCACCCACACACACAAATTGAATTCTGGATTAAAAAAGCTCTGTGTTGTTCATGGAATAATCATTAATTATATCGCTTACAAGCTGAAGCCTGCCATTGATGAACTAATGTTATGGGAAAATATCTGAACTTCACAATGGCTTGTAATGGTCACTGGCTTAGCTAGCAGCAAGCCTCGTCAACTCTGTCCATTCCACTGTGTTGTTCAGTAATGATATGCATTCTGGTCTATTTATGCAAATGTGTTTACCATTTAAGTATGAATAAATTTAGAAAACCAACAATACACAAACTTTTATTAAGCCTACACTGAAAAGGCCCTCTCTACAGTGAAGCATTACGGTGGCTCATGATCCTCTGTGGCTGCTTTGCTTTCTCTGGCACTGAAAATGTGCAGTGTGTAGAGGGCAAGATTGATTCAATCAAGTATCAGGTAATCCTAAAAGAACATGTCGTGTCTTCAGTGAGGAAGCTGAAGCTTGGGCATTGTTGGTCCTTCCAAGAACCTCAAAGCCCACAGAAGCTTGGTTTCAGAAGAAAGCCTGCAAGATTCTGGAGTGGCCATCAGAGTTGCCTGGCTTGAACCCCTAAAAACCTTTGGTGGGATTTGAAGATGGCAGTTGCAGCAGCAAACCCAAGAATATTGGTGAACTAACAATGACTGGCCAAGAACAATGGATTAAGATTCCACAGGAATGCTGCCAGAAACTGGTGTGTGGTTATGGACCGCAGGTCATAACATCAAAACAGGGGTCTGCGAAGGGATAATTCTCACAAATGTTCAGTTTCTTAATTCTACATACTGCTATCTTAACGGTTCTGTAGCCCACAAGCTAATCACAGATAATGTTTATTACATCTACCGCTTCACACTCTCAGTGGTGTGAACTCATGATGCCTCTGCTGAAAATAAACCGCTTTCTATGAACAGCTATGAATCACTTTGTCCATGTTTACTTCATTTCCACCACTGCTTGCTCAAGCTCGCTGCAGTGAATGACTGATATGCTTGCCAGGTCAAGTGTTTCTCAAATCTCCATCAACAATTACCAGCTAAAAGAACCCCTGTTTTTAAATTGTTTGTTAATATTACTGAGAAGATGATCATTTACCCAGAGTGTTTTAAGAACATTTATTTTGCCCGTCCAAATAGAGAATTGTTTAATGTTAATATTTTATTTTTAACTTTAGTATCTGAAACAAGTTTGGTGGGGCTTTAAGCCCCATAAGCCATCCCCTCACTCCACTTACTATATTACTTGTGTTAAGCTATTTTACATCTTCTTGTTTGACTGGTTTCTTTCAAACAGCTGATTGTTTTTTTAAATAACAAAATTAGTACAAAAATAAATAAACCTAATTTTCAAAGGGGTTCAATCATATTAACTTGCTGACGTTATGGTTTTGCACTACTAACTGATCAATTAATCAATCAATCAATCAATCAATCAATCAATCAATCAATCAAGGATTGATTAACTGATCTAATTTATTTATTGTTACTTAATGCTGATATTTATCCCATTGTCTGGGTTGTTACTGTGAGTGTCACTCAGTAACTACCCAAAATTTCCCCAGCACAGACACATCCCAATGATTTGATAAAACAAAACAAAACAAACAAACAAACAAAAACAACAACAATTATGTTATTTTATTTATTTTTATGTTATTTTATTGATTTTAAATATTATGCCTCTATGATGAGGCAGAGTTCAGGTTAATGTTATACAGATGTGACAGATCTCAGCAGCTGGCTATACTGCAGTGCTTTTAATGAATAGACCTTCCAATGCCTTCGTTGACACTGCCATATTAAATCAGAGCATCCTTTCCCTATTGTACCTAAAGAGACTCTATCTATCTCAGGTTAACTATATGACCCTGTCTCTGCAAATGTAGTGAATAAATTATGGCCCATCTATTACAACATTGCCAACTGCTTTTCCATGTGCTGTCAGTGTTCCCGTACTTTGTGTCTGTCCATTCACTTTGCATAAAGGTCTCATGGGGAAATATTTCTTTAACTTAAATCTGCATGAATCAGGATGTACTCAATATGGGGGGAGGGTGTCTGTTACTTCAGAAAGCTGCTTTGGCACTTAATATGGCACAGTTAATATAATATAGGCCCATTCCACCTGACTCTTTCAGCACAAAGAAACTGTTTTGGTGTAACACATTTCATTCACTTGCAAAGTACTGGCTTTGTTTGTTTGTGGTCCCACTTTACATTAACCCTTGGAATCTGAGATCCAGACTTTGTAGGCAGTTAAATGCCATTTTCTAAGCTTCATAATACAGACATGATATACATATTATAACACACTATTATAACACATTACATCATTGTGAGATAAGTTATCCAGCTTGGAAAATTTGTGCACAAACACTCTGAATGATCAATGTCCAGCAGGATGTTTTTAGTCCTTATGAGCAAAAATTGCAAGTAAATGTTTTGGTGAAATTCATATAAATGCATCATTTCTCCTTATATTTACATCTCAGTTGAAGACACACATGTAGTCTAGGATGACCTGAAAATGACAATATCCATCATGTGCGACTGTCTCCTATAAATACTTTTTGCTTATATAAATATTAATAATACCAAAAATGTACAAACAATTGGCCTTGGGTTCTGAATGTATGTGTCTCTGTGTAGTTACACATTGGTAGTGTGTAACTATGAGTATGTCACTAGTAGTTGCATTGTTTTTGTGTGGAACATTTATGTGTAAATTAGCCACATTAGCCTCAAGAATCCAAATGTAGATATGTCCTCAGTTGGGGGGACTATGTGGGAGTGGGAATTACTTACTCAATATTAGTGGGAACAATATTAGTTTGTGTATGAAAACTAAGCTCCAAAACAACTGTTTGCATTCATTCCCAAAATCCAAAACATTTATACTGTATATGAAGTTATAATGAGTATAAGGAGTTTTCTGCCTTTGAATGTGGCACAACACAGGGCAGGCATATATTCTATTATAAATATTCTACTATATAACTAAAAGAACAGCAAAATGAATGCATAGCTGCTACCACATGGTCAGAAGTGCTTCACTGCCATTGCATCCTGACCCCAATATTCTCCATTGCACTATGAAAGCAGCTTAAAGAAAGACTCCAAGTTCATCCTCTATATGTTATTAAGCTTATGAAGACAAAATAACTTGCATCTTGCATGTGCAGCAGATTAAGGCATGTATTGTTCTAATGTCTATTTTTCTAAAAAGGAAACAGATGACTAGACAGAACGTAGAGCTGCTGAGCTCCTCATAAGCTCACAAGAGCCTGAGAGTGGCCAGCTGTGGAAGAGGCAAAACCAACTCCAACCAGTAGAGGGCTCCATCACCTACTGAGTACCCAATGAGGTTGAAACAGCTGGTAGTTACTGGAGATGAGTCTGGGTGCACATGCATTCACACAATCTTTGTCTGTCACAGTGGAAGCTGTTTGTTTTTTCCATGCTGGTGCTTCCAGGCGCAGTAAGCTCTGGTTGATCTGCAGAGTCTACAGTTCTAAGAAGTGTACCTTACAACATTCTGCATGTCCCCTCCTACATGAACAAATTAAAGAAACATGTTTGAAGCTGAGACAATGTGTCAGGCCTCCGGCAGTGAATGCATACCTAATTCCTCTATTCTGTGAAACAGCCTTTAAAGGTATTAAATAAAGAATGACCAGCATGGCAACAGGTTTTCCTTCCAACCAAGCAGGAGCACAGATTATATCATTAATTAACTGTTTGAAGACTGATCGAAAAAGTGGAATCAGATGTGCTTCTACTTTAATAGACTAAAACCTGCAACCATTTCAATAATATTGACTAATTTTGGTCTTGGGAATTTTTAAATGCAAGCAAACCCAATGGGTAAAACAAGTGATTTGTTCCAAAAAATTTTGTCAATAAACTGCACTTTTGTTGTTCCAAACCAAACTTCGGTGCCTGAAGTAGTTGAAAATTCCGTTCTGCTGAGTACAGGGATGCCCTCATGAATATTTTTTTTAACAAGCCCTGTTAAAAAAGCACAAACCTCAACTGTTGATGAAATAGTGATGGGTGCTGAACGTCCAAATAATAATTTTGTGATGATATCTGAAGCAGAAAAGCCTCTGATTGGCTGTTTTCTACCCTGCAAGCCCACACCTGCATATGCTTGTTCCCCCTAATGTGCATTTTTCAACTATGCTAAGAAGGCAGAGATTCGCTGAGTTTGAGGGTGGGCGCAATCTTTAAGGACCTGAAAAGACTATGCTCGTTTGACTTTAGTAATACCAGACATTCCTCCTAGCAATCAGTCACTGACATGCTGAAGTAAATCAGGTACCTGAATGCATGCATTAAAAAAGTAAAGTGAAGTGTACCTGCCATGTGTTTTGGACACAGATTTTTTTCTTCTGCATTTAACCCAGTTCATGCTGACTAAATTTAATAAAAATATTGGCTCTAACTGGGATCCTTCGCTTAAAATCATGGACCATTTTTCTCTGTAGTGAAGGTCTACACATGATCTCAGTAGAACATGTACCATAAATCTTTCATTCTAGCAGCTACCATGTTAAGATTATTAGCAACCTGGGAGGAACGACAGTAGTTTCATCAGAAAATTTAAATAGCTGTTCAACTGCAAACCAAATGTGACTCCTTTGACTTCAATTTTGTTTCCCATTAATTTTACAGTGAGCCCAACCCATCCACACCACCTCTATCAATACCCTCGTTGCATCACACTTCATACGAATATAGGAGCATAAAATATCTAATATCCCAAATTGCAGTTATCCATCAAATGGATATGGCCTCTTCATAATCCTCATACACCACTAAGCAGCGATCCAGCCGTCTAACAATAATGTGAATTAAAGTCGAGTCGAACCACCTTTGTAATCTCCGTAATGGCAAGTGTAAGTGGCTTCTCCGCTGCTCAGTGAGAGTTTATTGGTGGGAGGTGGAGGGGGGGCTTCCGCTATCGAGGCGGGAGGCTTTGGATACAGCTCAGGCCGAAGTGCCGACCGTAGTAGTGAGGATGCCACATGTCAGGCTTCAAAGCAGATCGGACTTGGTGAGATATGTGAGCTGAGAGCTGTGCGGCAATCTGTGGTGCCAAAGCTTCTTTGGCAGATAGAAACGCCACATAAGTCCATTGTCACTGAGTATGCTAAACAAGCGTAAGCCGCGGCCTAGCACAATGGACTGCAATTATGGAGGGATATCTGTTTGAAAGGGATCCTTAAGTCCTGGGGGGTTATTTACATGATCCAGGCCAGATTAAAAGGGTGGAAATTTAGGTTATCCCATGATTTATGTGGTTAATGCCCGGCACTCTCACTTTCAACAATAGAGGTGTGCTGTTCTCCAGTGTACTAATACCTATGCCATGACAAGGATTTCTCTTTGTTCTTTTGTTTGTTTGTTTGTCAGTGCATTTGCATATGCCCTTGTTTAATGAGCACGCTGTAATAAGAGCTAAACTTCAGCCAGGGCCGATGTTAATTGTAAAAAACAAAAGGCTTTTCAATTATCAGGTAAACATGTGATGTATTTCTAAATACCAAAATGCCTATACCCTCATTACGTTGACCTGCTAAAAGTCACATTGAAGAAGGTAGTGAACGAGGTAGACCACTAGATTGAAGCCTGGGAAATATTTATCGTGATCAATTTGCCGTTGTGATGAGTTAATCAAGATGTATGCATTATTCAAACAATGCCTCATAAAAGCCTAATGGGCATTTGTTTAGATGACAGTTAAATGTAAGCAAAACCCATTTATATTTGTTAGCTCTTGCGGGTCATTATGCTGCTGTCATTTGTCAACATGGGAAGAGTTTTCTCTTCAGGTCCTCAAAAGGGGGAAGATCACCACACTACCTCTCTTTCAGGACGTCAAGCTCTTGGGTTGCAGGAGTTGACACCATGCTAAAGTAGCCATCTATTATGCTTAGTGGCTTGTCCCTGGCCTACTTGTGTTGTGTCCTACTCCAGAACTCCAAAACAAACTTGTTCAATGTTGTCATTTTCTGCTGACACCATATATTTAGTTTAACTCCTTAAACCTCCACCAAGGTTTATACATGGCTCCACACATCAGTTCACCATATCATAACTTATATTTCAGTTTCACTGTAGCTACTATGTAAACATAAGCTATCTGCAGTAATAGTGCATTACTCAGTGAATGTTACTGAACAATAGGTCTTAAAATAATAACTGAATAAAGGTTCAAGTAGTGGAGTAATGCTTAGCCACCTCTGATGTTTGGTTACGGGCAGGGAACAATGATATTAATCAATAATTTCACAGCATGTTTCCCCTCCCCTTCTGACTACCCCCCACCAATATGAGTGAAAAACACATCTATAATCATCATGTGCATTCCTGGCTGCACATAAATAAATCTCCTCCTCCAACTCCACCTTATCCTGTGGCTTCTGTACTAACAGAATTGCATCTCCCTACTCCAGTGTCTGTTTGCATAAAATGCTCAGTTTTATGAGCCAATAAAATCTCTGTGAAAGGAAAATCTACCACAGTTCTTTTTCTCCTCGTAAGGGGTGCTATTGTCTGTGTATCTGTTAAGTGTTCCAAAATATTGACTTTTCCATTCAAATTTGCATTTCACAATGATCACCTTTGGACTGCATTAAAGGCACTTTGGCAGCCCAATGTTAAATTAATGAGGTCGTGCAACCAGTGGTTCTACCTTTTCTGAATGCACACTCTATCCTAGCACTATTCCAGGAGGACAATATCCACATTCTGCTGCCAAAACTGACAAACAAAAACTTGCCTTGAAGACACAGACACTAATCCATGCCCAGTCGCCTCGCCAGACCTATACCCAAGTGAAAATATGTGAGATGCTCTTGGATGCACTATCAACAGTACACCCCTAACACAAAAGTTGCAGGAACTGAGTGAGTATATTCAATCTGCATGGGATGGATTTTCCTCTACAACTCCATTCAGTGACATTAGGCATGTTGCATTGTACACCAACACTATACTGAGAGACACTATTTCTGTGCACTACTTCTATGTGAAGCTAAAGAAATATTGCATATTTCGGTCTAATTTTTTATTCATTTATTGTTCTGATTCTTTCTTTTGAATTGCATTCCAATCGGACACTTCCTTGTGGGTGCAGCTATTTATGCCACTATTTTTGATGATGATTGTATATATAAATAGTATAGATAAATGAGACCAGTGTGCATGCTGGTCAACTTTCAGTAGACTATAGAGTCGGGCTTTCTACTAGATCCTCTTTCATGCATCTACTTATCCACATCTTCATGGACTTGAGACACAAGGCAAGAATATGCAGGGAAAAAAGTGCATCTCCTATTCATATCTATATTTGTTTTTGTTTATTCTGAATAATCAAATCCATATTTGTCCATGGACATCTTTTTTCAAATAAATTAAAAGTGATATGTCTGAGCTTTTAAACAATAACAGCAACAAATAACAAATTTCTATGTAAATATGAGGTGGAGAGTCCTCAGCAGAGAAGGAAGCCACACACCCTCTGCTCTTTGTGTTCAGTGAAGTGTAATTCACTGTAATTCACAGTATAGCAGTAAATTATATTTTGGACAGCCTAAGAGATGGACAAGCGGCATACAAAATGAAATAAGCATGTGAACTCAGGGGCTAGAGTGATATTACAGGATTGTACACAAATGCGCAGCTTAACACAAGTCCCACTTGCCGTGTTGTGCAACTTCACCACACCCAGATAGAATTGTTGCAAAACTAGCAACAGGCTTGTTGAGAGATATTTGACTGCTAGACATGGCTCTATGATACACTCAAAGACAATTTTCCCAGCTGACAAACTCTGAAGGGGGTGCACCATTGAACTGAGATGAAAAAAATGACAGCCAGCCACAATCACCTTAGTTTATAGAGGCACAAAAAACATAGACTGTTATGGATTGGAACTGTATCATCTTTGACAACAAATTCAGGTTCTGTTTGGGATCCAACAAAGGCCTGACCTTGTGATGAGTATGTCAATCCTGCCTTTGCTGTGCCCTTTGCCAGTTGCATAGCCATTGCATATGACAGTAGGTCACCTCTAGTGCCTCGCAACAATATGTGAGGACATCCTGTGACCTCATCAGGAAATTGCTCGTCCACACACAGCAAGGGTTTCCCAGGAATGTCTTCACAAGATTCCAACATTTCCTTGGCTTGCCATACGTACCTGTATGCCTCCATGCCCAGCTATATTACATCTTGTATCCAGGCCAGAATTAGCCCAACAGGGTACTAGAGCCACCAATCAATTGTACAGCCCCCACCCCCTCGCCAGTAAACATTCTCTCTAATATTGTAATATCATGCATATATAATCATCACATTCACACATACAGTTTCATTCCATTCTGACAACTCCTTGGTGTGTTATATTTTTGATCAGTGAGTTTCATAGTGCAGAAGCAGCTGATTCAGAATAGCAATGATAGAGAGTCCAATTACAGTAAGTGGAGTTGGATCATTTTAAAGCTGTTTTTAAGGTACAATTGCTACACAATGTTGCTTTAACATGATGTTTTTGGTATAACTGATAAGTGCCATTCTACAGCACATTAACTCATTACCACAGTACTGAACATAACATGCCCCGACAGACTGTTAAAATTTGCACTTTTCCTTTGTAAATACAATAGCTGTAATGTAAGGCGCTTCATAGCTTATAAGTAGTATGACAATTGAATAGTGTGTATAAAGATCAAAGCCAATAAATAGGTAAGTATGTTCTGAAATCCTAGGCAGATAAAAACTCATAAAATACATGCTTTGGATATGTGCTGAATGAAAGGTGCATCTTGGAAAAGAGGTAAAAGCGTTCTTTTCCACTGTGTTGTGCTTCTGTTCCCTGGCTGCTGTACTACCTGAGAACACCCCCCCTCTTCCCCACTGCTGCAACAGACGTCTTATCAAACGTGACTGATTGCTGTAATCTGTACTCTGGGCAGCCATTAAGCAAATTACCTGAATCATTGCAAGGATTAGTCTCATTAACACATGATTAGCATCAAATTAAAATAATGAGTGTTTAACTTGTGATGTCTTCCAGTTGTTTGAACAGCTTGATCAGGCACACCAGGCTTGCTGAGTGCTGGTTTGTGCTAAAAAACAAGGATAAGGAAAGCCAGTGGACCCTGGCTAGAACACCAGGGGATGTGCTGATGGTAGCCATACAACTGTCTAAAATAAAATCTCACTTGAATGGTTTAATATACTTTTAATAGTTACTTTTATCAATGTGCACGGAGATGTTAAGTACATTTAGATAGATTTTGCGTACGTCTTATTAAATTTATTTTGGATTAAATGTACATAGGATGTATGGGATGTAAAGGATGTTTGGAAAGAAATAATTAAAATCAGTAGATGACTTGGGAACCCCCACACCTGTATAAGTGGTGTTACATTAAGATTGAGTTTGAACACTGGCCAGCATGATCATGGCAAGGCAACTCAGGCTATCAGAGTTAAAGCGATGCATGATAGTGGGTGCCATCCATTCCAAAGTTGGGAGGGAATTTAACATTCCCAACCCATGACAAGAGAATACACTTCACATCAGTTTTAACCCGCCATCATTCTGCGCAGTGCCTTATACACAGCTGGCTAGTTCATGGCTTTGTGAAGTCCAGTTAGGGTCTTCTGCTCCCATATCCCTTGGAAGTTCAAGAACACTGCACTGACCTGTAGAATGTGGGTGTGAGGACTGCACTGAATGTTGATGTGGCTTCTGTGTTAACAAGGACAATTCTTGCTTTCTTTCTATAAGTCTATAAATTCAAAGAACAGATAAATCTCATAATGAGACAAAATGGTTAGAGCAGATGTACGTATGTTTGGGTGGATGTTTTAAGTGTAGCTGACTAGTTACTTCCTTTAATCACAGATGCAGGGCCTCTTCTTTGGGAGGTAGTGGATATAGGTGGCTAGTTGTCCATATAACTTGTGTGCAAAATCATTACTCTGAAAGGTTCTGAAGGCAGCTTTGCCTCTGAGGCAGAACAAACACTACTGGTTCAGAGAACAACCAATTAAAATAACAAGTAGGCAGAGCTTTAGAAATGTGTATCTACTCCTCAGACCTTTATGTGGATGAAAGCTGTGTGATTCAGAGATTATTTATTTATTTATTTATTTATTTATTTGTTTGTTTGTTTGTTTGTTTGTTTGTTTGTTTGTTTGTTTGTTTGTTTGTTTGTTTGTTTGTTTGTTGGTTGGTAGCTTTTAAGGCAGCATTCCACAACATCAGGTCAATCTTTTCTTTACTGCTTTCCACTGTACCATTGGGGGTGCACAAGAAACTGTTACATGAAAACATCATGGTCAGTGAAATGGTGCCTTGGAAGCTAGCGTTTTGCTCTGTTCCCCTCAGGCAGGAGGTTGCAGAGCATTAAGTGTAGAACCACCAGACTCAGGAACAGTTTCTTCCCTGAAGCTGTAAGACTCTTAAATTATAACTAGAGAAACACTGTTTGACACTTTAACTGGACACTCAACACGCTATCCATGCTGCTGTTTTTCTTCTGTTTACTCATACCCACCAACTCACCACTGTGATTCATGTTGCTGTTTACTGCACCTTATTCATAATTATTATTTTTTCTTGTTATTGTATTTTATTTGTTATTGTATTTCATTAACAATCCTCTCCTATATTTCTTTATGTACTGCTTATTTCTAGTTTTACATACATTAGTTTTTGGGTGTAACTGGGACCTGGGTTATAATTTTTTTCCACCTCATGTACCACATGGGATGCAAATGAGATTCCTGAATCCCCGAATCCTTGAATATTGTTAGACAATACTTGTGTTCTGTTTATAGCATTATTGTTTGTGAAAATCCTCCACTTATTCATATTATTATGACACCCTGTAACTCAGTACATTATACTGCATGTCAAAATAAGGAGGATAAATCATGTATTCTCATGCAATAAGCAAGTAGTTTTTGAGTTAGTGAGTAGTTTTTCCAGATGAAAGACAAGAGTTCTACAAATGTTGCCTGTAAAGTTGTAAGAGATATTCAGATAATATAATTTTCTATTCTGACCTCCAAAATCCAAGTGCATAAAAATACATCTAAATAAATTAATACAGCTTATGCTACTGTGGCTGTTTTCCGTGATTCCTGCTCTTAGTGAAAGTAGACAAATGCTTCCGAGCACTAAAGTGTAATGCACCTTCTGCTTTTAGCTTAATAGAAGATTTAGTTTAATGCCAAAAATGCATATTACAGTACCATTAAGTGAAGAGTAGTTAAAAACTGTAATGCTAACCTGCTGTTGGGAGATTATACCCGCCACTGAAATGATGCTTTATCATAGGGGCTATGGCTGTGGACAGCACTACACAACATGTCTTAAGCACTGATGACAACAATAGCCAGGGCTGAATATGCAGGGCATACATTTAATTTAATCTTTAGGGGATTATGACTCTCCCTAATGTCAGGGGGTCCGATCCCTCAGTGAACATTAAATACATTTGTCTGCAGATGCTCCTACATTATGTAGTGATGTCCACAGATTTTTTTCATAATACCACCATGTGGTCAGAACATCTTGGGATTGGCATTAGCCAGGCAGGTTTTCTCACTAAGTAGTGCACTAGTGTGAAGAGCTATGACACAAACCATACAGGGCTTTCAAACACAAGCTGTGGCCATTAATGTAGTGCATTATGTCAAGGCTGCACATTTAGGTTTGATAAAAAAGGGGACAGTTTTATTTCCTGATGATTATATTTAGAACAGTTGAAGTGATTGAATGGGGATTATCGTTTGCACAGACATTAATCCAGAGAGGTGGACTTTTTAAGACTTCTCATAAATAACCTATGCTTTGATAGTATCCTTTTGGTAGAACATTAAGGGAAGATACTATTGAAGGAAAAAGCTTCCCTGCGAGTGAACTCTTATAACATTTGTATGGCTGTCATGTACTCACTCAGAATGGTAGAGGGTCACCTTTAGTGATGCGTTTTGCTTTTGTCTTGGTCAAGACGACCAACGTATCCCTGTGTGGAGGCATTGTGATCAACTCCAAGATCAACAGTTTATTGTCATGCATCACATGTTGAGCTTGCCTTAAAGGAACGTATACCATGGCCAGTCACATCATCAGACCTATCCCTGATTGAAAATCCGTGGGTTGCTATTGGATGCATAATCAACACTCTACACCTCCCGTAAAATCTGCAGGAACTGAGTGAGAATACTCAAACTGCATAGAATGGATTATTGCAGGACACCATTAGGATCCTCAAATCCATGCCAAGGCCAACGCCATTCTGAGAGATGTCTGTATATGTAGCTAAATATTGCCCATATGTAGGGGTGTTACTTCACTTTCTCAGCATCCCACACCTATTGTAGCTCACCAGGACTTTTCCTAGTTCTCCTGATAGCCAGTCCATCCTTGGTGGTGGGCAAGTAGGTATATTTATGACAAGAATAGCAATGGTTATATTTCTAATGTGGGCCAGAGTGCCCCTTTAACTCTTTCAAGCAACTCTATTTGGAAGCCCCAATTAGGTTTATTTCAGACTGCGTAGTAAAGGTGAAGTGACTAATAGCACTAAAACCTGCTCATCTCTGACTGTAAATCAGATTGCTTTGGTTTATCAGGAAGAGACCTGTATAGCAACCATGTCATGTTAGAGACTCAGCAGATGAAAATTTCTAAATGCACCAAGACATGTACACTCGCATAAACAACCATAATAACCCATTTTTAAAATTAGTTTACTGCATGTGCTTAGACTGCCACAGTCTAGTGTCTCCTATTCGAAAAGATCTAGTCCTTAGGTGTTGATTTGAGCACTACTAACCACTTAAATGTACCAGAAAGGGTTATTCAAAGCTATAAATCAACCCTGTAATGAACAATATTAATGAAAAAAAAAAAAGTTTAAATAAGTCATTAATAGCACTGATATAGTCATAATGCTCTATGTATTTTTGTATCTAAGACTTATTATTAACATATAATAATGTTAATGCCTGGAACTCAAGCTAAAGAATTCTGGAAGACACCCTTGTCCTCAGATTTGAATGGCTGGGGTTTGATGAGTTAATGAACTTTAGATTAGAGGAAGGGAAAAAAAGGTCCCTCTCCAACTGCAGCAAATAGCCAAGGGCAATAGCTGATAACTAATGTGTGGAATATTGCAATTAGCATAGCAAAGTACTTACAGGGATCAAATTAAAAAATTCATTAACGCACGCACTTAATTAAGAAACACTTTTCGGGTTTACATGATAAATTATGACACCTATTAAATCTTCTACTACAAGCTGTAATGGCTTCTTTGCTCCTGGGCAAAGGAGTGTTTCCTTTCGGGTTCAAGGAAGCCTCCAAGGACCTGCAGTATTTGTTACCATTTTATGAGGAACGATGTCCCCTGTAAGGGCTACATGGCTGTTGCAATGGAAGTCTCACACTTTTTCTTCTTTACCTCTACCTTCAATTCAAGCATGTTCTTTTTAATTGAAACAAGAAAGTGAATGAAATGTGCAATTGGATTATAGTGCTTAAGGGTGATTTGTAACCTTTTTCAATAACTTTCTGTCTCAAGGCTGTGTCATTGATATTGGAGAGCAGCTAGGTTAGCATCAGTACTTTCAAAATCATTTCCCAGCTTCTCTTTTTACATTCAAAACTCAAGACCTTACTGGGTTACTTTTATTGGTAATATCTAGGTTTGTGTCACACATGCAAGTGTATTTCATATGTTCAAGTCTTAGTAGACAGAATAGATTTGCTTCCTTCTAGAAACTCCTAACTTGTAAAAAGTATTACAGAAACAATACAACCTCCTGAAGACTTTACAGGAAAAAACAAAAATTATTTTTTATTTGATTGTAAGTTAATATAAAATAACAATAATTTGCATTTTAGAGCATATCTATTGGTCCTTTCATCATGGAATTCTGATATAAAGAACAACAAAAATGAACAACAATGGAGATACAAAAAGTTTTGAAAAAAGTTTTTATTAAATGAGCTTTTATACATTTATGGCAGCCGTTTCATTCCAGCCATTTCCTCATATAAAGCCAAGCTAGTTAAATTTATTGAAGGAATGGCATTATGTCACCCAACCCGGTGGAGAGAAATTTCTATTGCTATTTTAAGTGTGTCATTTCTGCCACTAAAGGCTCTAAATAGAAATTTGGGAGAAATGTGGTCAATGCTGTTCATTTGACTAAAAACATGCCTGTATACGTAGTAAAACCAGAGAAACTGATAATGTGGAGTGATCTCTCAATTTTATCTGAAGGCCTTTCTCACATTGGCTAATATTAATCTTTATGAGTTCACCATGAGGAGAACACTGAACAACAATGGTGTGCATGAAAGAGTTGGAAGGTGACAGCTGCTGCTCTCCAAAAAGAACATTGGTGCATGTCTGCAGTGTGCTAAACATCACATTGACAAGCCAGAATTGTTGGAACAATGATTTGGGGACAATTTTTGGAGAAAGGAAACCACCTTATTCCTGTCTGTGAGCTGAATCTCCTGAGAATGTGAGCACATATGTTGTTCTGCCAAAGAATGGATAAAGAAGAATAAAGTTATATTTTTTGAATGTCCGAGTCAAAGACCAGACCTTAATCAAACAGAAATGTTGTGCAACGGCCTGAAGCAGTTCATTGGAGGACACCCACCAACTCCAGCAGTTTTTTTAGACTCACAGATATGCAAAATTTTCCACAACAAAGGAATTAACAAGTGTAACAGTTTGATCTCATTTGTTTTAATTGATGACGTTTTAGATCAAAAATAAACTTAGTAAAACAGAAAATAATAAACTTTTAAGCTCCACTGAACATGAGACGTGATCAAGATCAGTGACCCTACTAAGCAAGTTAACCTAATCTGTTTTTGTTATTAATTTAAATGCTTGTAATGCATCCTTTGAAACCCTGATCTAGAAACTGTCATGATCTATGTATGTTTTTTCACTTACTCCTCTTTTACACCTCCCACATTTTATACAGACTGGAGATGCTTTTGGTAGTCAATGGTTAACAATTATTGCTCAAAAATAATCTGTAGTTCTTGAAATTGCAACAGCTCAAGTCAGTCTTCCAATGTGGATATCATTGCCAATACACTGTAGAAACTGTGACTAGATGCCCACATATTACAGAGTATAACACAGAATAATACAAATGCAGAGCATTCAGACTGACTTCATTGTGTATTCCTATTAATACTTATGACTGCTAGCAGATTTAATAAAATCATGAGTTGGATATTTCACAGAAAGGTTTAATCTAAGTTACAAATAATCAGATTCTACTATACATTTAGCTTCTATACAGTTATAGAGCTATTAATGAAAAGGTTAACTCAGAACCTGAGATTCACTTTTGCCATTTTCTAGGCCTCATATATCAGGATCAGAGTAACCTACAGACATGATAGACACATGATAACAAACTATACTTACCCTATCTAATCCACAATGGTCTCATCATTAATATAATAATCCGAAATCTAAAATTTATTCATATCCAACTGAATTATTTCCTGGTTGAAGTGCCAAACGAGCTTCCAGTGCATGTTTACTGCTCAGTCCACGTGGACACGTTCAACCTGCATGAAGACTCTGACCGATCAGTGAGAGGGGGCGGGGCTGCTGACGTCAGTGACCCAGAAATTAGGTTATACATGAAAATGAGAAGGGGCTGTTTGCTTTTCTTCTTTACCCACACAGTGTTTCAGAATAAAAATCCTGAGAAGGGATAATACTGAAAAATCCACAACTAACAAAAATAAAAAAGGACAATCAGGTTGGTTTTTTTTGTTTCTTTGTTTGTTTTTTACATTTTTAATATTTTAATTTTTCATTTTTTCAAATTAAGCCTAGGATCTCCTGAAAATGACAATACTTGGTATGTGTGACTGTCTCCTATAAATACCTTTCTACTTGTGAATAAAGGCCTAGGGTTCTAAAGGTTAATGCCTCAAATAAGTTAAAGAATTTCCAGTCTGATGCCCTAATGAACATGCCAGGCAAATATAATCAGAATAGAAAAAAAGAAAAGTCAGAATAAGACAGAATCCTTGAACCTTGAATTCTCTTTCTTCTCTAACTGCTCATTTGATCACATATTGGACTGCCATAGTGTGCAGCCTTACCCAACAATGTCTGGCCTTTTTGTACAAATATTGGCAGACCTTTGACAAAACTCCCTGCTAGACGTGCCAAGAGCGCTAGATGGCAAGGTTAATTTTAAAGCATGGACATGGGCGCTGTCTCTCACATTCTGTCCTTTAAACAAGTGGCCAGAGGCGGAAGCCATGACTAAATTATTAACTGTGTATTTCATAACGTTAGTGACAATATGTTTACGTGTTTTTTTCGGCCCCGTCCCCCTGCTGGGAACAGATGGCTCCTTTTACTTTATTTTCCACATCAAGTATGATTATTTCTTTGTGCCAAAAGCCACCTGCCGTTCCTTGGTCTCTGCACTAATTATTTATGTTGGTAACACACAGCAGGACTTGTTATCAGTTGGATGGTGTCTTAATAAAGGCAGGCACATCAACATATTGACATCCGTGTTCAAGGGGAAGAATTTATCACGGGCCGGTGCGAGTTGCGCTCGAGAGCAGGCCGCTTGCCAGCACCTCGCAAGATGACCTCCTTTTGTCTCTCCTCTCTCTCTCTCTTCCATGCTCTCTCTCTCTCTCTCTCTCTCTCTCTCTCACTCTCTCTCGCTCTCTCGGCCCCTGTTCTCATCCAAGGGTCCACGCAACGATAATTAGGTGAAAGCCTATTAAAAAGTCAAATAAGAGAGAATACATTAACATTGAGTCTAGAACCGCGTGATTCTCCGGCACTCTGCGTGACAGAAAAGGACAAAGAGCCCAACTGCTTAGCGCCACACGCGACAGCAGAGAAGAATACGGCAGAAAAAAGGTCCTTCTGTCAGAAGCTCAAGTGTTACGTCAGCCCTCTGTTTCTACACACACACAGACACACATACACAGACCTGAACAGCAAGGGCTCAGAACACAAGTACCAATTAAGTTAAGTATTCAGTGAATTTCAAAGCATTATGTCCAAGGGATAGGTCAGTTTTAATCACAGATACAGCCCATCTCAAATGTAGACCACTTATAATTACACATAGTCAATACTTTAATCCTCCAGAGGTACAAAATGAATACGCTGTAATTACAGTTTCATACACACATATCCCTCACCCCCACCACCCACTCCCTTTCTACTTCTCATAATGTGGCTGAAAATGGGTTCAGAAATATGTCAGTTATGATGGACAGTGATGCCAAGTATTATGAATAATTACACTTTTCAGTGTTAGAAGATAAGCCCCCTCTGCTTTAGGCCAAAATACAAAAAAAAATGGATTAGCAGGAGAAAGCAGGAGGGGGCCCAAGCACTCCTGTACTTAAGATCCTTTATCTGCCCATTTAAGAACATATATGGGTTACGGTCCTCACAGAAAAAAAAAGGGGGGGTGGTAAAAAAAAAAAACTATTGTAAGCTCAGACAATGCCCTGGCTTGCCGTCCCTGCTGAATCTGTAATAGCTTTTAGGATTAAAAATATGGTTCTTGCCTTTAATTACATATTGCTGTGGAGGGGTTTAAGCTTGTGGTGCTAGGAGTGCACTACTGCTGACATAATAGAGGGCAAGAGCCATGAGCAGATGTATTCTTCATAAGAGAAGAGCGTTAGGGTGCATTTAGAAGATGCCTAGCACATGGTAGCCATCACTCTCCCAGAGTTGGTGAAATTCTGTGTTAGCAGATCTATGTAGTGAGTGGCAATTGGAATTTAAACTTTAGAGCCATTTTATGGGAGGTTTTGTAGTTTTATGTATTTTTATTTGCTACAGAATTTATACAAGATAGTCAAACATGCTAGATATTGTTACTTTAAGGATTTCCTACTCAAATTTGTCCTCTTGCACTCCTTTGGCATTTAAACTGGGATTTAATTCAAGTAGAAACCATTAGGTTTCACATATTGACTAAATAGGGTATCTCTTGTATTTTGTTATGGTATATCATGTCTGTAGGTTACCCTGATCCTGAGGTATGAAGCTTACAGTATTTAACTGCCTGCAAAGTGAGAATCATGTGTTCTAAGCATAAAAGGACTAGTTTGTGTATGAAAAGAAGCATGGTCCATTCTCACAAGCTCAAAAGAAATTGGAGTTTTATAGCTAAGTGTAGACTGTTGCTTCATTATTTCAAATAAATGATAGATTTCATACCAAGTTTTGAATTTGCATTTGATAGCAATTTATGAGAAACTCAGTATTCTGTCCAAATGTTGATCGGCAACACCAAAAGGCCTGGAAGACCGCAGGAGACAACTAAAGTATATTATTATATAATTCTGTAGAGTTTAAATAAACTTCACAATTTCTAATCTAGTCAAGAACACTTGGAGGAGGAATGTGTAGCATTGTTAAAGTCTACACTCAGGAGACACCTTCCTAAAGGTAAATACAGATGGACACAACAATGCACACCACTGCTAATGACAGTAACTTGTAAAGGCCAAATTAAATTGGTTGAAAACATCTTTAAAAGCCTGATTGGTTCTGGAAAAATATTTTTTGAACCCATTAAATGAATGAAAAAGGGTTGATGATCCAAAGCAATAACACATTGTCTGTAAAACATGGTGGAGGCAGTGTCATGGCATGGACACTTATGGCCGCCAATGGAACTGGGTCACTAGCGTATGTTTATACTATGGCCGTTGATAGAAGTAACTGGATGTGTTCTAGTTTTTTCAAATTGTAAACAGATTTAGTCAAGTTGATTGAAAATTGATGATATGTTTCTCACACTCATTACAGTAAAGTACATTAAGACCTAAAACTTAACACAAAAGAAACTCAAGAGCTTCCCAATACAAAGAAATTGAATGTTCTTTAATGAGTCACCTGATCACAACCCAAATCTGCAGTTTTCACTTACTGAAGAAAAAAACTGAAGCAGAGGGACAAACAAGCAGCAACTGAAGGCAGCTGCATCAAAGGCCTGGCATACGATAGGATAGGATAGGATAGGATAGGATAGGATAGGATGGGATGGGATGGGATGGGATGGGATGGGATGAGATGGGATGGGATGGGATGGGATGGGATGGGATGGGATGGGATAGGATGGGGTGGGATGGGATGGGATGGGATGGGATAGGATAGGATAGGATAGGATAGGATAGGATAGGATAGGATAGGATAGGATAGGATAGGATTGGACTTTATTGATCCCTTGGGAGGGTTCCCTCAGGGAAATTAAGGTTCCAGCAGCAGCATAAGTACAGTACAGAAAAGGGTAGAAAGAGATAATAATCTAGTAAAGAAAACACTATATAAATATAAGAATAAAATATAGAGACTATATTACAATATACAGTATATAATAAAAAAAAATATTGCATGCAAAATGAGTCCTGTAGGAGGGGGTAAAGCAACTTGAGAGGAACTTCAGGAGTTGGTGATGTCCATGACTTCTGAAGGCTGAATACTTCAGTAATCTTGTAACAATATGTAATTTTGACCAATTATTTCGGGGCCTGTGAAAATGTAGGGATTGTTTAACAATGGCTGTAATTTTTAAATGGTTAATGCAACCTCTTGAATTAAAGCTACACTTCTATCACATATTAACTGCTTCAAATCCTTTAAGGAAGCAAAATGTCCAAATACTTATGCATCTGACTCTATATACAGCATATGCTGTATGTAAGTCTATATATGATATAGAGTTGTTGACGAATATTATATGAATATGTAATGATTTATTTTGCTGTATTCTTTCACTCACTCAGGGATAGTGCGGTATATTAGAAGTTTTCAAAGTTCAAAAAAGTACAGAGCAGTTCATCCAACTTTTTTCCATACATCATGGAGGGAAAAAGTGTTTCCTCACCATTTTAATGAGGTTGTGATTAAAAAATAAATCATTGTTCATTTAAATTAAACCAAATTAAACACCTCAGCTGGATATTAAAGTCAGTTATGAATCACAATTCACCCCAGTTCGGCACTGAAGTTTTGGATGACACTGAATTCACTGTCATTGAATTTCATCCAAAAACGATCAGCTAAGAACAGGTATTGCTCACATTCACTTAATGTTAGATTCCCACTTCCTACTAAGACCGTTTCATCAATAAATTACAATGATGTCTCTCTTTAATACTTGTTTGGCAAGAATATTGGCAAGTGTATTACATAGTGTTAATTAGTATGCAAATGTATCCTTTTATGATCGTCATCTTCATTATATTTAATCTCTCTATTTATCTGCCAAGGAACAGTTAGATTGAATCCATGTAAAAATATGCAGTAATTTATGGCTCTGTATTAATTTCAAATGCATTGCCTATTAACCACATACATTTGTGATGTTACAAGCACAGATCTACTGCAGTTCTGTTGCAAGTACCTCATTAGTACAGACTGTCAGAGCTTAAACATGTGTCAAAGCTGTGCTTACTTGAAATGTGGAAGCATTTTTAATTTACATCAACAGCTTGAAGGAACATAAATGGCAAACAAATGGGAGGGATGACTGGATATAATAACATCTGGAGTGAGAGTTCAGTTGTACTCGCAGAAAGTCCAGTTGTACAAATTATATTGTAGATGTGAACAGGATGGGTCCTGTGACTACCAGACCTTGTTTGAGAATGGAAGTATTCAGAACAAGAATTCAGAATATGAAGTGTGTGTGTGTGTGTGTGTGTGTGTGTGTGTGTGTGTGTGTGTGTGTGTGTGTGTGTGTGTGCAGTCCAGTACCTTTTGAAAGCACAATATTCAAAAATGTTTATATAATAATATTGAATATTGAATATTTTTAGAATACCCACTCACTAAATGGAAAAATAATTAATTAAGTAAAAATGAATTGCATGATTTAAACATTCTATATAGAAATACTGTTAAGTGGAACACATTAAACACTTCTTTATAAACTGTAGTTCCTAAATAGATTGAAAAATAATTGCTAATCAGCTCTTCATGTAACAATTATTAAGCCTTACTAAAGCATGAGTAGACTGATAAATCCCTGTGCTGATCAGTTATTTGTCTCAGTGTTACTGAGCACTTTTGAGAGTTGATATAACTGAACAGTATCATCAGTAGTGCTCATTGTGATCAATGATAGCATTTGCATTGTATTGGTTTCTGTGTGATTAATAATGTTACATATAATGTTACATTAGTGCAATAACAATAATAATGTGCAATACCCCGTTCTACTGGACTCTTTTTCCTCTTTTTCTAGTTTTTCTCATGCGCTATTTATATATATTGTACATTGTAATATAGTCTCTATATTATATATTCTTTATATTTATATAGTGTTTCTTTACTAAATTATCTCGTTCTACCTTTCTGTGCTGTACTTATGTTGCGGCTGGAACCTTAATTTCCCGGAGGGAACCCTCCCAAGGGATCAATAAAGTTCTATCCTATCCTATATAAAACATATGGACCACAAATATTGGAACATCTGCCCATTCATCATTTTTTGTTTGTTTGTTTTCTGAAACCAATGGTATTAAAACAGCTTTTTTTTAAAGTGATAAACTCTTTATGCTGTTGTTGCCCTTATTTGATATGATAAAAACATCCAAAAATGTTGTGTCTTTCCAAAAACCTATAGTACCACTGTAAAGTGTACAAAAAACATATATGGAAAATGTACATGTGCTTAGAACTGGTAAAAGAAAGCCATTCAGTCAGTGCAAACCAGTCAACTTCCGATTTCATGATTAGCTTGCACCCTGCCAGTACTAAACATTTTGCACTCTCTCCTGTTGGGACACCTTAGGAAATCTGGTGGGACAGCAAGCTGTTGAGCCAGGGGGGGTCCATCTCTTCTGAAGGGTTCAAATTTAGAGGGATCAGTAGGGTCTTAATCCCAGACTATCTGTCTCTGCATGTGCTTCGCTGCTATCATAATTTTTTTGATACTGTCTAATGCCTGTAATCCTGGGAAGAAGCTCTGCTCTGAATTAATGTAAGCGCCTTGCACTCTCTTACTACGAGACTAAACATTAACCCAGGCCCACCTAGGTCGCCGTTGTTAAGGAAGTCATACGCTGGCCTAATGTGAATAAAACAACCATCGGGATTCCAGACGGTGCTTCTCGCTGTGTAGACATCAAAGCTTTGTTTTTAATCACACCCCATCTAATAAGACCCTGGAGAGTAATCTTGCTGCAATTTCCGCCCATAAACAGGATCATATCGTGGTGGGTCACCTGCGCTAACCTTCTGTCGAATTATGGCCCCGACGATCCACTCTGATTGCTTCAATCGCCGCGGCAGCATCGAACAGCCACGAGAACTTTCCAGTAAAGCCCTCAGGCTGCTGATTTATCCCCACATTGAGGAAATTGCATTCACTCCTTGTCCTCACTGTTTGGCATCCATTACAGTTCATTATTATCTTCTCCACACACACTCAAACAGGCACACACACACACACACACACACACACACACAAGGTAGCAGGCTAAGGAGGGGGAGAAGGGAAGGAAAAGCAGAAGTTTAGGCATAAATTGTGGCAACCCTGCTGTTGTGAAACAGTGGCTGGAATTTGATTACGGTTCTGCTGTGCTTCCTTCTCTCTGCATGTGTGTAATATCTCACTCTATTCAGTCCAGATGCACTGGCACAGCAATTAGTCTAATGCTTAACAATGCTGTCAAAGCAATCAGTTCAATCAATATTTGACTAATGAAAAGAAAGCAAACGATAGATAAAACAACTATCAATTCTAATCTGTCGACATTCAACGTCTCATTAAAAAATGATGCCTGATGTTTCCTGTTGAAAACTCTCCTTTTCTGCAGTGGTCATTCTGCAATCAATTCAGATATTTTTTGATAAAGTTAATGAAGGAAGATTCCCTAGATTAACAAGAACACTGTTGCTCTTTGTGTGCGTAATTTTATGCCACTACCTTGAGCTGCTAACAAGCGATAGGGATTAAATTGGAGAGAGGAGAACTCCCTGCTGTGAAAAAGTGCAGTACAGAGATTAGATGCTATTGCAATTGCTTTCTTCACAGCTTGTGTACAGCTGTCACGATGTATGGTTTTGTAAATGATGCACCTTTCTATTAAAAAACAATGTATTCCATCAACATCACTGAAAGAAAATACATTGTATAATACATTGCATTTTGTACTACTGTGCAAAAGAGATCTGCTGCTTTGTGAACACTAACAGCACCCACAAACTGGTGCCATATTAACCTTTAGGAGATGATCTCATATGTATAAATGAACCGAAAAAGAACTAAAACATCTCCAACCTCTCTCTTTTAGAGCCCACACCTAAGGCTGTCATGGTGCAAGGTCTCTTGTATGTTTTGCCATTACTCGGTCATGATGATTCAACAATATCTCCAAAAATACATACATACTAGTATATGACAAAAATGACAACAATGAGCTTCCATCCACTGGTGGCACTGTTTTGCCAAATGCATATAATACAACCTGCCATTTACACCAAGAAGAAAAATCAGAAACACCCAGCGTGCTGCATTTTCCCCTGATATGGAGCTTTAAAAATGGGTTAATAGGGTTTAGGGTTAGTTTAAGTTTAGGTTATATTTAGGTTACGGTTAAGTTTAGGGTTAGGTTTAGGTTAAGGTTGTGATGTAGGTTCAGGTCATACAATTCCACTGGTTGCCTTATAACATTCACTGTTCACAGCAATGATGCAGTGGCAGCAGGAGGGGGTGGCTGACTTCATGTATCAGAGGACGCATGTGCTTGGTTTCACCCTCCTAGAGTCAGGAGCATAGAACGTGATAAAAGGAGAGTGGGTAACCCTAATGGGGTTGGCTAATTGATATTTCCAAATTCATAGTGCTTGACAGATTACAAGTGGCAAGTTATACTCTCATACTTCCTCTTAAATTGAAGATCTTTCTCCTAAATAATCACAGTCGTTCAGAAAGTCTTCATAAAGTAGAAGAGTTCTAAACTGTAAGGTGAACTTCTCCTGGCTGCAGCTGGCTGATCCTGCATGTATGCGCCACAGCTCTGTACCGAAATAAACAGGGCATTGTGTGGTGAGTTTGCAAGTGGACAAGTGACGTAAGGCTCCTTTGGTTAACCTGCACTGCCACATAAGGTTAGTTTAAGCCCCCTCCAGGTCAAACCATTCTAACATTTATTAAACCTCCTTAAGCCTCATGTAGTGTCACAGGTTAAGTACACATACAATTTTTGTTTTGCGCAATTGGGTTTGTTTTTCTCTCTCTCAGTGCTGCCGGCTGGACGGTCCCTTAAGAGACTCCCACTAAATGAGTGTTTGGGGTCGTCTGCCACAGACAAACATCTGTGTCTCAGGGAGCAGGTGAAGATAGAGGGAGAGCATGAAGGAGAGCCGACACTTCCCCCCCGCGAGCAGCCCCAGCTCAAGGAGAGGGAGGTGTTCATAAATAATCTTTAAACAATCTGCCTCACTCCGCTCCCCTTATTAATTACTTTTATGGCCAAAATCAAACATCTGTCACTGCGGAATATACAAATTAATTATTCAGCTTCTTCCCATCAGGGACGATAGAGCACACTTCCTGCAGCCCTGGCTTGCAAAGGGGAACCCAGGGAGATGGCCCTAAGCGCCTTTGTAATTCTTTTCTCTCGTTAAATTTCATTTTGAAACAAAAATCTTTGGCAGATAAGAGAAAAGGCAGCTAAGATCCTAATTATAGTCATCTCAATTTAACGTCATCCTTTCCCAAACTCTTTTCAGCCTGTCAAAAGAATGCTCTCAGATGTAATTTTCACACATCTTTGTTCCAACGTCTGGGCTATTATCACTGCCATTATAATTTTATTATACATGTGCCGAAACCACACGCTTCTGAAACTGTAATGAGTCCTCTCCTCCCGCAAGAGTCAAAGTCATCAAAAACCCACGGAAGAAGTGGGATCACTTATGGATGAAGAAGGGGCATGGAGTTTCTGGAACCTTTGCCTTGTCCGTGAAACTTTTTTCTAGGTCTCCAGCGAAGTCAAGGACCCTCATTTTTCCCTGGCATTTGTTTTTTTCCCTTCTTTTCTTTTTCCCCAATGAGTTCATTTTTGTTTTGCGCAAGCAAGATGGCAGGGGGATCTTCAGCTGGAGCTGGCTGACAGAAGACAGCTGCCTGCCTGTCCTCTGGCTCGGCAGTGAGGTGCCCCGGGACTCTGCCTGCTCAAGGGTCAGCACCTTTGAGGGGAGGCAACATTTGGTACCAGTTATTGAACGGCGGGGAGTCCGCCATGCCCTTCCCTTTTTCATCTTTCAGGAGGAAAAAAGGGGCCAGGCTGAAAGGCGGGAACCCGGCCGGCTGGCAGGCGGGGCACCACGTTTACCCATCATCCCTCAGAGCTGATGGAGGAGGTGACCTTGAGATGTGGGGTAGTGCAGCATGCTGAGCACGGCGGTGTCTCTCCTCCAGGACTGATTGGGCCTGGGGTTCAGTGAGCGCAGAAAGGCTTCACTTTGTCTTCTGAGGCCAGTGCTGGGTGGGGATTTCCTCTGTGGGAGAAGAAACTAGTGGTTAACTTAGCAGTGAGTCTGAATGTGGGGCTTGATAGATTCATACCAGGTGTAACATAGAACTTTTTTGCTAAAGTTTGTCTCATTTTCTTCAAGGGCAAGTAAAATTTGGTTTGACAAGCGACTAGGGATAGGGCATCCAGAGGCTGTAGCCTATAGTAACTGAAACATAAAGGTGGGCCAACAAAATGCAAATATTCATATTTTTATAAAAATGTTAAATCAGATTGATATGCATTATATACACATTTTATGGTTGCAAGTTGGCACTTGTACCCACACAGCTTGTCTAGTCACTGGCAATGTGCCTATTGTCAGGTGTGGCCTAGAGGGGTATAAACTCCCTGGCAATGAGCAATAGAATTGTGTTATTTGGAATGATTGAGCTCCATCCAATAGTTTTGGGATGGCTCTGCGTGGTGATCATCCAACATCTTAACCTCACTGACAGTCTCGTTGCTAAATACAATCAAACCGAGTTCTGTTTTTGTCTTGCAGATGACCAACGAATCAATGTGTGGAGGCACCATTAACACACATCCAGAAGGCCTGATGTCTTGATGTGGGATGGAATTTGGGCTATCACCTAGACAGCCCAAAGTTACATTTATCCTGCAACCGGTTACCCACCATTTCTGTATGCACACTATGCACACATTCACTATGAACTATTCCAAGAGGACAACTCATACGCATACTGCTATCACCTCAAGAGCTTGTCTTAAAGACACAGATACTATGGAGTGGCCAGTTACATCACCAAACATGATTTAAAATGTATGGGATGCTATTGGATACATTATCAACAATACACCCCACCACAAAATCAGCAGGAACGGAGAGAGGATATGGAAGCTGCATGGGATTGAGATTGCATGCGATAGTTGCAGGACACCATTAAGAATCTCTAAAGTCTGTGCCAAGATGTCTGACCAAAGCAAAAGTTTGTGTTCAATTTTAATTTTGCACTGTGAAATTGTTCAACACTTTTGTTTTAGTACCTTCTGAGAAGCTCCTTATTGTGGCAGCAGAGAAGCATCTCAGCTAATGATGCCTAGATGCTACTGTGCTCTGCTACAACAAAACTAAGGATAAAATTTGCAGTTGAACTTTAAGAGCTGATACATGGCTACTGATATTCCAAGACTACTAATGGGCGGGAATTTTTTTTCCCAAAAGGATTTACTCCATTCTTTAAAATAATGTTACACTAGATGTTAGAACATTGCTGTGAGAATTTAATTCCATTTAGCCATGAGAACCTTAGTGAAGTCAGGTACTAATGAGCTAATTAGTTCTAGATCACAGATGCCACTCCAGCTCATCATGAAAATGCTGAATTGAACTCCTCTAGCTCACGTAGAGCTCCCCCATGTCCCATCTAGGTCTCATTGTATTGTCAGTGCTTTTAAATGTAGATTATAACTTACATTCATATGCAACAGCATCCCTGCGTGCACATACAGTAGATACAGATACATGAGTGAGTCATGAACATTCCCACTGAGCTCAAAGCCAGAGCACATTCTGAAGTTTTCTGGAAAGTTGCTAACGCAAACAATTAATGGGTGCTAAGCGTGGCAGCATATATTATGACAAACAACACATGCTCCATTATGCCAGCTGGTGTGATGATGCGATAATGTCGGACTCATTAACTTCGGCACACAGTTTACGGTGGCCTTTTACGACACAATTAATTGATTCACACATACATTAGAACAAAAATAACTCAACAGAAATGTAGTTGGAAGCTGGCTTCTAATCTGTCATAAACGCCGGTGGTGGTGAACTGAAAGCGGGCATCATTCACACTAATAGTGGTTGGGACACACAGTAAATGACAGGAAAACAAGCCTGCGATTTCACCATTAACTTCTCATTTGCTGTTTATTAGTAAATGAGCCTCTCAGAGAGCAGGGATCTAATTCTGTTTCTAGCTTTTTGACATACTTGATATTGCATCATTAGCGCTGGCAGTTTTAATGAAACGTTCCTCAAACCTGATCTAATAACTTT
This sequence comes from Acestrorhynchus altus, assembly GCA_034509495.1. Taxonomy (NCBI): domain Eukaryota; kingdom Metazoa; phylum Chordata; class Actinopteri; order Characiformes; family Acestrorhynchidae; genus Acestrorhynchus; species Acestrorhynchus altus. Next base: position 9,440,931 of record CM067522.1, on the reverse strand, counting down.
GCCCCACTTTATAGGTGTGGGTTATGGGGTTTATAGGGCACATACATGATAAACACAGCATTAATCTAAAAGGCCATCTTTATCTATGGATAGGCTTTCTGTCAAGTCATACTTGGGTATTAAAATCCAGGAGCTCAATCGCAGATCAGTTACTGTTGAGTTGGGTGTAATTGTCTTCAAAGTGTATTTCACATTAATGTTTTTTACAGCCTGAAACAGGCACTGTATATTAATAAGTTTTAATCATACATTTTTAATGCTTCGCAGCGTTATTTTCTAGACTTTGAGTCTTGTTAAAGAGGCCAGAGATTTTCCTCGAACACGGAGAGTGAAAGTATGACATATATTCACAGCTGTAGACCGTTTAAAAAAGAAATGGGGGAAAAAAGCTGCCCTGAATGACTTATGTTACAGGCCTATTGCTAGTAATTTAGGGCCATATGTTTATGGGTTTTCATTCCATCTCTGAGATGAAATGAAGAAAGGATTTGGCTTAGAGATCATTTTCTGAGCCTCTAAGATGAAGGTCGAATCAATGTATTCCACCGCTCCATATTGAGGAGATGATTTTTTTTTACTTCTTAGCTGGACTTAGCGGTAATTGTATACAAGCTGTCCGCCTCTGCAAACTGTAATGAATTTCTTTAATCCCAATCTGCCTGTTATGAACTATGCAATTACATCCTTGAATGTGTAATCCATCTTGAGAGAACTGGGCAGCGTTGTTTTTGGAAAAAGACAGAGAATTGGGTTGTGTGCTACATTCTGAATAGTCTTGCAGCAGCTCCAATAAACAGTGACTGACAAATAAATGAACTCACGCGCTCTTTCACATCTTCTGTTACTGGCAGAGTTTTATAGCTCACATAAAGAAGGTGAGCCCAGTACACTGCAGTGTGTAATATTATTATGACTGGGTTTTGATGCACAAAACAGCTATTAGGGAGCACTGCGTTCAGCACCTAGTAAAACGGAATATATTTCATTAGTCTCTGTAGTGACGTTGGAGCCCCAGTATTTTATTAAAGTTATGATGTCAAAAAGATCTATTTTTAGTGTTTGCTGACAAGAGAGCTGCACTGGTAACTTACTTGATGCCAATGAATTCAGAGTCTTCCTTATCCAGGAAATCATCAAGCAGTCAGTTTCTAACAAGGCCATGTAACTTTTTAAGACAGTCAATAAAAACATGAACTGACCATTAATAAAATGTTTGATTTCTCATTTATACACTATAAACAATAATGGTGCACTTTAAATTCTCTATGCACCATGATTTAAAATCCTGCCCAAATATGTGGTCACACTGGGTTTTTACATATCACATTGCCTTGTGAAATGGTCATGGTTATGAGGGGTCAGAAATTAGCTGGGGACGCAAATTCACATGTTGCAGATGTATTCACATGTATTCACCTGAAAGTCATATGTGTGAAGTTCACCTGTCGCAGCAAGTCTTATTGATTCTTATAGGCACATGAAAATTCATAGTCCAGAGGGTGTCCTTTTGATTGGTTTTGTTTTGTCAACCGGGCGGGTGGGAGATGATTTTGATGCCAAGGTCACCGGTTGTCCTTCCTTGGCACTAGGTACCAATTGGTAATCACCAATGACTATCAAAACACCCCAGGAAGATGAAGACAGGTATTCTCACACAGTTATTGAGCCATGACAATTTGGCCCTTTGATGGACTGGTTCAGATTCTTACACTTGCACATTTTTTCCGGCTTCAAACACATCAACCTGTGAATATCTACATGCTGCCTAATATGTAGATCCCATCCCCTGTCAGGTGGCATGCAGGGCAACAATCTGCCTGGTCAGTAGTAGCATACAGTGGGATGCCAGTCACGGTTGGCATGTTCTTGATATCTGAAAATAATTTATATAGGTTTATATCAGCTGTCATTAAAGGCTTATGTAAGGGTCTTAGGAAGTCTGTTGTCAATATCCCAGCATGCCTTTTGCCAATGAAGTCCCTCTCAGTTTTTCTCGCACTTTGTGTTTGTGGGAACCAATTTTTTGTCACATGTAGATGTAGAAAGCATTCACATGTTCAAAGAGCTGACCTTACAACCACTCTGCTTCTCTGAGAGATGCTTGGAACATATGAGCGTAGGATTCATCCCTTAAGAACAATGTCTGAGCTGCTCTCGCAGCAGATGGCGATTATGTACCTTTGGAAATAAGATGAGTCAAAAGTGTGGCTCTTCTTTGCTATTGTGACGGTAAATCTGCAGAGTGATTCATATCTGGGGACAGATGTCAGCCAAATCAGCGACAGCCGATCATGCTGATCCTCGCGTAATCATGTGCGATGATCCTGCCGTGACACGAAGGGGGGAAATATGTCCGTTAAGACACCCTTGGCCTAAGCCCTGCCCCGCCTCCTTCCTTCCCCTACTTCTCAGTCCTGGTCCTGGAATGCCTGTGTTCTACTCACTTTACTTGTTGTGTTGTCTTATTTAGATATTTTAATAACTTCATAACTTATTTAGTCATTTTTATTTGTAGTTACTGAATGACTCAGTAGATAATAATGATAAGTATTGAGAGCAATCATTTATCTAGTAGCTCTGATTCAGTCCAATCCACATCTGGCCCAGAAGTGATCCACATATGGGAGCCACAGTGTCACTCATGCTTGATGGCCCAGTGCATTATCCTGCTGGGATATCTTATCATTAAGTTCCAAATGGCCATCAAGCAATAAAACAGAGTGTACACCGGTCAATGATATGTTTATGCAGACCAGTGGACCCAACTCATACTATGGAGAATACATCCCACACCAATATGGAACCACCATCAACCACAATATGGAATCTGCATCACACACAAACCCTACCCCCAGTTGTCACACATAAACCAGATCACACCACATGATGTCAGTCCTGTAGAGTTCAGTTAGTAACCTTACAAGTCCAGGTGAGGTACTGTGTCCAGTGTCTTGTTGTTAACAGAGACACTCTGGGGGGGTCTTCTGCTCCTACATGAAAGCTATAGAATGCTGCACTGACCTGCTTGATATGTGTGGTGTCTCCTGTATTGTATAGAATTGCTTGTCTGTTTGCACGGACAATTCTATCCAGACATTGATGGTCACAATCATTCAGCATCAGTGGGTGACCGCTGCACTGTGACCCTGTGAGGCACTGTGGGTGGTAATGCCTTCTATTGCATATTCTCTGTAGACAGGTAACACCGAGAATCGAGGAATGTCAAATGGTTGTACAACTTTTAAATGGAATGTAAAATTGTATGGAATGTCCCATCTATCTGACACCCAATATTATGCCTTGCATATGAGCAAACGAGGCCAGTGTTCATCCTCACACTAAATAACACCTCACACATGGAATGGATTTCCAAGCCATTCCATGAGGTAACAGATAATCTGTAATGCTTATGGATTGTACCCATGCACATGCATGTTCAAATAAAAGTCACTAATACAAATGAAGCAATAACACAGCATACTTTCAAATCTAAAGCAAAAAATATTACCTCACGTTGTTTCCCTTTTTTCTTTTTTCTTAATCTGATCCATGACTCAAAAATCATGATCCGCTCCAAATGGTGAGTTTTGTGATTCATTACAACTCTAGAAAATGTGCTATTCACACTTTATCAAATAATAAAATGCATCAACAGAATACAAAAAAAAGAATTATTTTTCCAGCCCTAACATTAATTTATCCATGTTACCTGCCTAATGTTGGCTATGCTTTTTTTTTAGTCCAAATTTCCCCAATTACTGAACCCCATTAGGACCCTTTCACTACACTTTCACTGACATTTTGACTCTACATTGTGGGTCTTTTTTTTTTTTTTTTTTTTACAAAAGTTGGATACTGTAAAAAAATCAAGTTGAGTTAAATATGTCCACCTGAACTTGTGCTGTTCATTTAGAGACATTTGAGTCCATCTTCCCACCCAGAAAGAATACAGCAAATCTTGCTCTCGTTGGACCAATGACAAACAGCATGACCCAGCATTTGAATCTGTGATCCTCTTCTCATAGGGCTAGTGTTAGATCACTCCAAGGTATAATATACATGCTTTAATAAACTTACTGTAAGATCACTAAAGATGCATGGTAACACATAAATCATTCAAAAATCATAGGTATCTATGTTAGTATTAAGCAAAAAAAAAAAAAAAGCATACAAATACACTAAGAATAATAATGAGAAAAAACAAAGTAATAAATTTGAATAAATAAATGAAAATAAACAACCGATTACAGGGAATTTGATCAATAATATCTGACCAAAAATCGAAAGCTCTATTTGATGAAGATCATACATTTAAGCTTGGTCAGTTTTAAAATCTTTAGTATTTTAGGGTTTGTTTGTTTTTATTTTCAGTTCTGTTGTTCTTTACTGAAATTGTGGACTTTTACGCCGCCGACATTTGAACTCTGCAGCATCAGATCGTGGCTCAGTCTTTTTAGCAAAGTTCAATTAAAAAAGTTCAGCTGTTCTTTGTGCTCTTGTTCATTTATTTTTGCCAAATGTAGACATATTGAACTAGCCTGAAGAACAGGAGCTGAGACTGGAGTTTTATTGTGGCCTCAGTGACATGGCTATGAACAGTGCACCGAGCAGACATTGCCCTTCCACAAACGCATTCTGACATATGCTAAACCAAGCTAGCACCATCAAACAATGTTGCGGAGCTCAGCTCCACACAACTCTGCCCAGCGTCGACCCTGTGAGGCAGAATGTTTCCAAACAATTTTCTGTTTTTGCTTTGAAAGCCCATAGAGAGCAAGCGAGAGAGAGAGAGAGAGAGAGTGAGAGAGAGAGAGAGAGAGAGAGAGAGAGAGAGAGAGAGAGAGAGAGACAGAATATGAGAGCTTTGCATATTCACGGCCATAGCTGGAGGCCAGCATAGCTGCTTCTAGCTCCCTCATCTCCGGCAAAGCCCTTGACAAAGGTCACAAACTATTTGCCCAATCCTGTTATTAAAATAAAGATGGAAAGCGGTGCTGATCACTCTGCCCAGCAGCTAGCTCCATCATTTGTAGCCATTCCAGCATATGCTTTAGAGATAATAAAAAATGTAGCATTAAATATGGTGGCAGATTGAATTTTGTTCCAGGGTACATACAGTGAAACCATTCCTCTCTCATTTTTCCCCTGCTCTATCTTCTGTGCATGGGACCTGTTTAATCCACGGCTGTTAATGCCATCGCTGATGATGTTTTTTGCATAATATAATTTACAGCGGGCCGAGGTCCATAAATGAGGAGGCATTGTAAAATATTTCCATTATGCCCAGAATGTCACTAGGCAATAAAAGGCTTTACACCGCTTTTTATGAGTCTCAATCTGTTGTTGTTCCAGGCGATTTTGGAATCTGTTAAAAAATTTGAGGATTATTTTAATGTGTCCCTTCTTGAGGTGGGGGATATTGGGGTGGGCAGACGTGTCCACATTCCTTTCATGGATGCCGCAAGCTTCCACCTTTCGGCTAGGCATAAAAATAGGCAGCAAAGTCACTTAAGGGAAAACGTGTCATCTGGACGTTATTATAGAAGGTCCTTTTATATCGAAGTTATATATCTTTTCTTAACAGAGCTGTAAAGGTTTCACAGTCATTTAAGCAGCAGTTGAGACAGATTGATGTTTATGTCCTTACGGTTACAAATGAAATGTGCCTGACTTACTGGCCCCCACATAAAGCAGGAACTAGCTTCATTGGTAATTAACACAACTGATGAACTTACTGTTTTCCTCAGGCTTTTGTTGACACCATCAGCAGGCCTTAAAAACCTATTAAGATGATTCTTCTTAGTCCGCTGAACCATGCAATGAATTCAAAAAGTTAAACTGTGATTTTTTACATTCATTAAATTCATTTACAAATATAAATTGAAACATTTACATTTATATATATATATATATATATATATATATATATATATATATATATATATATATATATATATATATATATGGAAAACACATATTACTAAAATAACAACTGTACAGGAGAAATGACTGAATTTAAGAGAATAAAATTAAAATAAAAGCATAAAAGCAATGGTCTATATTATAATTCACTCAGTGCAGATACATGGTTGAAATGATGAATAAAACAAAAACTTTACTGGACAGTATGCTATATAAATACTTTGCCTTTATTTATATATATATATATATATATATATATATATATATATATATATATATATATATATATATATATATATAATTACATAACATTAAAGTGTGTGTGTGCGCATGTGTGTGTGTGTGTGTGTGTGTGTGTGTGTGTGTGTGTGTGTGTGTGTGTGTGTGTGTGTGTGTGTGAATTGCTGTAAGGAGAGTTGTCTATGTGCTGGGGGCAATGATTCTTTCAGTTCTTGAGCTCTTCATATAAGAGCAGACAACAGAGAATGCAGCTGTTACTTTGGAAGGAATTTTAGATGAAAAAATATCTAAAAATGTTTTTGAGTCCCAACAGTTTAATTACCTTATTATCAGTTGAAAGATGTGTAAAATGACTGTAACACACCTGTGCGTAATAATTTGTTTGTCTCAATCATACCCTCAAAATTTGTTAATGGTCTTCATAATATTGATATCTCAATATTATAATTATTTCTTTCAATATTTTTGGTTCTCAGCTGATGAAGTCAGCTCAACTCTCCTGTAAAGAATTTCACCTATTAATTTGCCCTTGCCCACAGCACCTCAAAATTCAGTTAACAAATGGTGTGTGGGATGTTGGGGGTACCATTGGTACAATGCTTCTGCCAGGAATGGGCTTGAGTGGTCAGAGCTCCAGCGATCATCCAACATCCTGACCTCACTAAGGCTAAAGTCCAAAATGTATAGAAATCTATAACCCTGATTTCTGAAGAAATATTGAACGAGTATGTGTTCCTATATACATTTATATGTATATACAGATATACACAGCTGTCCATAGATGAGTTTAAATAAAATAAAAAAAATGTTTGAACAGTCTTTGGATTTTTCTAGTTTGTCCCATGCCCCTGGGGACTGTAATGGGGAGGTGAACTCTGATACTGGGCTGGAGTTTGAAGTGGGTTTTGGGTAGTTCTATGAAGTCAAAGCCCCCTCTTATGAGGTGCAGAAAAGAGATAAATGTGATTGTGAATTTCCCCACTTTGGGACTAATAAAGGATTACCTTATCTTATAAGAAGGGAGGCGATGGGGAGGTGGAGGGAGCAAAGCTGTTCAATGTGATGATGTGTTGGACATGAAGGCTTGTATAGACTGAGATGTGATTGGGGTGTGGACCATTTCCAGACATTGTTCCAAGTTATGATATAACACCACAAAGCTAAACTATTATAGAATACATAGAAACAAGATATGTTGAACCATTGGTCAATACATCTTGAATTTTTGACATACTGTAAAGAACTTTCATTTCAAATTATATCTAAATAGGTTATTTTTAAAGGTATATAAGTGTATATATATATATATATATATATAGACTGTGTGGATGGTTACATTTCAAAACTTCTCAAGTGTTTCTAACTCTTTCCTTCCTTTTTATTTTTAAGGCAAATGTTTTTTCAATGGTATCTGCCCTTTAAACGAAGTGGCAGATACAGAACATCCACAGCTGAGAACATCCAAAAGCTCTCAGCAGCATATGCTGCACACATAATGCAGTCCCAAGATACACTTTATCAGATTATACAAAAGTTGAATGGAGTACGAGTTGCTTTTTTTCCCTGTTGATTAATATAGATGTACACTTGCCTGGGAGGCCTCAACTTTCCAATATGATGTAATCTCCTTTCCAATGATAGCCTCAAGCCCCTTCAAGAAAAAAATTCCCTCCAACACACATTAGTGTGCACCATGTGTTTGTCTGTTTATTTATATTTCTGAAATATCACGAAGCCTGGCAAACATCTGTCTACCCAGAATATAATCTCTCTGATGAAAATGTTCATGTTTTCTTGAGCTCTTTTTCAATATGGCCCTGCTGTTAGCGGCTTAATGTTGGTAAGACGGAAAGGCGGACACACACATACCGGGCTGACCACACTTGGTTTCACCCTATATCCTCATCATGGTCACCATGTAGCAGTGGACACTTGTCGCATAGCCAAAGGATAAACATTTACAATTACATCAGTTAAAGTGCTGCAATATGCTTCGCTGAGGATGAGGTGCTGTAAACTGGGAAGAAACATGAGGATGGTACAAACAGAACTTTTAGGGAAGGCTGTGTAGGGCTGGGTGGGTTGGTTTGTGATACTAAATTCAAAACATGGACCGTCTGACTGCAGCTGTGATTGACTATCAAATTGTGAGATAAAGTGAATTTCAGCAAATTTTAAAAGGATTAACTGGATCAACCCAGAAGTCCTGCCTGTAGAACGAATTCCATGTTGTCTTTTGAACATTATAGCTTCTCAATTCTTCAGAAAGCTGTGTGAATGAATGTACTATTGTCTGTCTACAGTAAGCATCTTGGAAATTTTAGTTCTTTAGTTGTTAATCCCATCTTGGAGTTGAGTTGGGACAATGAGGAAAGAAGCCATGGTCATGATTTTCAAACAACCAATCAAAATTCATGATTGAGCTATATAGCTAGTATTTTCAGTATTTTCAGTTTGCCTAAATTCTTTGCTGCATCTATATTTCTATAATTGAGAAAATTATAGTGCTGGGGCTGCCATGGCCTAAAGCAGTGTTTAGCAAACTCGACCCTGGCACCAGTGGTCTATCTATGATATTCTCAACATTGTGTGATGAATTATGAGTGAGAAATCCATCTGAAAAAACATCGCTCATTTCCAATTGAATTAAATCCAAGTTTAAATGCCAGGAGGCTTCCAGTGCATGTTTACTGCTCTCTCCACATGTACATGCTCAGCCTGCATGCAGACTCTGATTCATCAGTGAGAGGTATGAGGCTGATGATATGAACATCCCAGATATTGGGTAACAGAGGAAAATGAGAAGGAATAGACTGTTTGTTTTCTGAGTATTTTGAAGGACTTATTATTATAAATATCCTTGCCAATCTAATCATTACAAATAACTCATCAAACATTCAGCTCCAAAACACTCTGGAGGATCAATTTCCAACAGGTTTCCTGAGATACAAAGATTTTTAATCATTATAAGCAGAAAAGGCACAAATTAATGCTTGATTAAAACATGGTCATATTCATAGAAAAATGTTTACATCTAAAAATGAAGACAATTTGATTCAAACTATGGAACAAATTCCACAAAAAAAACACTAAAGACGTTTTTAATCATTAATGGCATTAACTTTATTTATGTGCACTTTCTTGTATGAGGAAATGTTTATGGCCTCAGTGTAGGGTTAACGTGAATCTATGTTGTTTTTGAACGAAGACTTCAGAGTTTGTATCTATATTTTCATATCCACTAAAAACAAGTCTCTGAAACCATGAGATGAAGAGATTATATGACACAATATCTTGTTAACACTGGGAGAACTGGTTGGGACTTAATCTCATCACAACGCACACACTTCCAACACAGCTGTAACATGGATTTCATGATTTCTCCAACATTCACTACCCGTAGTCAAAAAGTCTAAAGTCTAAAATCAAACCTTGTGCACTCTGTGTGGGATCATCTCAGAACCGAATACATGATATTGCAGCGTTTTCCTTCTGTTGTACGTATAATTATATGTACAATAACTCTCACTTGACATGTGATTAGCAGGTGTCGTTACTGTTTTTAGGACAAAACAAGATTTCTTCACACTTTAAATCTCAGCCACATCCATACACATCTTCTCCTCAATTAGTAACAGGGTAAGAAGGTGACATTGTAAAGCAGAGAACCAAAAACAGAATCAGCAGCAAATTGACATGATTGGATGCTTGATGCATCCCTTAATCCTATCTACACATCACTTTGGCAGGGGATTAGAATGAAACAAAATTGTGTGAATTTACGGAAGATTGAAGAAGGCTGGGAGGGTGATGACAATCATACTGAAACAGAGATGTGCTACATATTTTTGATCAGCATGATAGGGATTATGAAGCCGAAAGAACGTAATTTGATGCAAATACATTTGAGGCACAGTTTCTACAGAGACGCTTCTTTAGCTTAAACTCTTTAACACTGAATGATATAGATTTAACCCATCCTAAGAAGAAATGTAAGAGGATTAATTCTGCGATCCAGAGATGTCATACACTAAGAAATACTATTTGGACCCCTTGGAAATGGCACTTGTGAAGTGGTATTTATGAGTAGAAAACTTCTTTTACATTTTCCATGTAAATTGTTCATAAGAGAATTTAGATATTCATATAAATTTGATAAATATATGATATAAATTTCTTATAAAGAGTAAAAAACAAAGAATCCTCTTCTTTAAAATGCTTGACAGTGGTCCAAATACAATACACAAAATAACCTGAATGTCCTTTATTATTTTTTGTCATTTATGTTTTGTACCTTTTGACAAGCACCTCAACAAAGTGAAGATGTATACTCTACACACTGACAAAACAAAACAAAAAAACACATCAACAATGTGTTGTAATTGAATTAACTTTTTGAAACTGCGAGTTTTTTTTATAAGGCAGCAAAGGAGACATTTTCATCAAATCAAATCAAATCAACATTTATTTGTATAGAGCTTCACAACTGAATTTGTCACAGAGCACCTTTACAGAAATCAAGAACTAAAAAGGTGAACAACAAAAACAAAGGATAAGAGATAAAGATAAGCTCTCTTTTATGCTCTCTCTGGTGTCAAGGCTCCTGAATTAATTTACTCATCACGGCATGAGTTTTGCAGCAATCCAACATCACTTTTTTTTGTTAATAAGTGTATGTATTATATGTATTAGTTACCCATCATGTATATACAACTTTAGGATGAGCACTCAAACGCAGCAGTAGTTTGTCATTTGAACACATGATTATTGTCTGAGCACACCGCATCAGTATCTGAATAACTAGACAGGGATTTCATTGTAATTCATATTTACTCGGTTTCAAACCGAGCCGAATGCTGTGGCTTGACCAAACATACAGGTGTGAACCAGACTTTAAAGGTAGTTGTATTCCATCACAGTCAGCACTGTCCTTTTCACTTTGCTCATAGCAATGACTTAGCAGGCTCACTCTCTCTTTCTCCCTCTCTCTCCATTTGGGACTGCAGCTCATGCCAGGCTATTTTCAGCCTCGGCCCATTGCCGCCGGTTCTTATAGAGGCATGGATCATAGCCAGCGCACATGCCACAGCTCCAGGGGTGCTCTCTTTGGCTGGTTGTATGAGGCCAGGTATTGCTTAGAGGTGTTTCTCTTGGCCTTAATTCACTATTAGTGGTGTCTGAAAGTTCAAGGATTATCACTAAAGAGGAGAAGAAGGCCAGGATACCAGTCTGTTGTTGAACTCTGCAAAGCTAATCATAAATGACAGAACCAGAAATTAAAGACTATAGCACATGGTTATGGATTCTTATTCTAATTCAAGAATCATTGTAACTACTTTAGCTCAGATAACTACACCCTATCACTTTAACCTTTAGAAATATTTGATAAATGTAATGAAAACCAGTTAGCATGTACAATATAATCATCCTATAAAACAATCTGACATTTTAGTATTCCTTTATGGTGAAGAACTGCCATAAATAAAGCAGCAGGCAGACATGGCCTGGTGAGTGGAAGGTTGCCAGTTTGATTCCCTGAACTGGCAGGACATGACTCAAGTGCCCTTGAGCAAGGCACTTAACTCAACAGCTGCTCCCTGGGTGCCATGGATAGGGCTGCCCACTGCTCTGGGCTTGTGCACTGCCATCTACTGTGTGATTTCACTAGTATGTATGTGTGTGTTTCACTGCATGGATGGGTTAAATGCGCAGAACAGTGGGTTTATTTATTTATTTATTTATTGCCATTTTCCAATTTTTTGCCCCTACTAATTTAGACGTGCCAATTACACATCCCCCCTAAGTTGTCTCCCACATTACGTGCTCTGCTCCCAGGGTGAGGAGGAGAGGTCATCCACATGTTTCCTCCGAGTCATGTGACATTAGCCTCTTTTTGAACTGCCGCCATTTGCATTGTTGCTGGGCAGCCATCGCATTTGGAGGAGAGCACCGGATCCCCAGATCTGACTCAATGGTTGGCAGACGCCTGTGCAGACCACTAGCACACTTATGTGATGTGCGAAGAGTGCCATTTACCCACCCCTGAGGGAGAGCAAGCCAAATTGCCGATAGTGAACAGTGGGTTTATATTTTTACGTAATAAACATATGATAATAAATAAAGATAGGGCCCAACTGCTCTATATTAGCAATTATACCACAGTTAGTTCTGACTTCACAGTGTGATTGGAAGAGATCACATTTTGTTTACCTCTTGGTCAAAGATGAACTGAGACATTGTGCCCAAATGACAGACTTTGAGATGAGGTGCTTCATTGGACTGAGAGAAGCAGAATGGTAGCTTTAAAGAATTGTACGCCATTCAGGTTATGTTTTATTGTGGTGCAAAACACTGTCCCAACTGCTGTTGAAATGATCTAGCAAGCCATTGTGCACAACAGTCAGTCACCGCTAGTAGTGAACATAAGGTCTGCCTTCTCACCAGATTTAACCCCGATCAAGTATTTATGGAACCAACTGGCTTCGGCAACCTACTAGTGTGCAGGATCTATAGATCCAGCTGAAAATCTTGCTGCGGAAAAAGTGCTGCAGGATGACATATGACACTTGTATGCCTCCATCCACAACCATCCTCTTGCATCCAAGCATATTTTGCCCCAGTAAACTTTCATTCTAATATTTAAGATTAGTTTTATTAGTTCTATCTAAAAAGGTTCTATCTAATTTAATCTCTTACACATATCATTACATTCACACATAGAATATTACTGTCCATTCCAACATATTGGACTATTACTTATTTGGCAATGAGTGTATTTTTAAAGGATATGAATGGCAGCAAATACATTAATAAACAATTAAATCATGAACAAAGCTAGTTCATAGTAACTCTTTTCAAAAGCATTCATATGATCAAAATCATTCAATTCCATTCATATGTAACCAAGATTTTTTAAAATTCTTTGAATAAATAGATGGCAGCAAACAACATATTCCAGTATTTTATGTTGCAAACTTTGGAAACTCATCCACTCAGACGTTGTTCAACATGATCATGCACCATGTTAACTGTACATTCTACCTGCTCCTCTCAAAGCATGCCATATAACCCCTGTATTCAAAGAGACCAGTCATGAAATCAAAATATCACCAAGATTTATGGCAGATGACGGTGAAGGTCTAGGCCTCTGATCCTGTCATTACACTGAGAGAGTGATACTGTGTCACTGAATGGCACTATTGGCTGGAAATGGAAGGCCGTTATCTATTCTCTGAATGATTTGTGACCTGCTTCCCTTGACTTGGCCTGCAGTACACAAGGTTGTCATTTCCTCTTTATATTGCATATATTTTAGTTTTTTTAATAAATGACCACTGCAATGCAAAAGTATGCAGGAGACATAAAACAAGTGTTGATGTGTGCTGGAAAATCCAGAGATGAAACAGTCATTCATTTGACTAGCCTCACAGTTACTAGCACTCATTGACCACTGAGGAATAAATGCTATGCTGGATATGCTGTACACACTGGAGACACTCTAGCTCTTATAAAGCAACAAAACCAACCATGATGATCAGATACTGTTGACTCTTGGCTAAAGATCTATTTTAGGAAATGTCCATCTGTTGGTCACGCCTCCACGCCTTTCTTTATATTCCATTTTTGACCCTCTGTGGTCGCCTTAACTGGGGGGCAAGCCTCATCCCTGGAGACCAGCCTGCTCTTATCACATATTTCCACTCTCATTTCTGTTATTCCCAACAAATGCACTTCAGCACTCTGATATTTCACTTTGTCAGCTGTGGTACATCACATTAACATTGCGCAAACTTAATTAGCAGTAAAAACTAAAGGCACTTTCGCCAGCTCCCTTTGACAGCCCAGATATGAGCAGCGAAGTGGACGTCTAGATGAACTACTTTATCTTCACCCTGCCATTCCGCTCAGGGATACGGGAGATGTCAGCGATACAGAACATATCGTGCATTAGTGATTATTTTCTCCATCAACGTCCCTCGTGGTGCTTGTGGAGTTGGCGCTACATAATTAAATCAGAATGGACTGAGGCTACAGTTGCCATAAGGAGTTTATTTTCGGCTGTACATGTTGCTCCCAGTCATGCCCAGGCTGCCCGTTTAGGCTCTGAGTTGTGGGGCATATTTTCACATTAGGCCTGAAGAAAGAAGAACGTCTCTTGGTCTTAAAGTGATAGTTCAGCAAAAAAACATGTTTGTGCAATGTTTCCCTGATTTCAAATGCAGTTCATCAACAAAGAGATGTTTGGTATCAGGAGTTAGCTTGTCTAATTTTGCATTTAACCCCTTACTGCTCCCCCTACTTGGAAGATCTGACCATAATGTAATTCATCTTCTGCCTGTGTACAAGGGGTACAAGTGGGTGAAGGACCACAAACTATGGCCCTTCACAATGGCCCAGGTGAGGAATGAGTTAAGGAAAATCAAGACAATGAAAGCTGTAGGTTTGGATGGCATCAGCTCCAGGCTCCTCAAATCTCGCACATATCAGCTCTGCAGGGTTGTTGAGCACATGTTCAACATGAGCCTGAAGTTGGCAAGAGTACCACAGCTATGGAATAAATCTTGTGTGGTACATGTACCAAAAACATGGCACCCAAAGGATCTCAGCAGCTACAAGCCGTTGGGACTGACTTCTCATCTGATGAAGTCACTGGAGAGGCTGGTCCTTACCCATCTTCGCCCTCTGGTGAGCACATCCATGGACCCACTGCAGTTTGTCTACCAGCCAGGCACTGGGATGGATGCTGTCCTATATCTGCTACACAGATCTCTTTGTCACTTGGAGAAGCCTAGGAACTCTGTAAGAATCAAATTCTTTGATTTCTCCAATGCTTTCAACACCATACAGCCTGGGCTACTGAAGGACAAGCTGAAACATGTTGTTGTGGACAGTCACCTGTTAAACTGGATACTGGACTAATTCACCAACATATGACAGTATGTGATGGCAAGGGACTGTCTCTCAGACAAGGTGGTCAGACATCAGTTTAATATAGACTTTAGGCTGTTTATGTGGTGTATGACACTATATGTCAGTTTTCCTGTTAAAAAGGAACAAAGCAAATTGGCAGGACATCAACTTCCATCTTCTTCTTTGGCCTTCAAAAAAGAGAAATCACTAATCACAAAAAGAAAATCACTAATTTCCTTCTAAATTGAGCCCCAGCTTGAAGGCCAAAGGATCCTTCCAGTCCATGTTTACTGTTCTGTCCATGTACATGTTCAACCTGCATGCAGACTCTGACTGATCAGTGAGAGGGGGTGGGGCTAACGAAGTCACTGATCCTGAAAATTGGGTTAAAAATTGAGCTCTTTGCACAGACAATGTTCAAATTTCAAAATAAAAGTTCCAAGAAGGGATAATACTGATATATATAAATAACAAAAATGATCATTTAAAATGAAAAATGTACACTATTTATCTCTTAGTCCAAATGCAGTTGATCAATCAAAACATGTAAGGTGTTTAAAGTTCATTCCATTTTTTTATTCCAGTTTGGAGATTAATGCAGCTCATTCATTGTCGATGAATCATTGCTGATCCACTTCATTCAGGGTAAAAGGAAACTGGAAAAGAAAGATTTGTCACCAAACTCTCAGTTAAAAAAAAAAAAAATCAAATTTGTGTGTGATTCACATTGCTCAAGCTGTGAGTGTGTGTGTTTATCTGATGATCTGTTTGTAAGCCACTGTAGCGTGGCCTTGCATGGCAGTATTCCCCATAGACTCAGGTGCCAGAGACTGTGTTTGAGGAGGGGGGATGTGGTTGTTGGAGGGGGGTTGCAGTTTGAGTGGACCATCTGCCAGATTTGAGGGAAATCACTACAACATGCAGGTGCTGCAATATTCTGCCCAGCACGCAAGGTAAAGGCTACAGGGGGGATGGGGAGGCCCAGCAGAAACAGATTTAAACAGAGACAGTTTGGTGCCAAATACTGGCCCTGGAGTTATTTTATGGCTTTTCCTAGCTTTTCCTACCGAAATCCAGTAGTCAAAGGGGCTTATTTTGTAAAGACACAAAATCCTGTTTAGTATGAAATCAAGTAAACAACCTGCCGTCCAGCTGCGGAAAACCAAGGCATGGGCTGCATACATGGTAAACAAGATTTAATTCAAACGTAACATTGACACAGCTTGCTTCTACCCTCGGAAACAAGTTGTAATATTCCATATGCACGCATTACATATGTCCCACTTTGCCTATGCTACATGAAATAATGCATTTGGCTCCTAAATACAGGCTGCCAGACATAATTTCTGTCTGATAAATTGTTGTGCAGATGTTTGCATGAATCCTCCGTGCTTGGCAATGCAATTACTTGACAATCAACTGTTACTGTGTAATCCCACATTCGGAGAGAATGAAATTAAACAGATATGCTTATCTAACGTATTTAGGAGAAGGAGGGGAAAAAAACATATCTCAGATATAATCCTAATATGTTATCAGAAAGGCTAGGGATTGTGACATAGTAGTTCAGGTGTACTAGGCCGAAAGTCAGGGGATTAGTGGAAAAGGTTATTGTAATTTTTTAAATAACACAAAAGCAGATTTCATTATTAAAGGCCTGAATGTACCATCTGTGCAGGAATACTTTTTTTTGCATTGTATTACATCCCCACATATTACAATAATTCGTAATACTGCTTTTCATCATGTCAGTTGTCGGAATACCAGGGAATTATGAATCGCTCCCATGAATTATGTCTGATACATTGAGAACGTGTATAAATAGATTGATGGGAGGTTGAAGGAGTTACATCAGGACATACAAATTAAAGTAAACCCCATTTTGGTGTAATTCTCAGGAAGACAAGTGAATTAATTGTGCACTTATTTTCTGCTTGTGTTTACTTTATCTGGTCCTGGTTTGACCCCTGTAAGTGTTAGGACTCAAAGTTGTAGGCTGTAAAAATCAATTCCTTACTCATAACTTTCAAATTAGTTCCATAATAATACTGAATGATGTATGGTAGTCAATGAATAGAAGGTTTTAAGATAATAAGCCATTGGAGTTAAATTACAATGTTAATAAAATGCGTTTGCTCTGTTTCTACATTCAGCTCTATGCAAAGATTTGTGTTAAATATAATCTTTGCAAACTATTTTACCATTTTCCTAAAATGTAAATATATGTGCAATATACATTTATCTGATTAACCTAAAAATAGACAAAGTAACTTTGGCATGTGCTAAATTTTTATTCTGAAGTTCACATTTGGTTAATCACATGAAGTCTCGATTAACTATTAACTATTGTTAATATTGTTAACTACGAGTCCTTATTTGACTTCTTAAGAATTTTTAAGCCATGGTCACACTAAACATGACCACTATAATTATTGTCTGGTGAAATGACCATGACTGCGGCTGGACAAGAAACCTGGGCATTAATAAATCTTCAGTTTTGGTGATGCTAGAAAGCTAATATTAGTTAACTTTTAGAAACCTAGGCCAAATTTGCAAGATATTATTGCAGTTTGGTGTACTTTTATTTTCCAAAAAAATTAAAATGTTTTTATAGGAGACAGTTCTACATGCCAGATTTTTTATTGGCTTAGATCTTGGCTACTCAGATTTCTTTATTTGAAATGTAAATATTATGAGAATTTAGTAGGATAGGATAGGATAGGATAGGATAGGATAGGATAGGATAGGATAGGATAGGATAGGATAGGATAGGATAGGATAGAACTTTATTGATCCTATCCTATCCTACTAAATTCTCATTCTCTTAGTATTGTTATTTGTATGAGGACACTGACAAAAATGCTTTTGAGAACTGAAAAACACTTTGAATAACTAATCCTCTTAGAAATTGAGCATCCATAGTGTTTTAAGCTGGAAATTTTGTTGAATTATTTGTAATGATTTGTCTCATCAAAATACTTGACTGTAGTCCATATAAAGTATATTTCATCACATAATGATGAGACTGACATCTTTAGACAGGGTAGGTCTTGTAATTTGTTAAGATATGTGCAGGGTACCACATAGTCACAATCACACTCAGACCTAGGGGGCAATTTAGCATGGCCAAGTCACCTACCATGTGCATTTTTTGGGGGAGGCAGGAGAAAACCAGGGTTCCCAGATGAAACGTGCACAGACATGGGGAGAACTTACCAAACTCCTGTTGAGTAAGGAGCAGGAATCGTGATCTGAGCAGGAATCCACAACACCTAGAGCTATGTGACATTTGCACTACCAGCAGTGCCACCAAGCCACCCCAAATTATATATAATATTTCAGAATCCTAAATTATGTGTGTCTGGCTCATTCACACACTTTTTGGGAGTAATACTCATTCATTGTTTATCACATTAGTTGTGTTCAGAAGAGTGCTCAGTATTTTTTTAAACAGAGAATCATACTGTACATTATCCCTGCCTATTAGCTCAAAATAGTCACAGTGCTGCTGCTTTGATTACAACAAAGATGTTTCTATTGCCCATTGGGATGATTTAAAGATTTATTTCATTTTAAGATTCTTCATTACATTCTGTGAATTCTGCTCCAGTGAATTATAACTGAAGGAGGCAATCAATAGTTCAGGTTTTATGCCAAATTTCGTCTTTATTAGTTTTATTTATATCAGACCTCAGACAATGTTTGCCTCTTTATTGTGAGTAGAAATTAAAATTTGTCAGCGACTATTATGTTTTGCATATAGAATGCACTGATATGTTTAGGAACTCTGTCTCAGATGACCTGAAACAGAATTCATATTGCTGCTGTAAATGGGCAAATACATTTTCAGAGGCGAGCATGGTTCTGGACACTTGGGCTAAGCCCCGGGTGTTTAAAGTGTCTGACTCCACCCCCGGCACTTACCAGCTTCAGCTGATTTATAATCTGAAGGTTTTGCACTGTGCCTTCCAGTCAGTACCTTAAACCATTCTTTCTTCTCTGTTCTATATCAGAAAAGAAAGTGCTGACCCAGACATCAGTCCAAACATGCTCTCTGGCCTCGGTGTGTTTGTGATTATGTGTGTGCGTGCTAACGCTCATCACTGTGTCTCCACGCGGCCTCATGTGGCACCAGCCACCTCGCTTTTTCCCTACTGTGCTAGCAGCTTCCCATGACAGGTACGCCAGCCAGCATCAACATATCCAGCCCCAGCAGCCTCGTCAGACTGCCTCTGGCCTCATCTGTCCTGACGGACATTTTCTGCTCGTTGCCTGGGGGATTACGGGGTGGACGGAACAAAGGCACAAACATAATGTTCGGTGCTACAGCTGTTTGTATCTCCTGTCCAAAAAGCAAAGCAGAGAGAGAGGCAGAACATGGTGATGTCAGGAATTCTGTGTTCAGGCTCGCTTTTGATGTTATCTACAAGTAATGTTTCAAAAATATGGGAATGTTGGATTACAAACGGACCTCAGGACAAGCTCCGAAGACATATACAATGTTAACATGCACTGAAATGTGTACCGTAGATGTTGATTGTAATTGAATGCTCAGACATTCATACATTTCATACATTTTTACCATCAGTTCCACATAAAACCAATTACTGCACACTACTGTGACAGTTCCTCAAAACAAACGTAAACACGGTGGATTTACCAGACCAACAAATCTAAAAATGAACAGTTCTTTAAACTCACCCATTTCATTAAAGAATGTATTTGTGCACTGAAGAAAACCCAGAATCTACAGTCTTCATGAAACCTGTCAGTGGGATTTAGGGGCAGATGGTGGTTAGGGAACCAGCCTTGTGACTGGAAATTGGAAGAAATTCTGTAAAACTATTGGTGAATGAGGCCCACTGATTATAAATGTGTGTGATTTTACCATTAATATAAAGTGAAAAGTTGTAAATCCAAACGCCTGGCTCATCTGGCCACGTCAAACTGCATAGCAATTGATTGTGGAGTAACCGCCTCCACTGCAGCATTCTTTAAGCTTAGGTCAGATGTTAGTCTTTAAATTTGTGTGAGATCAGGTGACAGACATCATGCAACTGTTTAAACATTTTACAAACCTAATATATATCTTTAAATGCTTATATCCCTAAATCATTATTTTCAGTTTAACTTGTCTCAAAATAATAATAAAATAAATAATAAAAGCTAATAAAAATGTACTCCTTTGATCTCCTTTACATCCTTACATCAATTTTTCCAGGCCAATGTAAAAATTATTTATAAAAACATAATTCAAATAAAACATTAGGAAAAGGCTATTTTGATCAGCGAGTTGACTAGTTCTGTCTGTATATGGATGGGTTGGTATCCATAAAGAGATGCCACATTGAGGATTATGAGAACTCATTCAAATTTCAAGTGGTGACTGCTCTCTTCATTTAAAATGAAATTTTTTTACGGCACTGTGGTGGGAAACAGTTTGGCCAATGGTTAATGCAGGTACGCATAGACCAAGGGTCTCAGACTGAATCCGCAGTGAATATCAGTGAAAATCCTGGACTTATATACAGTTTAAAAATTCCAACCAGGGGCTGGTGACTATAATGTTGGTTACATTGGCTAGCATGTGTTTGTTACATTAGACAATCCAGCAAATTATGAAGACAGAGTTGTTTATTTATAGAAGCCATGTGATACAATCAATGTAATTCAATTAGTTTATTTGCAAAGATGCAGAAAATGCATTTATTGAGTATTGGAAGTTGTAATAGAAATTATTGCTCAAACACAATATGACAAGCCCTTTTACATCCCTGTTATTTTGCCTCCGATTTGAGTTTAGCTATCAGAAGAGATTGCAGTAGGGCCTTTCTTACTTTTTAGAATCACTAGCCTTGTAGTTTCAGCATAGATCTAAACAATCAAGCTTCACATAGCAAAGATATATTGGCTGATGGGAAGAAAATGAAGAATAAATCTTGAGGATTTTTAAACACTTAATAAGGAAATCTAGACATATTCTAACCCTCTATAAAGTCTTGCTCTATATGATGTCATCATTGACAAGCTTGACAATGTTAACAGTGTTCACGCCATCCTCTCTGCCATGCACCCAAGATCGTCTGAGACAGAGCAGACGTTTCTCCGCTGCTGAAACAGCCGTGGCGGTGCCTGCTGAGCTGTGACCCTCCAGCCCACTGTCTTCCTTCTACTTCAAGGGTGGCAGAGACTGGTGGTATTTACAGCTGAGGACGACTCTCTGTAGGGGTCTGGTGATCTATTCCATTGGAGGCACGGTCATGCTTTTTCAGGCAAGAGATATTCCACAGGCTTAGCGCAGTGGGGTTCTCGTTGTTGAGTATGGGTGGTCAGTTCCTGATTAGGTGGGCTTTGGGAACTAATTGAAGGAAATGGTATTTAGCAGAGAGGGCATATTTCCATATCGGTGTGCTCATTTCTATTTTGTGCAGCTACAGTGATCGTATAATACAATGGCATCTGAACCCAGTGTTGAAATAGTAACGTAAATTCTATGTCTAGAAATGTCTTTTTTTTTTTCAGTGGAGAAAAAGTTAGAACACAACCACATTAATCATTATTAAAATATGTTAAACTAGAATTAGGTAAATCACATCAACTGCAGAAGATTAGACCATGATAAATGACATTTAGTGTGGACTGAGTAGGATCACCATAGTGATATCCAAAGAGATTTAATTAAAGAGATATCAAAATGATTAGAAAGCAGCCATTCCACTGTCTGGAAACTATAAATTCTGAGATGATAAGATAAGATAAGATAAGATAAGATAAGATAAGGTAAGATAAGATAAGACAAGATAAGATAAGAGATAGAAATTTATTGCTCCCTTGGGAGGGTTCCCTCTGGGAAATTAATGTTCCAGCAGCAGCATCAGTACAGAACAGAAAAGAGTAGAAAGATAAAATAATAATTATACGATATAAAAACACTATATAAATACAAAGAATATAAAATATAGAGACTATATTACAAAATACAATATAGATAAATAGTGCATGAAAAATGAGTCCTGTAGGAGGGGGTATTTCACAGTTGTGTTGTGGCGGTTGGGTTGCGGGTTGCAGGTTACTGGTTGGTTGGTTCCTACTCGTTCCCATCCTCTGTCCCAAGTAACCATCATAAGTAACCATCTGACATCTCATCATAAGTAACCATCATAACTGTATAATACTACTGCTTGATGTGCCATCTTGGATTGTGAAGTCAGGGTTAGTGGGGATCTCCCTATTTTGTGAGTAGGAAAACAGACTTGTGGGGGTGTTCCATTTCAAATGTCCTTGTTTCTTTTTGTTACTCCTGTGACCTCATGGCTTGATTTTTGCTCTGACATGCACTATCTACTATGGGACCTTAAATAAACAGGTGTGCCTTTCCAAATCATGTCCAATCAACTGAATTTACCACAGGTGTAGAAACATAATCAGTGGAAACAAAATGCACCTGAGCTCAATTTTGAGCTTTACTTTAAGTACATTATATTATTGTGTTTTTATTTTGAATATTTTTGCAACAATTCCAAACAAACTTTTCTCACTGTGATCATAGGGTGTGTAGAATGTTGAGGGGAAAAAATAATTGAATCCATTTTGGAATAAGGCTGTAAGATAAAGTGCGCAAAAACGTAAGCGCGGTGAAAACTTCCTGGATGCACTGTACACCTTAACTTATACTCTATACAGTATTGCACTGTATAAGTACTGTGTATTCATGGATGTATGTGTTCTATTTACATGTGCACTGGGTATAGAATTCAATGGCACTGTAGTGTGAGAAGGTAAGTGGAAGAAAGTCTTTGGTGGGTGTAGAGTAACTGAGCAGCTGGTACTGCTCCAGTAGTGAGTGCTATACTGAAAACCCTCAACCCATCCTCTCTTATCCACCTTCTCACACCCAGGTCTCATCTCACATATCAGCTTGCCTCGCTGACGTCTCATCATGGATGGCAGGCCATCAAATTAAACTCAACCCCAGCAGGATTGAACTGCTGTTCATTCCTGGAACCACTGGTCCTCTCCCTGATCTTTCCATTTCCCTGGAGAACTCACTGGTTACTCAGAAGCACAGGGCCTTGGTGTAGTTGTGGATGACCAGTTATCATTTTCAGCTCACGTTGCAAACATGACTTCCTCCATTTAGGTCTCCTTCATTTAGAGGTCATTTAGGTGCTTGTTCAGTCTCGTGTCATTTCAAGATTAGACTCCTACAAATCTTCTAACTGGCCTTCCTATGTGGACCGTCAGGCCCTTGCATGACTCGTCTTCAACGTTCCCAAGTTCAGTCATGTAATTCCTCTGCTGCATTCCCTTCATTGGCTTCATTGTAATTCTCATGTGTGCTGAACTAATGGTGGACATAATAGCTCATCTGGAAGCATTACACTGGTGCTGCTCAGGAAGTGAGGGTTCCCTTAAAGTCTGTGATTGTGTTTAAATCCTGCTTGCTTAAATCTCCACTTGCTTCTGACACTGGTGATTTTAAATTGTGCTTCTCCTTTGTCTCTGTACTCACATACTGCTCTTATGGTCTCACAGAGAGCATTGCTGGCTTTTGTATACTTCTCCATGTTACCAGACTTAGAAGCAGTGGTACATTCATACAGACCTGTGCAAACTATACAGTTGAGCGACGGCTTCTGATTTGGGTAAACACAACCTGTCTTTGTGGGCACAGAATCCTCTATGCTTCCTGATGAATCCAGTGGCTGAATCAATGCAGCATCAATGCTGTTAGATGAATCACAGAATTTAATCCAGTCCAGTCCTTGAGCACAGGAAAGAGTCTGATTGGTCCGACCAGTGGTGAAACACCTTGATGGTGGTCCATCAGGTCAGGATGGAGAAGTGATTTGATTTGCTGAGCGGAGGTCAGGGGAGGACTTTGTATGTGTCCTGGAAGGTGGTGTAACAGTGGTCTAGTGTATGTGTTTTCCTGTAGTACATGTGACGTGTTGGAAGTACTTTGGAGCAACTTTCTTCAGGTTGACTTTATTGAAGTCCCAGAAGATGATGAACACAGCCTCCAGACATGCGGTTTGATAATTGACTTGTACAGTTTCCTGATTGCCAGCCTGTGGGGTTTTGTACACAGTGGCAGCCATGACCCCCAATATCTCTCTGGGAAGCCAGACTGGTCTGCATGAGAATTTCAGATATCCCAGGTCTGGGGAAACAAAAGACTCAGTAAATTGTACATTCCTCTGATCACGCCAGACATTTTTGATCAAACTCCTGTTGATCCTCCTCCTTTACTCTTCCCAGAGAGCTTTGTTCTGTCCCTGTGGTGCAGAGAGAATGCAGTAGGCTCGATGGCTTCATTAAGGATCTCTGCTGACATCCATGTCTCTATGAGACAAGCGGGAATATTCTATTTCTTCTTAAATGGTACAGAACCCACAGGTGCCAGAATGTAACTGCGGCTCCATTTTAAGGTAGAATTCATTTGCTAAATTGTTACTCAGAGTGTGAATAAAATGTGATTTAAGTCTGTAGTATATTTAAATGTACAGCCTCCAGAGCACTAAAGAAATAAAGATGGCTGAAGGTGACACTTGCTCTCGCCGAGGGAGGCTTCCAAACAGCAGCCTGGCAAAAGCGTCCTTCTCCTTTAGCTGACAACTGATGATGGTCACCAGGTGGGATATGTTATCCTAACAGTCTGGAACTCTTGTGAATTATTTGCAGATAGATATAAACAGCTGTTATTCTTGGTAATGGAAAGCAATTAGAAACATCTGCACACTTGGCGGTGAGCGATGCCTATCCTGATCTGCCCGCTTCCCAGGTGCCGCTGGGAAATAATTACATCATCAGGACACTGCCAGGGCCTCCAGGACTGGTACTGATGTGTGAAGAACAAGAATAGAGCACCTCCTTTTCTGGAAGAACATGGCAGGGAGGGATGAAAAAGAGAGGATAGATAATTTTCATTGTAAGCTGTTATATTGTTTCTCTTTCTTTCTCACTGACATGTTCTACCATTAGTTGTATATATTTTTACTGTTGTTGGCACTCTGCCCTTGCATGTTAATGCTCCATGACAAATGTTTGGGCATCTTCCCTCTAGAGAGTGGAGAATAAAGCTTTTGGGAGTAATACAAAAAAACCCAGCTCATATACTCATATATGCAGCAGTGTTCACACTGGCATTACTGAAAATGAAAGCATTAGAAAGACTGCACTCCCCATTGATACATGTTGAACATTAAGAAAAACCAGCGTCACCTTGACCACCCCAAAGACCATGCCATGCTCTGCAAACAAATGCTACAAATGATCTGAAAAGTCTACTGGCTTCCTAAAGAAATGTTTTATTGTTTAATGTAGTACTTTGCAAACCTCTGTGTTTCCCAAACCGAGTCCTGGCACCCCCCCTGCTCTGCATCTGCCGAATCAGGTTTAGAAAACACTGCTGTAAACAAAGTTGGGTACATCCAGAAAATAACATAAACATGTGTATTTTTTATATTATATTTGTGTAACAGTGCATAACCTGTCATGTGATGTTTACGGAAACTCCTGTAATGCACTTCAGATGCTGGTTCTGATGTGCTATGCTCAGCTGTCCACAAGGGGGAGCTCAAAGTGTGATTTGTATTTACAACAGTGATGTAAAAGTGAATAATACTCCTCTAGGAGAGTAAACAAAAAGTCACATAATTCTGTTTTATGCAAGTCTAGAGCAAGATCTTTGGCCATATCATGTGGGAAAGAATGACACATATTAGCTCACATCAACTTTTATACTCATTTAAACCCCCCTTGAGCAATAGAACAGTCAGTGTTATTAGACAGAGGTACACTTTAGTGTAGTCACCCACAAAAACACTAATAGGTCTACTTTGCACAAAGACAGACCAATCAGAATGCTCTCTTGCTACATCTGCCACTCTCTCTTTCTTGCTTTCTCTCTCACACTCACTCACTCTCTAAAAAATCCAGCTGGGATATGATGGGATATGAATTGATACCAAAATGTGCAGCCTGGTCTCATGGAATTCATGTATATATATATGCACTTACTAATGCAACCAATGAAGAAATCAAATGATTCGAACAGAGAATATTACGCAGGAGCTTGTTGGGAATTGTAATATATTAAACAAGTGTGAGCAAATTGTACAAATTATACAGAAATCTTGGTCGGATATATTTTTGGATCCTGTTAATATTCCTGACTCCAGGAACTTACAGGAGAAATGGAATGTGCGATGCTGTAAATTATTTTCATTACCACTATCATAATTCATCTTTCTTGGTTATTCTAATACCTATGGAGATAAAGCAATATTATCATAAGCACCAGATTCATTAGCTAAATCATCTCGAGTAAGCAGTTCAGCCTTCTGCTTACCTACAACTACATCTGCGCAGTTTGACTTTATTTAGATATTTAGTCATAAATGTTCCCGCTAGCTGTAGTTTTTTGTATTCTAATTTCTGTTGATTCCTGTAACATTAAGAAGAGTCATGAAAAGACCCACAAGACCTTCATATTTATTAATATGAATTCTCCAACCTAATTTTGCTAACTCAAATACTAGCTTTTTATAAGGACGTATTACATGGATCTGGACGTCTGAGGCAGAAGCCATGATAGCAGGCAGCTGGTCCGGTTCCTTGCCCTCAGTGAGGACTCTGCTATGCTGAGATGTGCAGTACTGGACAGGACAGACTTACTGTGTCCACAGACTGTTTTATTTCACGTGGAATGACTCAGTCCTGCAGTCTTTTTGAATGTTATTGGCCTGGCTCCTCCTCATACATTTCGTTTCATGGGGCATCAACCTTAATTTCTTCCATCGCTGACAGCCTGATGCTTATGAAGCTGTTTTGCCTTCCTCTCTCTCTCTCTCTCTCTCTCTCTCTCTCTCTCTCTCTCTCTCTCTTTTCCCCCCACTTCCCTCGACAAGGAAAAAAATCAGTTCTCTCACTTCGGGTATGCGATACTGCAGCAAGATGTCTTCTTCCATTACTGTCAAAAGCCAGCCAAGGCCTAAGGCTTAAAGCTGAGTCCACTACAGAATCAAAGTTTCAGCTTGAATTGTAGTGGTGGGTGGTAGCACACTGGTAGAATATGAACTGAACATTGCTCTCATGGTAAAAAAAAAAAAAAAAAAAAAGAAAGAAAGAAAGAAAAGAAAACTCAACCTCTGTTCTGACCTTGACACATCTCTAACCTCATGCCTGATCTCAAACCTTCTCCAAAATAGATGTGAAGCCCTCACAATAACCTCAATTGCCCTATCCATGCTCTACCCACAAATTAGTTGTTTTGTGGCAGCTCTACAACTTTACCACAGCTTTACAGAAAAATCTCAAGCTAATGGGAAACCCTAGAAAAGTTTCATTAAATCTTTAGTAAAGCCAAATATTAAGCACAGAATACTTTCTGAATTACATAATTATTTTTGTTTATAACAACCCTGTTAACCTTTGGAATTCTAGGCCAATTTAATGGGATGTTTTCATAGTTTGACATACTTTTATCCCCCCCCCAAAAAAAACTATTTACAGGAGACACACATGCCAGAGAAAATGAGAGTGTGGGTCCTAGTGGTCCAAGAGGTAGAGGACAGAGAGGAAGAACCAGTTGTCCTAGTGAGCGATGTGGCAGCAGGGGAACAAGAGGGGGGAGAGGAGGCAGAGGCTGAATGAGGGAATGAGGTTCCAGAGATGCAACATTGCTGATGTGTTTTTAAACACAGGTGGAATTTGTGTTGGGGAATGAGCAGCAGGTGGAGTCAGAGACTAACACCCACACAGATTACTGTGACACCACGCAGTTCTAGTAAAAAAGGCTGACAGAAGCGCTGCTGACAAGAGATAACCGAGCTTTAACCAAGCGTTTCCTTTTTTTCCATTTTTTTCATTTATTACAGAAAATATAATCTTTATTGTTCCTTTAATGTTCCTTTCAGTCTGTTAGGTGTTCATTGGCAATTTCTTAGAATCAAATAGTGAGTACGCAAATCAGAAGTGTAGGTACCATGCATTGGAAAAGCACCATAAGCACCGTAATTAGTCATCTTTAAGTTTGATCATTTGTACTCCTGCAAGCAAGTTTTGAAAGCAAGCTTTTCAATCACATTGCAACCATTTGAAACATATTAACATAACAGAGCAGAGGTAAGTTGGTCACCACCGTGCTGGAAGCATGGTAGATTCCTAATGACCGCTTGGGTATTGGACATGGATCCAGTTTCAATTTCTGTTCAACTGTTCAAATCACTTTTCTATTTTAAAGCAGCTGTCCAGAACGTGAGCTCCAGTTTTGCTGTTTTCCACTCAACTCTACAGTTTTACTACCACACATTAAAACATGGTCTGAACAAAGTGATTCTTAATAAAATGAGCCAACCGCATATTGTAAGACCCGTATAGAAACTGACAGTGACAATTGGGGCTTCTCAAATTGATCTTCGTTCAATATCCTAATGAACTGCTTATTAAATGTGTTTTGTCTCAGATTTCTGCAGTGGGGAACCCTGAGGATCAGGGTTTCTCAACCTGTTGGCTGGTGACCACCAGTAGGCCATGAAGCACTCTCTTGTGGTCCCATAGCTCAGCAGTCCATACTATCCAAAGAAGTCAACAAAAGAAAGAAAAGATTTAGTGAAAGTGAAACTCAATTGTGCTTAAATTATTAACATTATATAAACATTAATAACATTAAAAACATTAATAAAAATGCACAAATAATATCACAGAAGTATTGCAAAGCACATTAAACAGTATCAGTTTGAAACAACGCAGTCACAGGCATCTCCAATGTTTGTTTTCTCGTGGGCCATTATGCTTTCTAGTTATAAACAGGTGGGCCATGAGATGCACAAGGTTGAGAATTCCTGTTCTAAACCTTCAAGGAAACTCCATGTCTGACCTTCCGTTCCTTGTGTATCAGCCCTGTGGTCCTTAATTTCTGCACCGTTTAAGTTTAAGTAATTATATTGAGCATTTTAGGGATGCACTGCATGTTGTGGCATCACAAACAAATCAGAAATAAAGCTGATTGTCGCTGAATGTTCAGATCCCACAGGTGTGACTGTTCTTGCACAAGGGTTAAAGAGACTTTGGTCAGAACTCATGTATGAATGGATAATGGACAGGTCAATTGCTTTTTCTCCAGAACCTATAGAACATCTAGGCAGGAACAGTAATGTTTTTGAAATAACTCACCCTTTGCCCCTTTAAGGCTGACAGATACTCTCTTTGCTGTGTTTGCAGGCGTCTGTCACGCAGGCGGTTTAGAGTGAGCTATCTGTGCGGGAGCCTTGCCAGAGAGAGCAGAATGTCATTATGTGTGTGGAGGCTGTGGCGAGTGCCGCCGCCGTCGCCGGGAATTCATCACCACAAGTGATGATCATAATGGACTTTGCTGCAAATGAGTTTGGATGAGCTGCGCTTTTGGCAAGCAATGCAGAAATCCGCAGCAGTATTTATGGCTAAAAAAAGATGGACAGAGGGGCTTTTTTGGGCTGGCCCAAAGAGGAATGGTTTTCAGGTTCTCAGACAGAAAGGGAAGGGGAGGCATGTACACCTCTAGAATGTTCGAGTATATATAATAGTAATGATTTTACATTGAACAAATTTAAGTGAACTGCCTTGTTTCATGATTCCTCTCATCTGGAGTACATTTTGTGAGACATAAAATGTGATTTTTTTTCACTGAAAGGGTCTTCAGAAATATAATTGTCACAGGAGAAGATTAATACAGAAAAAAATTTAATGCTCTTCATGTAGGGAAAATTCCCTAGAGAATTCCATAAATGAAGGCCAATATTGTCTGTTGTCCATAAATGTAGCTATGGATTATCTTCAGTCTGGGAGGAACTCCTTCTAATCTAACGTCTGTTACAGTCCCATCGCTCAATCCAGTTTCTGGTCAACCTAGGTGGATCTGGCCTTCTACACTGTTTAAAGCACAAGATCCTTGAGGAACCTGTGTATTGTATATAACTGCAAATTGTGGAGGAACCTTTTAAGGTGCTTAAAAGAACCTTCAATAAATAGACCAAGGTTTCTTGAAGGTTCTTTGAGGAACATTAAGAGGTTCCGCTCAAACTGAAGAACCTCCAAAAATTCCTGAACGATCTTGACCTTTTACAGTGAAGCTTAAAGCAGAAGCTTTCCAGAACTCCAGCTCAAGTTCTTGGTGTTTTCTACTCACAGTTCTTCAGTTTTTGCTCATACTACTTCGTACTACCACACATAAAGCGTGAGCTCAACTTAATTAAATGAGCACAGGGCAAATAACACCTGTGTAGGAAGTGGCAATGACATTTGGGGGCATTCCGTTTTCACTGTCATGACCATTAAAGGAATATTATATTTAGATCTCTGCAGTGGGAATCCCTGAGAATCGTCAAGACCTTTGTATATATTCCTTTCAAAAGGAAATTCAAGTTTAGTGTCACATACATAGTCATACACAAAACACCCAATAGTGAAATGCTATATTTACTGCATGCAAGCTTACTGTAAAGCTAATTTATACAGTCAAAAGTATTGGTATACCTGCTTGTTCATTACATCTTCTGAAAACAAGGTATTAGAAAGTGTTAAACCTGTTTCTATTGTACAGCAAAGACCCTCTACTTTTTGGAGCACTGCTCTAAAAATAGCTACAGGATCATTAGTGAGGTCGGAATGTTAGATGAACACTACCCCACCTCATCCCAAAAGTACTGGATGGAGCACCATCCTTCCAGAGAACACAGTTCCACCATCACTCCACAGCTCAGTGCTGGAACGAATTCAAATGTGAATTCATATTTGAATTGGTATTTTTACTTGAACGGTCATACCGCGCTCAAAATCACAGAGGTTGATTCTGACGGTTGATTTGATCATTACCCAAAGCTGTTTATTAAACTGCTGCCACATGATTGGTGTAACCAGTAGATGAACAGGTGTTTCCAAGAACGAGCTCCAAATAAGCTGCACTTTAAAATGTATTAACATGTAGATTAATATTTGTTTGAGATGTCTGTATGTAATTTTTCTCTCTTCACAGAGGCCCTAGCGCATATTAGAACTGCTGTATGTTTTGTATTTCACACTCAAATAAACTCCCTCCTATAATTAGTTGCATTTTTTTATGTGTTTGTTCACTGGAGCTTGAAAATCACACAAATAATTGGCAAACTTTTTTGCCAGTGTGCTGGAAGCCATATCTTAGTACAATAAAAGTGAACTGCTTGGCACAGTGCACTAGAAAACATAGCTAAGGGGAGGTAAATAACAATGACTTACTCAATTATGACCCAGAGCAACAGAGGCATAATAAGGCTATTTGCTCATTATGAAATAATGACAAACAGCACTGAAAGTAACAGTGCTGCAAATTTTCCCCACACACTCCTTTCAGGCGCAAGAAAAAAAAAAAAAAAAACCCAGCTCCAAATGTTCAGTGCCTCATTAAAACAATGCACTTAAAAGCTTTGGCTTTTTGGGCCGCGAGATCAAAAACGCATGTTGCCGTCATGAAGGCGCTGTTTTATGTGCAAATTAAACGGAAGGTACAATGGCATCACAGCAGACTGTTGACCACATAATTAGTTGCGGTTAGCCCCCCACCTCCCCTCCCACACACACACACACACACACACACACACACACACACACATAGACACACTTCCTAATCTGCCATTCTGTCATGCATATTAAAATATGCACTCTGCTCTACCATTTTAATTGGTTAAAGAGTTCAACCAGGCAACAGAAAAGCATCTCTGGTCCCGCCTCCCTCCTGGCAGTGCCTGAGACCCTGTTTTCTTTTTGGTTTTTTTTTTACTGTTATGCTAAACATCTTAGGGCTTTTATTTCTCCTCTCCCTTTTTTCCTCTTTCCCCCATTCTTTTGTTTACTGCTCAGAGCAGCGGAACGCGCTTCGCCTTGGCTTGTAATGTGACAGTTGCACTCTGGCACTCAGTTCAGTGAAGATGTTGTTCGGGAGCGATAGCAGGAGGATGCTATCCAACTTATTTGATTACCACTGATGTATATCATGCGTCCCGGAGTGCAACTCTGGAGCAGACACTAGTCAGCCGAATCAGAGTGTGTGTGTGTGTGTGTGTGTGTCTGTGTGTCTGTGTGTGTGTGTGTGTTGGGGCTGCTGGATTGACAGTTCCAGCATAAAACAAGGCAGAGAGTTGAGTGACACTAGGCCATACAGTGCGTGAGGCCTAGCTGAAGATACATGCCAGCCATCCGCAATGACATCACAAAGGATAAGGGTAAAAGCAAAGCTGCAACACTCGCGCAAGACTCTCTCTGTCAGCCCACTCAGGCCGACAAAACAGCTGCATTCTGACGACTAATGCCAGATATTTCTGCAGCCCTCCTACAACACTATTTGTCCAAATGCTTGTGAACACCCCTTCTAATGACTGCATCCAGCTACTTTAGGTTGCACCCATTGCTGATGCAGATGTTCAGATGCACACACAGCTTGTTTAGGTCCTGTAAGGAAGTATTGAAAATGGAATTGGAATTGTCTGGAGCAACATGTATCTATGGGCACCCTACGTAATGCCAGACATGGGCTATTCCTTTCGAACAAAGGAGACAAGCACAAGGAGACACACCTGTCGTGACCCGTGAAGCCACAGGTCTCATGTATTTCTGCCAGAAAGCCTTTCCTGGACAGAAGAGGCAGTTACTCCAACAAAAGCAGCATAAATTCTTTAATACCCTTGAATTAAGAATAAACAGTGAATGAGCAGGTGTCCCTATACTTTTGTCTGTAAAGTGTACACTTACAACTTATAGATCCAACAACATACTGACTTCCTCTTATACTTGCTCTCTCTGATTCAGGCTGAGATGCTGGTACAATGAAAATTTAAATGGAAACCACCTTGCAAGTATGCATGTTTTTTTTTCTAAGCTACTGTACAAACATATGCTTACCTCTCTCTGGCTCCCTAATTAATTTATCCATGGCAGGCTCATCACTCATTCTCCATCACGCACCTTTATTTGTGCACTAGGCATAGAATGCTAGAGGGACCTTGCAGTAGCAGGCCGTAATTTCAATTTGCAATGCATATGTTTCTGGAAAAAGCCCACAGTTAATTCACCCAAAGCCTCCAGAGCCATACGGCAGTGCCTAGCTCCGGTGTGTGTATGTGTGTGTGTGGATTACAGGGAGTGGGGGGTTTGGGGGTCGTCCATTAATATGCATGGCTTTGCTAAAAGCTTCAAACTGACCTACATGACAAGGTTCAGTATACGCTCCAACTGTGTGCTAGCTCTTGCGGGACTCCGTCATCTATGTTCCCCACCCTAATTAGCGTCCCTTTTCTGCCGGCCGGCCCTTTCCAGAGTGGCTGTTGAACTCAGCCGAGCACTCGTGTCAGGGTTGTTGTAGGTCATGCCGAGTTCTAGCCCCTCTACCACTCGGGCAGCTCTCTAGCGCTTTGAGGGAGATGCATTAGGCACCTGAAGAAGACTTCACATGGGCCGTTTAAAGCACTCTCCACTCCCAGTTGGCGTACCAGTGAGCATCAACAGCACTTCACCCGCCCCCTCCAGGTAATCCTCCAAGCCCTTTTCAGCCGGTATGTATTAATTAACAGATTTGTTTTCTTTTCTCCCCTCCTCGCTCATTTGCATCACTTCCTGCCCTCGCCCTCTCTTCCCTGGGCCGAGTTCAAGAGCAACGTTGACACGAACGTGCTTCAAAAACAACCTCCAAACAAAAAGAGGCGAATCTATTAGCATACTTATTTGGCTTTTGTTGATCTAAAGTATTGGCCTGAAGTGGTCGGTGGATGCGAAAAAGTTGTAAGATGTTATCTGATGTTAGCTACGACCCTTGGCAAATCACTGTTGACACTAATGTTCCTATTTTGTCTTTGTCAACAAAGAAGTTAGCAGATCCAATAGTAAAGGACAGCTGTTGCTAGAAGGAATAAGCCCATTGGCTCTGGCTAAACAGCACTGGAGTTGGGTTGGAGGCCGGTGGAGGCTGTCAGTGCACTCTAGCCTAGCATCACTCCCTGTCTCGGGGAACGTGTAGCTCTGGGCATCATGCATAATAATGAGACTAAACAGATGTAGAGCTCCAGAGTGTGGTGGTCACTGACTTGCTCATAGCATTTGTCAGAAAATATATGCTGTTTGCACTGTTATGGGGAGGAAAATGCAAATGCAGTGCGGCTGTTTCACCATTTTCTCCAAAAACACCCGAGAACATATGTGATCCTAGAGGACGCCACCAGGGAATTACTTTCCCGCTGTGCTTTGTCACCACTCTTCATATTATTATTTATTCTGCATTGGTGGAATTCTATTTTTATAGTGAATGGTAGAAAATGAGCATCAGTCACCATAATATAGTCCAACAACACTCTGCTTATGGTAATGGAATGTGTTTGGTTGATGAATGATGAATATTCAGCAATAATGTTAAATTTGGATTTAATATGACTAAAAAAGGCTTACAAATGTACTACCAGGAGACTTGAATGGCACCCCTTCCTTCCTTCCTTAACCAATTACTTGCCTCCACCTGTCTTTAAAAGGCCTTTACTTTCTGTTTACAGATGCTGTTCCACCTCCTTCCTTCCTCCCCAGTGCCACCAGTTTGGTCCTGTTAGTCATCCAGGGGGTTGGCTCTGCCCCTGCCTTCCATACCTGGCAATGATGAGTTTATGTCAGATGGTATAAATATGAATGCTAGAATATATGGACAAATGTATTGGGACACCTGCTTGTTCATGTTTCTTCCAAAATCAAGGACATCAAAAATTATTTATCCTGTACTTGTCTCTGCTGTCCATTAAAGGGTTTCTACTAGATTTTGGAGCATTGTTTTGAGCATATGATTGCATTCAGCAATAAAAGTGTTGGTGAGATCAGGATGTTAAATGACGACCACCATACCTAATCCTCAACTCACCAAGATTTTGTACATTTTTTACAAGCCACAAACGTTTGTGGATGCAGTTTTTGGGCAAAAATTTGGGCACCTCCTAATTTGCCCAAAACTTTATAGACACATTGTTTGGGGTAAATGTTTTGGCACCCCACATTTTAGCCAAAAATTTGTGGACATTATTTTTGGGCAAAAAAGACTATTGAGCTGCAACCACACTCTGTTTGTAGAGGAACTACACCAGGGGGTCACCAACCCTGCTCCTGAAGAGCTACCTTCCTGTAGGTTTAAATTCCAACCCAAATCTTACATCAGGCAGGGTTGATTAGGGATGAAACTAAATTGTGCTGGAAGGTAGCTCTCCAGGAGCAGGGTTGGTGATCCTTGAATATAAATAGTATTTATTTATTTTATAGGGAAATGATGGAAAGAAGATAAGCTTTACATTTATTGACTCGATAAGTCACTGGGATGACCCACTTCCTTGACTCTCCCCTGTCCGTGACACACAGATACCTGCAGCTCTTCCTCCAGGCCCTTCTTCTTACCCATTTCTGCACCCAACCCTAAAGTACATGAAAATGAAAGTGTTAAAATGTTTCGACCTTATTTTAAATATCTTATATTGTACTAATTGCTCTTGAATGTGACTAGTTTCACAGGTAGTTTAGCTTGCAAACATCATCTGAGATAACATGGCGTATTTATGTTATGCCTAGTATGCTCCAGTAGCAGGACGTGTTAACAGAGGTTTTTCTTGTTAACATCAATAGCAACTCAAGGCTCTGAGTCCCTCAGTGGTCTAATGTGCTAGCAAAATAATCCGAGGATGACTGGTATGGATCACAGGTTTGCTCATGCTGTTTGCCTTTAGCAGCCCGAAGACTGAGAGAGCAAGACTGGCCATGCTCTCTATGGGTGGGTAGATGCCACTCTCTCCCCACATCACACTCAGTGTAAATATAGAGTAAATACACAATGTAAATTTAGTATATGTGGATCTACAGTTAAACACATCATTAGAAGTCAGTATACAAAAATAACCTGATAGAAAAATCAGTATATCATGCTTCTGCACCATGACTTCAACACTGATCCAGACCCAGTCTACATGTTTGTAGCCTTTGTTGAGATTTTCCCTCAACCTGGGAATGAAATTAAAATAGGATGTCATTGAAGCTACTGGGTCTTGCCTAAAGCCTCTGTTTTTGATTTATGTTTTATAAGGGACTGTGAGAGTGTAATTGCTTTAGGCAAAAACACATTTAAGTTCCCTTGTAGAATAAATAACAATGGATATTAAACATGACACCAGAAATTGCTGAAACACATGATGGATGCAACAAAGAACTGGAGACACGCTGGATTATTTGGGTAGCCTTCTACATTTTAATTAAATTCTATAGTGATTATGATGAGCTATTTAAGCAAAAAATGCTTTAATAAATATGTAAAGATGGTGCCTTCTACATGTAGCTTTAACATTGTACACGAACTTAGCACTGCCATACATGTTTTGAGAATGCAGGAGGAAACCAGAGCCCCTGGAGGAAACCCACGCAGACACAGGGAGAACATGGAAACTCCACCCACATACAGCCTTGAACCCAAGACCCCAGAGCTGGGAGGTGAAGGTGAAGACTTTTCATTATGGATCACCAAATTAGTCCAGGCAACTTCTCATAATTCTCATTAGATTGTACTGGAAAAATACCTTTTGTGTAATTTTTTTGTGTAATTGTTTGTTTTACATGGTGAGGAGAGGTAACGTGATTATTGTTATAAAGTTTCGTGTTGATGTTCTTAACTACTTTTGAGGATTAGCAGGTCAAACTGATTTTGGAGTGAATGCCAGGCTGGTTGTTATAGGGCTATCAATGGGCTTCAACCTATCAGCAATGGTGGCAAATTGCTTGGAATGAGACTACAGGAAGATTTTAAATCCTGATCCAGCTTCAGCTATGAAACTTAAAATGACAATAATTGTCTTTCATTCCCACACAAACAGAAGCTATGCAAACCAACTACCTAAAGCTCTGAAGCTATAGGACTGAGGGAGAATGGGTCCATATCTGGTAAGATTTTAATAGCCCATTTTAAACCATACAACATGGGCTATACATTAGACTATTCAATCATATATATGGTGCATCCAGAATGTATTTTACAGAGCTTTGCTTTTTTCAAATTTTGTTATCTTACAGCCTTAATCCAAAATAGATTAAAATCATTTTCCCCTCATAATTCTATACACAATACCCCACAATGACAAAGTGACAAAAGTTTGTTGGAAATCTTTGCAAATGTAAAAATAAGACAAAAATATATATCATACATAAGAATTCACATGACAATGACAAAGGTCCCATGGTAGGAAATGCATGTCAAAGTACAAACCAAACCCTGAAGTCTGATGAATTATCTGTAGACCACCAAGAAAGTATTGTATCAAGACACAGATCTGGGGAAGAGTACAGATCATTTTCTGCTGCACTGAAGGTCCCAATGAGCAAAGAGGCCTCTATCGTCTGTAAATGTAAGAAGTTTTGAACCACCAGGACTCTTCCTAGAGCTAGTTGCCCAGCCAAACTGAGTGATCATGGTAGAAGGGCATCAACATGGAGGTGACCTAGAACCCAAAGGACACTCTTACAGACTTCCAATGCTGCTCTATGGAAAGAGGAGAACCTTACAGAAGAACATCCATTTCTGCAGCACTCCACCAATCAGGCCTGTATGGTAGAGTGGCCAGATGGAAGCTACGTCTTACTAAAAGACATATGACAGGCCATCTGGAGTTTGCCAAAAAAGCACCTTAAGGTCTCTCAGGCAACAACAAACAAAAAGGTTGAATGTTTTGAACTGAATACCAAGCATCATGTCTCAAGGAAACCAGGCACTGGTCATCACCTAGTCAATACCATTCCTACAGTGAAGCATGGTGGTGGCAGCATCATGCTGTTGGGATCTTTTTCTGCAGCAGGACCTGGGAGAATAGACATGGTCAAGGGAAAGATGACTGCAGCAATGTATAGAGACATCCTTGATGATAACCTGCTCCAGAGCGCTCTGGACCTCTGGACTGGGACAAAGATTTATCTTCTACCAGGACAACAACCCTAAGCACACAGCCAAGATAACAAAGGAAAGGCTTCGGGACAGCGCTGAGCTGCGTAGTCACCAATACACCAAAGTCACCAAAGTCTCATTCATTCCCTCTGAATCCCTCAGAAATTTGCTGCTGCCTGAACTGCATAATGTAGCATCCATCCATCCATCCATCCATCCATCCATCAATCCATCATTTATGCACATCATCCTGGTCAGAGTCCAGGCTACCCAGAATCACTGGTCAGTAGGAGGAATATCCCCTGCACAGGGCACCAACCCATTGCAGGCAGTTATGGACTGGACATCATGAGATCCAGGACAAATCCTGGTTGGCTGCTATGAGTGTAGGGTCGCTGACCATGCCAGCCTTCTGCAGTGGGTGATGTTCCAATCTGTTTCAGTAGATTTGGATAATGATTCAACATTAACGAGGGTGTGTTGATTTTGGTCCTTAAGGGTTGTTTTATGTTGCAGATGTCTGTAGTTGCACAGCACTAACTTGACTTTTAATGAGCATCAGTTTAAAAATCATGGAAATGATGGATATAGGGCACACTGGATATAGTCACAGCATCATTCGGGCAAGATGGCTACAATCCTACAACTCAAAAACATCTTTCAGTTCTTCCAGTATTCAGAGTAACAAGACAATGGTAGATAGATAATGTGAGATCAATATGTGGGCTGCCTTTTTCCTTGCAGCCATTTACTAGAAGCCTAATGAGCCTACAGGATGAAGTGGTTTGTTGTCTCGTGTAACCAGATGGATGTAGGCAATGATTAGGAGCAATTAGTGCGCCCCTAGAACTAAATAACTCTTTGTCATTAATGTACATATTTTACACCTCATTAGAACTACCGTGATTGGAGTCTAAAAAAAAAAAGGCAAGACATTTGCATTTCAGATTCTCAATATGCTTCCAACAGGGGGAAAAAAGTGGAGCACCCGGCACGTGTACTGGCGGAAAGGAGAATTCTAGAGAGCGGGTTAAATAATTCTAGACCACATCTGTGTTAGCCGAATTAGCTTCAGTAGGCGATACATGATTTCTCCTAATTAACTGTACGTTTTTTTTCTCCCTCCTTTTTTTGTAATGTAAATGGGTGCTGCAATCAGTACTCGCGCACTGAAATGTGCATCGCGGGGTGAAATGGGCAAGATGTTAACTAATTTTATTTTTAATCTTCCTCTTTTTGCCGCCGAGCGTGTCGTCCGGGTACACGTCGTGTCTTCTGAAATTTCCTCGCCTCTTTCATGGAAACATATTGGGGCAGCATTCGCCAGCTGTCCGCTTCCTTCGCCTTCTGCTGCCATTATCCTCAGGCACCACCCCACCTTATGGCTGGCCAGCCTGCCAGGAGAGAGAGAGAGAGAGAGAGAGAGAGAGAGAGAGAGAGAGAGAGAGAGAGAGAGAGTCAGTGAGGGAGAGAAAAAGGGAAGGAGGGAGAGAGGAATGAGGGGGGCAATAAGAGAGAGGGCCCTTCCAAAATCAAAAGGTGTCTCTTCGGTCCAGACTGTCCTCGCAGTCCTCGTTTTATCTTCTGTAAATGATGGTAGGGCGGTTTCCGTATAGCTGTTATGTGCAGCGTGGTCAGATGATGTCATGCTTTAGTTCTGAGGGGGTGGAAAAATAAGTAGTGTCACCTCAGCACCTGAAGTCCCTGCCAGTATTATCTCTCTCTCACTGTGTCTTAATCCTCTGTGTTGGCCTGGCATTTGCTAGTCTAAAATGGGAAGTAATTGAAGCCCCTTTTATGAGCAAGTATTAGCACGGTTACTGCAGAAGCTGCCATTTTGGCTCCTTGTGTGGGCTCGTGCACATTGCTGGCCTTGTGTGGAGGGCTCCTGCTGCGTAATGAAAAAGCTCAAAACTGGACACGAGTCAGAACTGGAGGATCAAACTGTAAGACATGACTGCAGAGCTGGGTCTTAAATGACTTTGGAGTTTATTTGCAGGAAGCTCATCTCGTATTCATAAGAGCAGGAGGCAGTTATTGCACATGGCCTTTATTCCACCATCCAAGAGCTAAACTCTATCCATATTATTTACACTTTTCTTATTCATTATTTTAAGTAGGTCAGCAGATCGTGTAGATATGATCGGCTATAAGTGATTACAGGTTTGTGCAAAGTCCCGGACAATAAAGCGCTAGCAGTTCCTTGTTTTGTGACATAATGAACTTGAATTGTAGAATGAAATTAGTATATTTAAAAAAAAAAATCCAAGTATTTAGTAAAATTTCTAATGCATTTGCAAAAAGGTTTTAATCGTACAACATGCTTTAAGTATGTACACTGTAGTACAAGTATACTGCTTGATATATACTTAATGTAGTACTTCTAACGTGTGGTATAAGTCACGTACTTTTAATATGGTTAATGTAAGATGTATATTACATATATTAAGTCATATGTGTGTAATATACTTCATGTAATACAAAACATACATTTAATATACTTAATGTGGTACAAGTCATACACTTTTAACATACTAATACTTCTGAGATGCTTAATGTAGTATAAGACATGTAAATGTATATGTTTAGTGTAGAACAGTCATATACCTTTATTATGTATATCACCAGTACTGAGTTAGTGCAGCCAAATAAAGTATACCTTTTCAAGTGTACTGAAATACAGATTAATAGGTTAAAAATATAAATATAATTATTCTGCAATTTCCAGCAGGATTTCTGAAAAATAAAGTAATAATAATTATTAATAATAATTTTCTTCATTTCTACATCTGAAATGATTTGAGTAGCCTAGGATCTTCTGAAAATAACAACATCTGGCATGTGTCTCCTATAAATACTTTTTTTGACATAAAAGTATGTCAAACTATAAAAACATCCCACAAAATTGACTTAGGGTTCAAAAGGGTAAGAACTGACATTCACGGTTCAGTTTAAACTACTGGACTTGATTAATTTTAGCTTCTTAAATCCATTATTGCTCAGTATTGATCAGATCCTCATGTGGATTACTAGATTGCAGCCTTTCTATCCTGTTGGTACCAAGTGGATTCATTTTAACCAGTACTGCCTGTGGTTTTTTGGCATTTAACATTGAGCCAGCGTCAGTGGCAATGAGCAGCTAAGTATATAGAGTCCCTTTAAGTGGATTATTGCAGGAGGAAGGGCACATATAGTGTCGCTCAGTGGGAAGTCGGCCGTGTGCCCACCTCGTTCCCATTAGGCTGTTTGTTAGCCTCATTTTGCTGCTGTCACAGGCAATCTCGCCTGCTTCCCTCCATAAACACACACAAATACAGAACCACATGTGTGCATCTGGGGAGAGAGGCTGCAGCTGCTTCAATCGTCCCACAAAAAAACTCCACTCTGGTTAAAGTGACACTTCCTTTAATTTTGCAAAACTCCAATAAAGTTCTCACTGAGTGAGATGAGTTTGACATACTTTAAATCTGACAGTCATTCTTTAAATTCTTTAAATAGTTTTAAATGTAATGAATGTCAAGTTAAGGTGTTTTCGTTTTCTTGTAAAGATGACATTTTAGACATTTTTGCAAGGCAATGATGTACGTAAAAGTTTCAGTAAAGGTTCTACCAGGAGTACCCCTTTCCTCAACTAACCACTTACCCACATTCAATCATTCAAAATGATTGCATTTTCAGCTCAAAATCTGAGACATACAGCATTTTTAGGCAAGAGTTCAGATACTCCAGCAAAAGTAGGATAAACTCTTTTAATACCCTTGATTCCAGTAGAAACAATGAATAGACAGGTGTCCCAATACTTATGTCCATATAGTGTACACAAAGCGTCTGTTGGGTCATTTTAAAACCACAGTATTTCAAAGCTGAGTTTAAGCAAAACTTTTTTCATATCGGTCTGTAAATGTGCTGTGAACTTTGCATTGACTTGGGAGGTGGGGCCTTTGTGTAACACAACTAATTCTGTCTAAAGGAAAGAGCTCGTTAGTCATAATCAGTCCTTTGACTGTGCCCTGTACTGCTGAAGCTTGACCTTTCCCCGTGCACTGCCCGTAAAATCTCCTGCTAGAATATTCACCGTTTGATGCCTCGCTTAATTGGGAATGATTCGCATTTTGTGTGTGTGTGTGTGTGTGTGTGTGTGTGTGTGTGTGTGTGTGTGTGTGTGTGTGTGTGTGTGTGTGTGCGCGCACATGTCTGCTTTTGTTCGTTTGTCCAATTCAGTGCGGAGCTAATGGTTAAATGTCAGCATCGATCGTAAGCTATGTTGGCCTGGAGAGAGCTTAATTTTCCCGACGACAACTAACTAGACCCAGTGTCAACATCCCTTCATTAACGATGTTGTCGTGAGCAACAGCAACAGTTTGTGGACGTAATGTGGGGGGAAAACGAGACGGAGAACAAAAAAAAAAAACAGTATTACTCAGACCTCCCTGCCTGCCATCATTAGCTTATGATGCCCCCCCCACCCCAATATCCCCAAATCAGCTAATGAACGCCCACAATAGGTTGGGAGATCGGCTTGGCTGTATGAGCTGGCAACATGACTATCATGTTTAATTATGTCTGTGCACTTCAAACAGCATGACATTATACCAAAAGGTCAAGAGAACTCCCTCGCCTTAATCTGTGGAACCTGTGCCTTCTAGCCCCCTCTGTCTACTGAGGAACAAATAGACACACAGACACATGGCACGACATGAACACTACTCCACAAACTAATGCAGTAACTTGCAGTACATAATCATTTGGTTGACGTCTCAGTCCCAGATAGCCCTGTGGAGGGTACACTGGATTACCAGGTGCTTATTAATGGATTTCTTTACTGTTTAATTACAGATCTACTACGGATGCTATAGAATGCATTTATTGAGATTTTAAGTACATATAAACAATTTTGTTTCGGTGAAAAATGCTCGTATACGGTTCTACAATTTACAACGTCGTTATTTTGTCACAGAACGAAATGCACAGATACTTATGTTTCTGTAATTACTCTTGGAAATTACTAGATAGGATTTCCTCTCGACATAACATGCCATTA
This sequence comes from Acestrorhynchus altus, assembly GCA_034509495.1. Classification (NCBI taxonomy): domain Eukaryota; kingdom Metazoa; phylum Chordata; class Actinopteri; order Characiformes; family Acestrorhynchidae; genus Acestrorhynchus; species Acestrorhynchus altus. The sequence continues at coordinate 9,397,867 of CM067522.1, read as the reverse complement.
GGTAGCTGTGATGTGATGCTTCCTCCAGTGGAGCCTTCAAGTGCATGTTTACTGCTCTATCCACACGTACATGCATTACCTGCATGCAGACTCTGACTGATCAGTGAGAGGGGGCGGGGCTGATGATGTCACTGACATCAGATATTAGAACACGAGAAGGGAGGAGTCGTTCTTTCTCTTTGTTTGCTCACACAGTGTTAACATTTCAGAATAAAAGTCTTAAGAAACTATGATACAGATACAGTATTGTACAATATCAGTTACATATCTGTAGCCATTACATATCTAATCATTACAAATAATTCATTAAAGTTAATCAAAATCCTAGCTTGAGGATCAATTTGCAACATGATTTCTGACAAGTAAAGTGTTATTTAGTCCTGTAGAGCAAAATGTGTACGTGCATGTAAATTGTTTATCAACCATGATAAAATTCATGAAAATATTACAATTTTATACATATTTTCATATTAAATGGAGACAAATTTGAGCAGCCTAGGATCTCTGGAAAATATCAATATCTGATATTTGTGACTTTCTTCTATATGTACTTTTTTAATGTTTTGTCCAATAAAATGTATGTCAAACTTCCTACAATAGGTTCTAAAGGTTAAGAGTGGCCTGGTGTACAATTTTCTTTTAAAGAAAAATGATTTAGTTTTTATAAGGGTTAGTTTCTTTAGTTAGTTACCCTTATGAGTTGTGATTATAGAGGATCATTTGCAGCTAAAGGAGCAATGAAACAAGTGAGCTGGAAGCTTGGCATTCGTCCTGCCAACCACATCCCACCGATCCTTAGTGGATCATTGCCAGTAAAATCCACCCCTTGGCAACTCTCTCCAGTTTACCAGCCCTAAATGTAGCTATGCTTGTGACCTGGATTTAGGCTCCATATTAAGGGAGCATATCATGTGTTCCACATCTTACAATCTGTGAGACATGTTCATTTGAAACCCAGTGTAGTCAACCACGATATTCCCAGTCCTTGTCATTCGGCTGCGAATAATGTGATGTTATTTGATTTGCACGCAACACCCCATGTAAAGACATATGAGCTGTAGTCAGGTTCAGGATGCAGAAACCTCAGATTAAACCCTTCCACATTTGAGGTTTCTCACTGCACATTGCCTTTTTGTCAAATACTGTCTGGGAATTGTGGGGAAAAGAAGATTTCACATGTCTTTCTTGAACATTAAGAGCATTTACATGGTCTACTGGGCACTACAGAGCTCAATTTTTGAAATGTTTTCTCCGCCCATCACCCATAAAGTATATTCTCTGTCAGAAAACTGATTATGTTTTCGCAGCCGATGCGCATTGTATGGAAAAACAGTGGCATAGTAGATGAGATTGACTGGGGAACAGAGTAGACGTTCTTGATTGAAGTAAGATACATGCGCCTCTACGAGTCTGAGAATGTGCATTCAATCACAACTCAATGTGGCATCCTAGACATCTATAAGGAAAGCGTAAACAGACCATTAGCTGTCACTAAGTCTCATAAAGCGCATAGTGGTGAAAAACAAGTTTCTCAGCAAAGAAGCAAGTGCCTGAGAGCAGTGCACTCATGCAGAATCCTCACACTGTGCACCAGTAAATATGTTCCAACGCAAATCAGGAGATCAGATCTTTATGAACAACTGTGATTTGATGTAGCGGTGTGGTTTACACATCCATCTTATTTTTATAATTTGTCAAAGCCGACCAAGACTGAAAGCTTATAGGATTTTCAATAAAAGAACTAGCGGTTGAAGAACTGCTTCAGAGGGTGCAGGAAGAATGAAAGAAAGAGAAGGTGGAGGTGACTGATGTAACAGTCCTGTGGGCCACTCTTTACTCCAAACACCTCAACATTTGATTGGACATTTGAATTCTCCTTTAAATGTAAGATTTATTTGAATTTATTAAATCCATCCATCAATTATCTGCTGCTTATTTGGGGTCTGGGTCCCTAAGAATAGAAGCCAGAACTACCTCAGCTTGTTCAACTTGACTTGAAACTCATTTAAACTGTTTGTACTCAGGATCTCATTGATCACTGACGTGCCGGTCAATTTATCACTCTGTCTTTCGCTTACTTGTGAACAAAATCCTGAGATACTTTACTAACTACTTTTGATATACCTTTGCATTTATTGGTGTATTCCTGCTATTTACACGAACACACTCACTGACAAAAATGCAATGTTGGATTGCTTCAAATCTTGTTAGGCAGTTATGTCTCAGATATGTAAATGATTGGTGAGGTGTACCGGGCACGCCCCACTGGGAGAAGACCCAGAGTAAGACCCAGGACACGCTAGAGAGAATATGTTTCTCGGCTGGCCTGGGAACGCCTTGGGGTTCCCCCGGAAGGGCTGGACCAAGTGGCTGGGGAGAAGGAAGTCTGGGTCTCCCTGCATAGGCTGCTGCCCCCGTGACCCGACACCGGACAATCGGCAGAAAATGGATGGATGGATGGATGGATGGATGGATGGATGGATGGGTGGATGGATGGATGGATGGATGGAAATGATTACAGTTATGGTCTGACTAAACACTGGTTCTTAGCACATGAGAGTATAAAAATCCACTATAAAGGCTCTGGGTGCTACTTTTGGGTAGAGTACCTCTTGGAGTGAGATTGTTGACCATGCACTCAAAGACATTTTTCCCAGTTGACAAACATTGAGAAGGGGAATATCATTGGACTGAGAGGAATAGGATGGTACTTTTAACTAATTGCATGCCATCTAACCCATTCTGACCAAGCCACCATCACCTTTGTTTTCAGTGGTGTTGTGAATGAGCAACCAGGGCTGCTACTGAGTGGAACTGTATCATATGTAGTGACGAATTCAGGAGGAGACCTGATGGTGAGGGCTTCAATCCTGCCTTTGCTGTGAAGCAACACAAAAACATACCAACAGTTCAGCAATATGTGCAAGACATCCATAATATGTGTTGCCAATCGAGCATTTATTGTACCAACTGGTGCCAGCTTTGGCAACCTACAAGTGTGCAGTATCTACAGACCCAGATGTGGGCAAATGTGCTACAAGATGTCATACGAGACCTGTATGTCTCATCTTGTCTCCAGGCTAGAGGAAGTCCAACATGGTACTAGAGCTTCCTTTGAGTTGTCCTTTCACTTTGCTGTGCTATGTTGTATCAGTATTACATTCACATATACCAGCTTACTCTTTTAAAAATGATTGTTACTGTGAACAGTCAAGCAAGTTGAAGATAAAATGATATTTAAAAGGCATTAAGTTAAATATGAAACATGTATCAATACTTTATGCAATAGAGGCTCCAATAGGATTATGGCTTGTTCACACTTATTGTTAGGAAAGGCAATGTGATGCAAATTTCAAAGCTTTATAAATACCCAGACTCCTCTATCCTTGTCTCAAAAAACAAAGTGAAAGAATAGCTAAAAGGAGGCTCTAGTACCCTCCTCTTTTTGCCCACATCTGGCTCTGTAGATCCTGCACACTTGTACGTTGCTGAAGATGGCGTCCTGGCTGGTACCATAAATGCTTGACTGGCAACATATATGACAGATGTTTTGCAGACATCACTGAACTGTTGGTGTGTGTGTGTGTGTGTGTGTGTGTGTGTGTGTGTGTGTGTGTGTGTGTGTGTGTGTGTGTGTGTGTGCAAAGGCAAGATTAAAAGCACTCACCACAAGATCTCCACAATTGAACCTGGATTTGTCCTTGAAGCCTTAAACCTTATCTTGTGATAATTTGCCTCGTGTCACTAGAACTGAGAGTTTTCATATCGTTTTAGTTTTTTTTTTTATTGTGTCATGATTCATTGAGTCGTTTCCTTATGATAATAATGATCATTAGATCAAGCTGTGATCTTAAAGATCAGACATTTAACAAAGGCCTCCAGTGCAGTTGCATCATCTCCACTGCTGGTGGTTCTCCTCTTGTCCTTGTCTACTTGTCTACCATGTCTTCTCAGTCCTCTCTCGGCCCCTCAGAAGTGAAGCTCAGTTGTCCAGTGAGGCAGGAGGCCAGACGTTCTCTTCTAGCTCCAGGCCAGACATCTCCAGAGATACTCAGTCACTCAGGATCTTGTTACCGCTATGACGGCTCCAGAGTCTTATTGGCCGAGTCAAGGCCCGAGGACTGAGGCTACTCTTTCACGCCAGCTACCGATCTTCATGGCTGGAGGTGCTGAGATCTCAAGGTGTTTCCAGGAGATGGAATGAAGATTTAGACAGTCAGTCCAGGCTCAGTAGCTGGCGGCGGCCAGGTGTGAGGCCCTGGGAAGATTGGATGACATGCTGCTTGATGGAGAGGAAGAACATTGCTGTGACAACTTCACAGTGTCAGCGGTCACATTGAGGCAATATCAAAAACAAAGTATCTTCCGCAGAAGAATCTTCTCAGGGACTGAATGAAGAGCAGACTAGAATAGCTAAAAAGAAACTGTATTGGTACTATCTAGAGTGATTCAAAAAATTGTTTAAGAATATTCCCTCCTATTCACACTGTTCTCTTCCCCATATGCATTGATCTAGAATGTTCTGTCCCAATCACACTGTTCTCTTCTCCATGCACAGTGTTCCAGGCTGTTCTCTCCCATTCACACTGTTCTATTCCATGTGTGCATTATTCTCAAATGGTCTCCTGATTTGCATCCCCATTTGCACAATTTTCTTCTTCATGCACATTGTTTTAAAATATTCTCTCTCATTCATCTCATTCCCTCTCATTCATACTGTCATTCACTGTGTGACCAGTGTTTATATGTATAGACCTGTTGTGCAAAAAGGTGAATTTAAAAACTGTAAAAATATACAGTACAAAATGTAGAATTAAATGCTGAAGTGAAATCAGTGCAAAATCTTCTTGTTAATTGTTTTCATGCAATACAGAAATCCTGGGCATGCACATGTTCATATCACCAAAAGATGACATGGTCACCCTATATTGCCACTTTTTGTTTAAGGTAGAGTCACAGTTTTCAAATAGCTTAGATGTACTTATTAAGCCAGGACAGGCCAGGTCTCCATTAACCAAAGCTTGCTTTTTTGGACAAACATACATTCAAAATTCAATTCAATATAGTACTGCATTTCAGTTTTATATATCATCAGCATGTTTGGTTATATGTTGGCTGGCATATTAACTTTGTTAGATCACATGGGCAACCCAGGTGCTTGTTCAGTCCCTCATCATCTCAAGACATGACTACTGCAATTCCCTCCAGGCTGGTTTTGGCTGGATGCTGGCCTACAAATACACAATGTGCCAGGCCCACTGTACCTGACAGCACTTGTGAAAACCTGATTAGAATCAAGAGCACTTAAAGTACTTTTGTAAGTCACTCTGGATAGGGGCATCTGCTAAATGCCATAAATGTAAATTTAAATGTAACTAGGCTCATTATCCCTCAAGTTGTATGCAAGGCAAACAACCAGACCTTTCTATGTTCTGGCTCCAAAGTGGTGGAACAAACTTCCCCTGGTTGTTGAAATGTTACAGTTGCTCAACGTTTTTAAATGGCATTTCAGACTCATCTCTTTCAGGAGCTCTTATTGAAGGAATGTGATTACAGTTTTGTCTTACATGTCTTACTACTAGCTATACTTCTCTATTGTTCTACAACTTTTCATGCCTTATGCTATCCAGAGGAGGATGGGTTCCCTTTTAGCCTTGAATCCTCTCAAGGCTTCCTGAGGATTTTCTTCTTTGCCACTGTTGCCACTGACTTGCTCAACTGAGGTGTGGACCTGGATTTCTGTAAAGCTGCTTTGTGACAACTCCTTTGTGGTAAAAATGTGCTATATAAATAAACTTTAATTTATTTTACTGTAGTGTGGTGTATGTGTATATATTTAATGCACATCTTTTGTAGCTAGTATCAATACTGACTTTTGTATTTACCAATATCTAAAACTTAAAGCTCTTTGGAGCCTATGTTCGCAAGTTAGGAATAATTTATGATTATTATTTTAAATTGGCATGGATACAAACCTGTGAGCCTATGGTAATATTGCTAGTGCATTAGTCTGCTGAGCCAGCCAAAGCTCAGGGATGTGTTTTTGAGTGAACAGCAAACCACTTACAGACAAGTAAGTCACTCTGGATAAGAGTTCCATAAATTCCATAGATGTAAATGTAAAGATTGTACTTTCATTTTAATTTCTTCTAATGTTGCTGCTAGATGTTTCATTTTTTGCTAGCTACAGAAAAAATATAGAAACAAACAACAAACACTAGATAGGTCTTGGGCTTTTGTTGATAGGGGTACTTAAATTTAGGCTCAGCACCAATAAAAGTTGAGTAAATTAGAGGTGTTTCTTTTTGTTTGTTTTTTTTGTAGTTTTGTTTTTATTGTTAAGCAAAACAAAAAAGAAAAAAAACAGAAAGTATATGATTAAAAAAATGATTTTAACAAGAAATCATTTTCTTTCTCTTATGAGCATCAGTTTATGGATGGTCCCACCCTACAACAAAAGGAGCCAATCAGGTGATGTCCAACTCCTAACTTGTTTACTATACCTACACATCGGTTCCTAAATTCATCTCTGTTTTTGAAGAAAATTGCAAATTTAAATATGATTTGGAAATAAATAGTAAAAAATTGCTACTTTGGTAGCTTCTATTCTTTATTTTCTGTATAGTTTTCATTTTCACTCTTTTTAATTACAATATATTTTATTCATTATATTTTTTACTTATTCTAATTTATACAATAAAACAAGACATGTGAGCTCCCCCCCCCACCCCCCCACATAATATGACACTTTCTCAAATTAGTCTTTCAGAAAAAGGGCTAATTCACTATCAGCTCTAATTGTAACATGTTCTGCAAGGCTGAGGCCAGCACACGTGGTGCTGACTACCAATTAAAGCTTGTGCCAGACAAAAGCCTGTCTCTCATACAGGGGAAAGAGTCAAGAAGGGGGAAGAGGAGAAGGCAAGAGAGACAAAGTGGAATGGAGTCCAGGAGTTCCATTGCATGAACAGGAACAACTGTAAGGGTGAGAGGAATGGGAACATTGTTTTTTCCATAAATTATGTGGCACAACCAACAATAATGGACTTTTATTCTCACATTTGTTAATGAAAGCATTGCACTGCATCAATTGGACATTGTATTGCATCATAAAGAAGACCCCAAATGATCTTCAAATGAAGATATCAAAAGAATCATCATTTTAAAATTTTGTACAAATCAATTGAATTCAGTTTTGAGTGCATACTCTTGATCATAACATTACGGTCTGTCCAACATCAATGTGATGATCAATTTCACTATATGGACATGTTCAAAAGGAGTGTTCATGTTCATATGGACATGTTCAAAAGGTGTATCAGAGTAAGACTATGATGTCAGGGTGCTTTCACACCTACTTTGTTGGTTTGGGGGCAATTGACATCACTGACCCAGATTATGAATGAAAATTAGAAGGGAGGGGCAGTTTGCTCCTTTTCTTTGCTCACATAGTGTTCAAATTTCAAAATAAAAGTCATGAGAAGGGATAATAATGATACATACATAATAATAAAAAATAATAAAGGATATCCAGGTTGTTGTTTGCTTGTTTGTTTGTTTTTTCAATTACTGTAATCAAAATTATTGGGCTTACTTTATTGAATTATTGTAAGCAGAATCTTCAGCTCAAAAACAATCTGGAATATCAATTTCCAACAGGATTTCTTGTTTTTTAGTTTGACAGTTTGTGCTTATAAGACCACAATGTTTATCAAACCATGGTTCAGTTAATTTGTATATTAAAAAGAAAATGGATGGTTCAGATTTTCAGACCAAGAAGAGGAGATGGTATCATCACCTATTAAAGAACAGAAGAAGATTGGTGATAGCATATGAGTATATAGTTAAATTTCTCAATGATTATATAATTTGCTGCACATCATGCCAGTTCATTTAGTGCATTTGAATACGTCTTGAGCAATGTGCCATAATATTTGCAGTATAGTGAACACTAAATGAATGAGGGGCCTACTGAATTGAGAGGATGCCTACATAAGACACATTCCCATCTACAAAGCAATGATATAAGTATAGGGAGATGCAGCCCACATTGGTGATGAGGATGATGGGACATAGTTATTTCATGTTCCTATGTTCCATATATCATCAGTTCTTTGATGTGCTCATTAAACTGCAATGTGAAACCAATACTACCACCTTTGTCCAAACTATGAGGTGTGAAAATGCTGAAAGATCAAGTCATATAGGTCCATGTTGTAGGACTGATCCCAGATCACTGACCCTCAGATGTCACTGCAGCATCTCTGTAGGCAGGCTGCAATAAGTTAAAAGACCTTAACCATATAGAATGGAGTTTAGCCAGGACTCAAAACTCAGTTAGAGAAAGGAGAAATCCAGCATGCTAGATTCTGGAACATTACCAGCACTCTATCCTGGGACTCCTTTGTTGGCCACCCAGGGTAGCCTGTATGCTAAAGTGTCTCGGTGGGCATGCTGCAGTTTGGGTGGGGGAGTGTGGGGGGGTAGAGAGAGCGCTCAGAACAGCTGGGCTCCATCACTTCTCATTGTGGGCTTGGGAGAGACAGAGCTGACAGAGTGATGCACAGATCCCGTCCCGGCTAATGACTGCGCCATTCTCCATCATTATCCCCATCATTAGGAAATTAGAGGGACAGAAGGTATTTACAGTAAACCTGCCACCTCCCAAGGAGAGATAAATAGAAACTGATAAATGGGACTCTGCTGCCGTTGCCCGTCGATTAACCTTCCGATTGCCCAATGCAGGCATATGCACGGTTAATAATCATTAATGCTCGATAACTGGCGCAGGAATCAGGTTTGGAGGAGGGTGGATGCTGTATGAAGGGGTAAAGGATGTTGGTGGATCAGGAATATACAGTAAACTTATTTTCAGGAACTAGGCAGTGATATCAGTACACCAGGGTGTATGTTGCATATGGAGATGATTCTGAGATGATCCTGATGTGCCCTACCCAAGCCTATGTCTCCAAGACAATGTTTAGGCATGCCAGTATTTGATTGGCTGAAAGGGAGAGGCTTTCTCAATGCTCACATCACAGCATACAACTATAGTATTCTATGTACTGTCAGACATAGGGGATGCAAGAGCTGATCAGTGTGCTAATGGCTGGGCTGTCAATTTGTGGTCTTTCAGATGACTTACTCCCATCCTCTTTTTCCCCCCAGACTTGTCTTCTTTTGGGATTGGAAAAAATGTCTGGAGTCAGGAGTTCTAAGTTGCATAATGTCCTCAGAACTCCTGGCACATGTGTTTGCTGTCTCACTGCGGGTGTGCTCTCACTCGGGTGTACGTGTTTTCACTGTAGTGATGTATTGAAGATGTGTTGAATCAAATTTGATCTGTGTCCATTACAAATGGTGATTGAGATTTTTTTTCCCTCTGTATTTGAACATCAATAATTAATATTGTTAATAGTAGTCACTTTCCTTTTTTGGGCAATTCTTTTTCTATATATTTATTTATTTATTTATTTAACAACAGTTATGCATCTGTCATATTCACTGATTTTGTCTGTACAGTCAAACCTGATAAATACAGCCCCCCCTTAAAAACATATGGTTGACAGCCCTTTTTAGCAGTAGTCTGTCTTTTTTTAGATTATAAAAAACTTCTTAAATCAGATATCACCAACCCTGCTCCTGAGAAGCTACCTTCCTGCAGACTTTTAATTCATCCCTAATCAGCTCCACCTGATCCAAATAATTACTGCTAAAAAAGCTCTTGATTGACTGAATGGGATGTGTTAGGTTTGGGCTGACAGGGTTGGTGACCCCTAAGTTAAACTGATCAACAGTCTTAAACAGAATGAATACAATTAGTATTTGATTTTAACATGATCTAAATGACCCTTTAAATTCCCAGAAAGGTCAGGGATGGATGGGCCATTGTGAGAACCAGGAAAATCCTGGTGGGCCACTATGGATGTGGGCCACTGAGTGGGTGATAATCTGGGTCTTGTTCCAAACCTTGGCAAAGTGGCTATACCTCACAATAACCTGTTCTTTCATGCAAGTGGCTGAACTGATTCTGGAATCTGTAGCTGTTTAGAAATGGCTCCAAGAGACATTCCTCATTTGTGTAAATCTATTATGACCCTTCTCAGATTTGCACTTCTCAGATCTCTTTAGCCTTTTCTATTCTACTATGTGTTGATCAATCTAAAGTGTGCTGTCAAATCATTTTTATGTGGACACAGAAAAGCTGCCAGCTGTAGTCAATAATGATCAATGAAAGGAATTGTTCATTCAATTAGAACTGGAAGGTTTACTCTGACATTTACAAAATTAAGTTATTCACATATCCCTATTATTTCATAACTTCTTAATGTTATGTGAGGGTTTTTTCAAGTTCTAGAAAACAGAGTTTCTATCTCCATATCTGTCACTTTCACTATAACGACTTTAAGGCTCAATATCTCCAAACTGCTCAGGATGTAGATAGAACCTTGTAGTTTCAATGGGACAATTTTGGAGCTTGCAGAACCTCTGAATTAATAATCTAGATTGGTGTATTTTGACCCTGTTTTTATAAAATCCCCCAAAATAATATTTTGTGAACTAAATTCTCTGTTAATGATGTGTTGTGTTTCATTTTGGCACAGAAAAAAAATGTTCAAAGAAATTATTAAAACCCCAATATTGCCAAAATATCCATGTACATGAGGACTGCATGTAAACTTTAAATCACAACTGTATGTCTGTACAGATACAAATACAGAATTATGGATCATGCTGATCATTTTCACCCTCTACTTATTCATGAGCTATGTTTTGGGTCAGTGTTTTTTCCCCAGACCGACTAGTTGTATAGTTCTCATGAGGTGCTGGTTGAAAGCAAGGGCAAAGACCACCCCAGCAGACAGAGACCTTGTAAATCTTAGTGGGAATATTAGTGGGAATTTACACCATTGTGTTTTGTCAGCATCTTTCTTTCTGCTCTGTTCCCTGTATGACCTCTTAATTGAGACAGTGCTGGGGGCAAGGAGAAGTACTGTTTTCACTCTATAGCACTCATTCTACACACACACACACACACACACACACACACACACACGCAAGATAATGACTGACATTTGACCTTGAACCCTCAGACAATTTTGTATGATGTTATTGTTGTTTACAGGATGTTCATAGGAGTCACAGTCGCTCAAATGTATCTTCATTTGAGATATAAATAGCAACAGAAGTTAAATATCTCTGATTTTGGCCTTGTGTTGATCAAGTGTATTTATTTATTTATTTATTTTACTTATAAGGACTAGATAAATACATCTCAGTAAAGTACCCACAGCCCTGTGTGTGTACAGACAAAATGAACGGGGTGGGCCCTTTCAAACAGACATTCATTCACGTATGTACATTCAAAATGAATCCTGCCAAGGTCTGTGGTGTCAGAAGAATGTGAAGTGACAGACTAGTATATTGGGAAGGTAATGCTTCATCACTTCCTGCCAACCCTGCACTATTAAGAGTAGCACAGTATTAGTATAGTATTAGTTCATACCATGTGGATGTGTGTGGTTTCATCATGGTGAGATTCTTCAGGAAGGAAGATGTAGAAGCCTATATATTTCAAAAGATCTCTACCCACCAAAGGTTTTAATGGGTGTCCTCATTTATTTACTTGACTGTAATGAATGTGATATGAATTTATTGTCAGTTTAAAGCCAAAAATAGGATTCTGATGCACAAAATTATTTTAATGCAAATTAATGCTTGTCATTTTTTCTATCCTGTTTGGTTCCCATTCCTGTCATTGTTCTGTTTTGATCTGGTTTTTGCACATTTGTCTGCTTTGTTTTGGTCTCGCCTCCACCCTTTCTCCACCCCATCTTTAGTGTTTACCATAGCCCTGCCCATGTTATCTTCCCCAGGTGTTTCTCACCCCCCACGTTTTGTGCTGCTTCAGTCTATGTTTGTTGGTTTTTGTTTCATCAGTATGTTTGTGTTCGTCTGGTTATCTTGCATTTTGGTTTTGTTCTTTCAATAAATATTACCCTCAGAATACGTCTGCCTCCTCGCCTTCACTGCAGCAGCCTTGACAATGCTAATGTTACTAATTTTCCTCCAAAAGCACACTGGTGGCACCTTGAATTACACAGTTCAACTAAAAGGGTTTGGAATCCGTTTAAATAGGCCACCTTGCCTAAACAAGATAACTGAAGTGTAATTTTATAATAACAAACAAAAACACTGCCTTGCATAGGATGCAGCAATTAGGAGGCCCTAATGATTGTAATTTAAGATTTTGTTCTGATCCCTTTAGTGACTGGCAGAGTCTATCAATTACTGCATTAAACCGAGCAGCAGCTGCAGCTGCAGACACCCAAATTTGTTGCCTAAACTGCTGTCTGCTTTTTTCTTTCTTTCTACTGCAGTTCAAGCAGTTCATCATCATCTGTTTTGCACCCTTCCCACATGGTCAGCTTTTGGAGTTTGAAGACCAGTAGTAGTCTGAAGCATTTTCTAACCAGCTTGTGAATAAACGTCCCAGTTAAGCAGATATGTGTGTGAAAGCAGAAGATGGTTTTCCAGGGACAAACATCTCAGGATATGTTTGTCCTTGAATATTGTGCAAGTATAAGACATCTACGTCATAAAGAAGTGATGGTAAATATTTGTAGTACTGACATCCATCTGTGTGATCAACTAAACAGCCATGGTAAGTAAGGCTGATATGGTAAAAATATTATACCTCAATATTTCTAAAAGAGAATATAGCTATAATAGCTCCGTAGCTATTATCCTTTTCTTATTGGCTAGTCTCAAAGTGCAAAGTAGCGGTTTACCCCATGTGTAGGATGGGGTGGTTCTAGAACATTAAGAGGTAGAGGGGAGAAAAATGGAGAGAGGCTGGTTGGGATATACTCACATCATTAAATGAAGGGATAGACAGGGGAGCCAAACATGACAGGACACCCAGTGACCTCATGGTAACCTCTCCGTCCCAGAGTTACCATCACACTACTCCTAATAAAACTTTCTTTAAAAATAGGAAAATTTAGGAAATGGATTGGATATCAGGGAATAAAAACTTACTTCACTGAAATGCCAAAAGTTATTTGAATATGCAGTGGTGTTTCCTCAGGAACATTTCGGAAACACCCACACTTGTATTAGATTGCTCAAAGCTAGGCAAAAGTTTGAGTGAGGCATGATAGTGGGTGCTAGATGGACTGGAAATTCAATTTCTGAAGTTATGTGGGCATTTCATTTTTCTACGGTGTAACATGTGAATACATCATAGAAGGCATTACCACTCCCTGTGGACAGTGCATTGGTTGGTAATAAAAAAGGAACTAATCAGAAATTATTAGACGCTGGTCTTTGATAGGGTTGTTGAGGATGTGTCTTTTGTGACTATATATGGAATTCTGGGATATGGAGTTTGCAGGCTGGTAGGTTATACAGGGAGAACCAGGTAGTGTGACAGGCAGAAATCATGGGACATGACAGTTCCTGTCATGTAAATGTATTTATACATTAGATAACATCTTCAAATACTCAAAAATGCCTTCTATGTCATCTTTAAATTCTTGAATTAAGTGGTACATTAAATGTAAGAAGCACCTGGTTTTACACAACACTTTGCTTTAACAAGCTAGAGAATTTATTTTCACATTGGAAACTGAATTTAACTTTGAATTTAACTTAAGATTTACACTCTTAAAAATAAAGGTGCTATGCTCTTTGATCAATGCCATAGAAGAATCATTTTGGTTCCCTAAAGAACCATTTTAATTATAAAGATTTAACAGCTTCTCCATTGGTAGTCCATAACCAGTAGCCAGAGCTTTAGAAACATGTATCTGCTCCTCAGAGCTTCAAATGTGGATACATTGCATGAAATGTGTGCAATTCAGTCTTCTAGCTTCTAAGGCAGCATTATCTTTAGTTTTTTCAAAATGTGAAGAACTTCATGGTATTCGTGATCCTCCCCCCCCCCCCTTTCTGTTTGTTTTTTTCATTAATTTTCACTAATCAGAGATTAGTTCCCCCCCCCAAACACACACACACACACACACACACACACACACACACACACTGGGCCCCAGGTCCACAGGTCCGCATTACCCTGCTCTCAGATGCCCCTGACTGAGGGTTCATTAAAATCCTCAAACTTACAAAAACATCCTAAATGCAAAAATGGTTATTTATGAAACCAAGTGATTTTTGTATGTCATTGCCCAAATAACCTATTGTAGAACTTTTATTTTAGAGTGTGGGGCCAAAAATGAGTAAAAATACATTATTTTAATTTTGTAATAATAATAATGAATTATGTCATTCCAAAATTAACAGAATCACAGCCTTATTTTTTGCTTTACATTTTTTGCTTGACTAATTGAGACCTATTCCTCACCCTGACGCGTCCCATTCACTTCCATGGTGTCCAGTCCAGGCTGTATAACAGGGCCTGTGTGCCAAGCATTCGACCATGACTGGCTCTATCCTTCACATCAAGCTCTAGTTTCTTGGGGTTTTTTTACAGCATAAAAAAAACCCTGATCCACTCTAGCAGGGTTATCAACTAACAGATTTCTCAAGCCTGTAGATGACCAGAAGGGTTTTATTTCCCCTACCACCACCACCGCCACAACCCCCTTCCTACACACACATTCTCCCTCCCCTCTCGAAAAACTCCAGCCCAGTAGACCGTGAAGCTCTCGGAAATCTGTGCGCGTCCAAAAGTTTCCAGAGGAGCAGATGAAGGGAGTCGGGGAGTGGATCAGCTGGCCTGCCGTGCTCCGCTGCGCGCCAGACCGCACGATTGGCTGCAGGGGCTGGGGGGCCATCTTGACTGGCTGGCAGGCAAGAGGCTTGAACAGTTTGGTTGTGAGAAGAGGGGAGGGAGAGAAAAAAAAAACAGGGCGAAAACGAGTGGGTGTTTATACGTGGAGATCTGTCGGACCGAGAAACCGAGGAGACAAAATGTTGGCGTGTGTTTTGGGCTTGTAGATGATACAGTGAATTTAAATGCAGCATTGTAAGTGTCCGTATGCAAATGCAGCTAGTAATTGATTTTTGCACTGTAGAAAATGTAGATGGCCATTCGAAAAACTAAATCCAAGCAATTTAGCTTGTCCCAGTCTGCCCACCCCCCAAGTGTGTATACTGACACTGACCGACAGCCAATACCAAAAAGGAAAATTAGGCCAAACTACAGTAAAATCATGATTCATTATGAACCAGTTAGAAAGACTAACATGGAAATTTGGCTACCAGCTAGTTTTTAAATGCTGTGATAAGATTTTCAAATAAAATGTAAATGTATTATCCCTTCTTAGGACTTTTATTCTGAAATCACACTGTGTGAGCAAAGAAAGAGAGCAAACAGCCCCTCATTTCTCATTTTCCTTTATAGCCTAACATCTGGGTCGTTGACATCATCTGCCCCGCCCCCTCTGGCAGATCAGTCAGGGTCTGCGTGCAGGTTGAGCATGTACACTTGGAGAGAGCAATAAACATGACTCTGACATTTAAACTGGGATGTAGTTCAGTTGGAAACAAGTGAAATTTATCTGGATTACTTGCTGATTTATGCCAGAAAGTATGCTGCCTTTCCCGGCAGGTAACTGTACTCTATGAAAAGGCATGTTTCACAACTGGGCTTTGTGAAGAGAGCCCCTGAATGCTTAGGTTAGCTTTAGGTATGCAACCACTATCTTCTTGGATTTTAGTTTAATGGCTTTGCAAATGGAGCTGTTTTTCTGCAGAGAAGCAAATCCATGGTCTGGGCTGATGTGTATATCAAATAAAGATTGTCTCATGAAAAAACAATCCACCACAAGTATCAACATCACCATATTCTCCTGAAATGGCTTTACCTTTTGAAAGGATTATACCTGTTTTTTTGTCCTGTCTTGGTAATGCAGGGTTGTCTTTTCAAACTCTCATTATTCAATCATGCCAAGATACAGTTTATTTAATTAAAGAGCCATTAATAATGATATTTAACCCCCTTCTGCCGTGATTAGCTGTGCTGTTTCATACCTAATTTGGAAATCAGCCCCTCTTATAAAAGATAATGTGTAAATGTACTGGGCTAAACTCAGTAGAGGATATATACTGGTTTGTTGGACATCAGAACATCAAAACAGGTTATTTTTTGACAGTTTTCATGTATGGATTGGGAAATGATTGGTATGTTTTCTTAGATTGTAGCTGCTTAAACACAATGAATGACAGACTGTGATACATTTGTCAAGCTTGATCAAGCTTATTATAGCCTGTACTTGATCCATTAAAATAGGCTTGAATCTTATTTTCTTTAAAATAGGCTTTTGTGTGTGTGTGTGTGTGTGTGTGTGTGTGCGTGTGTGTGTGTGTGTGTGTGTGTGTGTGTGTGTGTGTGTGTGTGTGTGTGTGTGTGTGTGTGTGTGTTCCATGGTCAAGCACTGCCTGAGGAGAGACTGTCAGTGTGTGGACGGGAGCAGCTTGCCAGGATAGCAAGTGCAAGCTTTGGGCTGTGAGCAGGGATGTGACTGGAGCGAAATGTTAAAGCAAGGTCCTTTGTGTTATTGCTGACACTGAGCTTCAGCTTCCCCCCGGAGAATAAAGCACTGATTGGTGAAACATGCTCCAAACTCACTTGCAATATGTAGACCTTCTGTATGTGCTCCATCTGTCTTTCGTGTTTCTGAGATTTGATACGGCCTCGTTTGATATAGAACTTGAAAAACAAACCATCAGTCACGAACCCTTCACATTTCTGAACGTGTGTACTTGAATTTAAGTCCTTAAAGTCACATACATGCAATATGTAAATTTGAACATTAACAAATAGCTCTTCACATTCCTTAGATTTCCTTCCTCCAACATACCAGATCATATTTCTTGTCAGTGTTCATTCTTCAGTAAATTTAATGACTTCAAAGATTTAAAAATGAAATAAGGCATATTTAACAGAAGTATGAAAGTAATATATTAGCATATTAAATAAACTTATAATTTATTTTTTTGTTCCTTACAAAAAACAGTACACACAAAGAGCTCTACTCATGAAACTAAAACAAAATATAAACTATGATTTATGTTATTATCATAACAGGTAACTCAGTTTACAGTTTAAACACATGCTTGTCTTCATAACTCGGGATCAGAGGAACCTACAGACATGAGAAGGGATAATATATAAATATAGGGGGTGGGAGGTTGGACCTCTATCAAATATTTTGAAGAATATATTATTATAAATATAATATTACAAATAACTCATCATCCATCAAAATGAATGGATTTTTGAGATATAAATGTTTTTAGTCATTAAAGAAAAAAGAAATGTAGGTACAAGTCAATTTTGAATAAAAACATGGTCACATTTAAAGGCTCTTTATATCTTTATATCTCAAATGCAGATAAATTTGAGTAGCCTATGCTCTCCTGAAAATAACAGTATCTCCTTTAAATAACAATTTTTGCAAGTAAAAGTACATCAAACTATGAAACAGCCAAAATTGGCCCAGGAGTCTAAGGGTTGAAGAAAAGCAGTGCAAACTAAAAAATAAAAGTAATGAACAGACAATTGCAATAAATAGATCCACAATACATTTCAAAGATTTCATGAACATGTCACTTTGAGGCTAATAAAAGCATAATGATCATCAAAAAATGGATGCAACCAGAAGGATGTCTTGGATTGCAATGCTATTGGGAAAGAAAATAAAGGTTCCAGGAACCATAAATGATTAAACATTTTGACTGATATGGGCAATATTTATTGAGCTGCACATACTCTCAGTGTGGTATTGGGTATAATGCAACAAACCTCATGCAATGGAATTGTAGAGGTTGCTAATGGTGTCCTTGATAATTCATCCCATGCAGTTTGAATATTCTCTTTCAGTTCCTGCAGATTTTGCAGTAGGAGTGGAGTGTTGGTAGTGCATCCAAAAGCATCCCACACATTTTCAATTGCTACTGGCTATGACATAGTATCTGTGTCTTCGAGGCAAGCACTTGAGATGGCAGCAGTATGTGGATTAGTGTGAGTTGAGTGGTAGGGCCACTTGTTGCAGGAACTCGATTATGTAATGTTGAGCTGTCAAAGTGCTTGTAAAAAAGACTAAACGTGATTTGACATCATACAAAATGTGCTGTGTGACAACAGATTTTTTGGTTGTCTCCACCTAGACAAAACAGGACTCATCACTGAATATGATCCACTGCCATTATGAGGGACTCCATGACAGTCTGTCATGACAACGATGCAGACATGGTTTTGAAATTGGTTGGTTCTTTCTGGGTGCAACTATTTTGTAACTAGTCACCTCTATCTAATGTTTCCTGTAGAGGCAAATAAGACTTGTACAATGTTGAGGAGGAATTTGTAATTGTGTTTCAGTTTATAGGCATTTCTAAGATGCTTTGTGTGCACAGCCCTCTTCAGTTCATTGTCTTATAGCATTACCCAACATTTCGTGAGCTTAAGGATATAGAATGCTTGTGGTATACACAAGATGATCACAAGATGTCCAAGACCCTGAAGCTGCAAAGCAGCTCCAAACCACAAACCTCCCTCCACCATGCTTCACATGTGGGATGAGGTTTTGTTGGTCATCCAAACATACTGTTGTGCATTTGTGCAAACAAGGTTCATTTTAATTTCATTGCCCATAGAACACTTTTACAGATGCAAGGCAGGGTTGCAAGGAGAAGGCTGCTGCTCTCCAAACAGAACATTGCTGCATGTATGATGGACAAGTCAGAAGTCTACTGGAACAATGTTTTTGGATGAGAACAATAGATTTCTGGTTTAAATAAGATGTGTTATGTTTGGACAAAAACTGTATTCCAACATAAAATCAGACAAAATCCTACTTTGTGAAACATAGTTGTGGTAGTGTTGTGGTTTGGGCCTGTTTTTCTGCATCTGGGCCAGGACACCTTGCTCTTACTGATGAATCATGAAATTCTGAATTAAACCAGCAAATTCTAAAGGAAAATGTCTGTTTGTGAGCTGAATCTCCAGAGAACATTGGTCATGCAAGCAAGATAATATATAGCTCTATAGCAAAATGGTTAAAGAAGAATAAAGCTAATGTTTTGGAATGACCCAGTCAAAGTCCTGACCTTAATCTAAGCATGCAGTTAATGGGAGGAATCCTACAACATAATAGAGTCTGAACTGTTTTGTATTGAGAAATAGATGCTGTAAGTCTAATGTACACCCTTAAAATGATGCTTCTTCAAGGTTTTTTTAGTGAAGAAAAAGGTTCTGTATAGAACCATGAACACTCCAAGAACACTTTGCATGATCCTGCATCAATCTGGAGAACATGTCCATGATGTAAAAATGCTTTAATCATGAAAAGAGTTTTTTAGTGTTCATTTTCACCACTGAAAAGAACAAATTGTGTATTTTCAAGTGTGTATAGTAATGAAGTTCAGTTACTGAAGTATTTTCTGGAATTCATTGAGGGCACAGAGATCATTTAGCTTCATGCAGGTCTGATAGACAGGTCTGTATCAGTGTTTCATGTTTGTTGTTTTGTTTGAAGTATATGCCTATTTATCACCATAGGCCACCTGCTATGTTTTTCACCCCAAGTTGTGGGTCATCCTCATTTGTGTAAATAATGACACCGCTCTGTGCAGCATGTGCTCTGGTGACCTCAGTTACCCCCCACAGAGGCAAGCTTTACCGTCTGTCAAAAGAACCTTTCTGACGTGAGGTTAGAGGGTGTCATACAAGCTCTGTCTAAAGCACACAATCGAATGGACTTACACTGATTACACTAAGCTGCCATATCAAGTGTGCAAAACATTACTTACAGTGTCCCAAGAGTATGCTGTACCTCCTTTTAAACTTCAGAACTTTAGCCCATTTGTCTATCTGTGCAATTTTACCTAATCATCCAAAGGCCAAGAGGCATTTCTTTTGGGTTGAGGTTGAGGAGCAGCACAAAATGATGATTCTTGACATTTACTATTACACATCATTCAAAGGCATATGTGTTTTTCGATCTCATACCAAAAAGGTATAGGTGGTGATACTTTTTCAGTTATAACAGCTACTTGTCTGAATCTAGACAAATAAAAGCACTTACAACTGACTGGGGCAGCTTTAGCAAAGGAGATATTTCATTACTGGCATGTTTAAAAGGTGGCATCATGTGACCATACCAAGTTCTTTTGTATGACCCATTTAACTGCCAGGGGCAGTTAGTGGGTATACTAATGCATTATTGCAATTTGTGTGGATAAATTAAACTAAACGTGCAAATTAAAATGAGTGCAGTGTACATTTTAAAATGTAGCATTTGTGGTCTGCCCACCCATACATCTTATATGCTGAAAATGTTAAACAAATGAGACAAAGTTTTATTTAATTTAAAAAGTAGTGTTTCCCTTAGTGCTGCAGTTCTCCCAAAATAGCTATTGCAGTCTATACTGAGTTAATTAAGCAGTAGAATTTAAATGTTAGCATGCTGGATATGTTTACACACACACACACACACACACACATAAACACACACACACACACACACACACACATACACACACACACACACACACACACTCACACACACACACACACACACACACACACACACACACACACACACACACACACACACATAACTGTTCAACAAAACAGAAACACCATCCTCATCCAATCAACCATGATTTCATGAATTCAGAATGGTTAGAATTTTGCTGAAATAACTATTGATTTTCAGTCATTTCACATTAAAACAGAAGTAAAGACATTTACAATAGAGTAAAAAGTAACCATGTGAATCACTTTCTCTAAATGTAACATTGAGAGGAAGAGAGAGAAGGAGCACACCAGGATGACGGGGCAAGACTACAGCTCCCATAGCAATACTGCTAAATCCACTACAGTTCACACAATGCCATGCAAATCTAACGGCTTAACCCAATACCCTGAAAATGTGGCACAAATACATGTAATATTACAATCCGAGATCTAACCTTTAAAATGAATTGTGTATTCTGAATTTCATAGAAGCATATCATAACTAAGTACTGTTTAATCCAAATAATGTACCAAAGCTGTGATCAAATTAGGTTTGATTTTTTTAGTTGTGAGCTACTGATACTAGATCATGCAATGAAAAGCCTGGTTATAAGAATATAATAGCACAATAAAATATATTGTGTTGAATTGTATAGCAGCGTATTGTATTGTGATTTAACAATAACTTGCATTTTATCTTATTTCTTGAGTGTCCGCTTTAAATCAAGACACTATAACGCACAGTAGTATCATGTTATGTTTTTACCCAATTCTGGTTAAAATGGCAAACCATGCGTAGTTCTAATTTGGACGTCTGGCTCTACACACACTACGTCATTTTATGCATTAATGCTTTCGTGAGAGAGGCAAATGTTTTCTCCATTTGTGTGGCGTTGTTGTTATACTTGCCCTTGCAGAAGCTGTGCAGACTCAGAACCTACTAGCTGCTGGGGCCCAAGATGTTTTCAAATCTCCTCTACTCATGTCTTGCTGAGGATGGCCATCTGTTTTTTCATCTCCTGGTGGAGCTCTGTCTGCTCTCTCTCTCTCTGTCGCTCACTCAGTCTCACTCGCCCTGTTCAAGAACTGCATGGACACTTTACACGACAGTGATTGTTATATGTTTTTTTTTTTAATTTCCTGAAAATGTGTCAGGGCTGGGGTGAATTTAGGACCATTGTTCTTCTTACATAAAGTTGAAGTGTATTTTATCATTCATTATTAAAGTGTCTCTCTCAGTAGTAAATGATGCCTGAGGATACTACTGTAGAGGCAGCATATGGACCAGCAGATTTATATCATTATGACACATCTGACCCTGTCATAGAAATTCATTTTGTATGAGTGAAAGATCAGTTCAACCCTTACAGCTCCTTTTGTACATGTGATTTTTCGTGTTTTAGGAGAATTCCTGAACTTCTGATTTTGAGATAAACATGCAGAAGTCAGTTGTCAGAATGTGCTGTTGCTTAGTAAAGTTGTTCATGTGTTGTTAGAAGAACAAAGGTATGATTGCTGATTTCTCTGTCTGAACTCCAGACACTGAGATTTGTTCAGTTCCACCAGGAGATCACCTGGCATTGTAACTTTTAGAACCCTAGGCCAGTTTTTCGGGATGCTTTCATAGTTTCATCTACTTTTATTCACCTTTTAGAAAAGTATTAATAGGAGACAATCGCATATGCCTGACAATTCTATTTTCAAGGGATCCTAGGCTACTCAAATGTGTCTTCATGTAGATGTAGAAATTAAAAGAATTTAGATATTTGTATGAATGTAATTATGTTTTGATCTAAAATTGACATTTCATGTTGTGTTTTTGCTTATAAGGGCTAAAAACTCTTGTTGGAAATTAATCATCCACAGTGATTTTGAGCTGAAACTTTGTAATAATTTGTAATGACTGATTTGTAATGATTAGATTGACAGGGATTTTTTAATACTTTCTTCCCTTATTATTTTTGCTATATATATATATTTATGTATTTATCCTTTCTCAGAACTTTTATTCTGAATTTTGAACACAGTGTAAGCAAGGAAAGTGAGCAAACAGCCCCTCCTTTCTCATTTTTCTTATAACTTAATATCTGTGTCATTGATGCCATCTGCCCCACCCACTCCCACAGATCAGTACAAGTCTGCTTGCTATTTAAGCATATACATGTGGACAGAGCAGCAAATCTTTGGCATTCACCTTGGATTTAATTCCATTGGAAATAAGTGAATTTTACCTGTTTGCACACTGGATTACTCACTGGTAATTCATCACACAATGAGGTTCGATACGGTAAATATTATAGTTTGCTATAATAATTAAATTACACTGATCCTGAGATACGAAATCTGAGATATAAACAAAACAGTTTGTAATTGCCCACAGGGTGCAGAATTTGGATTCTAAGAGATAAAAGACATTGTTTTGGTTTTAATATTGATCAGAATGTGAGTATGTGTGATTGTACAAGGTATTGTTCTCTTGTTAAACCTGATGATATTCTGTGGTTGCCATGTCTGATTTCATCCTTCGCTGTAAGATGAAGCATCAGCGGGTGTCCACTTTAAATGCTCAACCTGAACCTCAGTTAATTACTTTACAAATTAATCAGGACATTAAAAAGCAAAAGCAGAGGTCACAGTCAGGTGCTTCTTTGGGCAAATGTGCTGATTCTAATACTAATGCATGAAAGGGTGACTTCAGTCATAGATCAAGGTAATTGCCATATTAGGCAGCAAATTGGAGCTAGAATAACCAGATGCAAAAGAGACGACCACCTCCCACTTGTGAAGTGGTTATTCTAAGTTCAAGGAGAGTTCAACCATAGAGGAGATAATGGCGAAGGGTCAAGTACGCGGAGATAGTTCGCCTTCCAGAGAAATTATCTCTGGCAAATACACGATTTTCCAAAGGGAATAATTTTCTTAGTGCTTATGGCGGTTCATACCTCATTTGATTTTTCATAAGTCTTTATTTCCCTCCACTATTAG
Source organism: Acestrorhynchus altus (assembly GCA_034509495.1). Taxonomy (NCBI): domain Eukaryota; kingdom Metazoa; phylum Chordata; class Actinopteri; order Characiformes; family Acestrorhynchidae; genus Acestrorhynchus; species Acestrorhynchus altus. The sequence goes on along the minus strand of CM067522.1, from coordinate 9,374,397 downwards.
TGAGATTCTTCCATACATTAGGCACACAGATAATGTGCTGCTTTCTTCTCATACAGAATCTATTGCATATGTGAGCTGTAATGCAAATATATAGTGATTATAACTGTTTTAGTCTGAAAAGTTGGTCCTGAATAAAATGACATTAACCATTAGATAGTTATTGTCTCCTAATAAGATTTCTCTAGAGCAATACTTATTAAGACTTGCTGAGAATAGCTGATCAAAACTGCACTGAGAGGACACTGAGAGGACACAAAGAGTACAGCAACACTGTACGTAAAATGATGCAATGACAAATAGTTGACCAAGAAACAGCGGCCAGTTTCCAGTTACAGACGGTGTATGGACACAACTGTAATCTTTTTATAGTTAACCCAGAATAGATGCAAGAAGCAGATGCCCTGAGACCCACAACCAATTTTGGATATTGATTAATATAACTGAATAATTTAAATTAACTGAGCAGCTCACTTATTATGGTTAAGAGGTCACATGACCTCTTCTGCAAATATTTTAAGGTATAATTGTGACATACTAATGCATAATATATATATATATATATATATATATATATATATATATATATATATATATATATATATATATATATATATATATATATAGTTGGAACCACACTATGCATCCTACAATATTCTGTAAAATGTCTTTTTTTACACCAAATCCACAGAGAAATGTATTTGGCATGTGTTCTTTATTAATTATAATATTTTTGACATTGATCCAGGAATAATCTTATTGATTGAACATTGCGTCGGACCCACGCCATGTTAAATTAATAGCTTTTCGTCTCATTTTGCTCTGTAATTAATCTTTGCACTGTAGAATGGTAGAAATGAACATATTTAAATATCCTCAAGGCCATTCTCACCACTATCAAAACTGAGTTGCAGACACTTTGACACAAGCTCGCTAGCCCTGCGCATGTCATAGTATTCCACCTTGTAGTCGGGGAGCAAGCCAAGCTTGACAAAGGCCTCATTGGAGGAGACACCCTGCTGTGTGAGAGGTATGACTAGACCCCATCAGCCTCTCCCCTATCTCCCAACATCATGCCCTTCAGCCCCCCGCTAATTAAAGTGATACAACATCTCACAGGCTGCTGCACATATCTAATGGCCTCAGTGTGCCAGGGAAATAGACATTCTTCCACTCACTCTTTTCCACTCACTACTTTGTTCTCTGTCTTCTCTCAGTAGTGAAGTGTATGAGGGTTGGATTTGACTTTGTCCAGAACAAGGGATGTTAATGATTAACTGTTAACTGCAAAATAAAACATAAATCAATACAGTTAGTCAACCTGTAGAATCCTAGGTTAATTTTGTGGGATATGTTCAGTTTGATTTACTTTTATTCACAAAAAGCATTTAAAAGACATAATTACTTTATTTATTAATTAAGTAAATAATTAAGTTATCTTCAGATCTTAAGCTCCTCAAATTTGTATTCATATGAGATGTAAAAATGACCAGAATTTACATATTTGCATTTGTATACAAATATTTTCCTGTGCTTTGATTTGTTAATTTATTTATTTGTTTGTTTGTTTGTTTGTTTGTTTTTGCTTATAATGACTAAAACAATTTACATGTTGATCTAGAGTTTTGTTTTGTTTTTTTGTTTTTTTTTTCAGCTGGCAAATCAAAAAAATGATTTTTTTTTGTTATTTATTTATGTATCAGTATTATCCTTTTTCAGGACTTTTATTCTGAAATCACAATGTGTGAGCAAAGAAAGAGAGCAAACAGACCCTCCCTTATATCTGGGTCAGTGATGCCTTTAGCCCCACCCCACCTTCAGTCAGAGTTTGCATGCAGGTTGATTTAATGGACTTTATTTCAGTTGGAAACAAGTGAATTTAAGCTGTTTTCCAAACAGAATTACTAATTGATAATTATGCAATAACACTGCCATTATGCCAGGAATAGTGAGCTGAGCAGACAAACATGAAGACTATGGAAGCAGAGGTACTTCCTGGGGGTTGAGGATGTAATAGACTACACTATATACCTCAACTCAGGAATTCAGGCAGAAGTCTCCGCCCTCAACTCAGGAATGCAGGCAGAAGCCTAGTTAGTTCTAGTGACCTTAACTGAGCGCTGAGCATTTGAAGCAAAGTACTAAATTTAACATTTATATTTAAAAACTGCTAGCAGGTGATTGCTAATTTTGTGCAATGTTTCATAGAACACTTTACATCTCAGTAATCTTGTTGGGAATTGATCATGCAGAATATTTTTTAATTTGAAAATGTAAGAAGTTTAATTAGTTATTTGTAATTATTAGATGAGTTATGATTATATTGACAAGGATATTTATAATAAGTTGAATATTGATTAGATGAATAATAATAATTATAATAATTAGATGAATATTTATACTTTTTATACAAGAATATTTGAGAAAGAAAAGAATACTTTTCTATCTTTATTATTCTTGCTATTTATATATTAATGTATTCATCTGTTCTCAGGACTTTGATTCTGAAATTTGAACACTGTAAGCAAAGAAAGATCAAACAGCCCCTACCTTCTGATTTTACTCTGTAACTCAATATCTGGGTCAGTGATGTCATGAACCCTGCCCCTTGATCTGATCAGTCAGATGAGTCTGCATGCAGGTTGAGTATGTACATGTGGACAGAGCAGTAAACATGCACTGGAAGCTCCTTTGGCATTTAAACATGGATTTAATTCATTTAGAAATTAGTGCATTTTAGTGCAAGTCTTGTAGTTTGTTACCATGTATGTATCATACTCTGATCTGACTGAGTTATAAAGCCTAGAAGTCAGTATGTAACTGCCTGCAAAGCGTAAGATCCTACATTTCAGGTTCTAAGAGTTAATTCAAGGGGTTTAACAAAATTAAGAAAAATGACATTGTTGGCATACTTATGTTTGTGGATTTAGAATAGGTGGACCAATAAGACAATATTTTGTAGTCATAAATTTTGTTTGTTTATTGTGATATAGTTTTCAGAGCACATTATGGATATTGTCAGTGCATAAAGATTCCACATTTCATTACAAGATGCTGTAGATTTTGAGTTTGGGATAATAAGTTTGAGTTTGAATAAACCGTTTTAATCATTTTTTCTGTTGTCAAAATATCATGTAGTGTGAAAAAGTCTTTTAATGTCATTAAACTCTATTTTTACCATATTGCCCAGCCCTACGTATGAATGAAACACTGTAATTCATTTCCATTCCAGCTTGCTTTTGTTATGGTTTCTAAAGCAAGGTCAGAGTTTAGCTCATGTAGCATTAGACCTTAATGCAGTGTCACTGTGAGGAAACCCAGCCTGTTATGGCAGACTATCACAGCCAACCCAATTGCCATTATGAAGCATAGCAATGCCTTTTTCAAAAGGGCTTACAGTCATTGTGTCATTATCATAGTCATTGTGGTAAAGGAGATACAATGGCACTGCACAGCTTTCAGTCAGAATCATCAGCATACAGAGGAGAGCAGGGGTGGCGGGATCATTTACCTTGAAAATAGATTAAATAAACCTTTCATCTCTTTTCACGGCTCTATCTTCAAGGACGTCTCCCTCTAAAATGCGCTCCGTCTCCGGCGTGGATGAACGACAAAAGCAGTTATTTGTCTAGTCGGATGGGGCTGTATTTATTTGGCTGTCAAGCATGAACCGCATATCTGTCACAGTATGAGTGCACTTTTACAATTGGGCTGATAAGCAGGATGCATATTTCCAATTCCTAAGACCAAATGCTCTCACACACACATATAGTGTATATATAGACACACACACACACACACACACACACACACACACACACACACACACACACACGCACATGCACACACACACACAGACAAAAATGCAAGTCAAGCTATGTCCGGCTCTGGTATTCGTATTTGAGAAAGAGCTACTTAATGAGATTTATTGCAGACCTTGCCATGGTTCTAGTGGGCGACGTGTCAGAATTAGTCATTGCCCTACAAGGTTAATTAGGTGATCATGTCTTTAAATAGCAAGATCACATTGCTCTTCATCACGGCTGTTTTTTCCCTCTCTCTCCCTCTCCTTCTGGCCAACACCAGAGCTCGGGGGAGCCCCCGCTCGGAGGAACCTGTCAGGCTGCTTTTAAGAATGCCTTGGCGCCCGATGCAGGGCAAAGCGGCTAAGTTAGTGTGAAAGTGAAGTTGTCACTCAGCGACAGCAGAGGTGCGGCGTGGGCCGGAGGAGCTAACGGCTCCTGCGCTGCTCTCAATCCAGACCATCTGTGGCCCCAGCTGGAGCTCCGGCGAATGGTCTGGCACTTGTACCGCGCCATATTTACAGATCTAAACACAAATGGCTACTGCCTGATTGTTTCACGATTCATTAGTCAGACAAGCTCCAGTCTCTCGCCAGCCCAGCTGTTACAGAGTAAACCTTTGTCACTTAATAGGGCCGATTATTGCCTTCCATCAAAAGTATTGATCTGTGGCCGCAGCTCTCTTTAAAGGCCACGGCGACCGCAGCACGGAGGCGGCCGGTGCAAGCAGGCAAAAAAAGAGAGAAAAAAAACACTCTTGGCCGAATGAAGTGTGTCATGTGGTGTAAAGCTATTGCAGGGGAAGAAGTGAGAATGGGGACACTGTTGCCATCGTGAGCGTCATCTTCAAGAGACGCACAAAAGTGGGATTGTCTTGGTCCTCCTACTGTGATAAAGAGTGAAATGGCCTGTAGAAAGTATAAGGATGTAAAACAATGGTCATTATACAGTAGAGAGTACTGTGCAAGAAACGTAGCCCACCTGAGAATGTGATATTCCAAGCTGTTTATCTTGACAATGAGCAATTATGCACATTTACATGAATGGCATTTGGCAGACGCCCTTATCCAGAGAGACTTACAAAAGTGCTTTGCTGTTCACGCAGATATCCTTAACCAGTAGACCAGACTTGAATCCAGAGATTCCTTAAGCTTGGATGCTGTTGAAAACAAATCAGGGACCAACAAGACTCAGTATTTGTACATAAAGAGTAGTTAATTCTTTATGGACTTAAATGCTCTTGAAACAGATAGGTCTTCAGTCTGTGTTTGAAGACAGCTCAGCTCAGAACACTCCGAGGAGAATTTCTTTCCATCACTTTGGTCCCATTTACATAATAGAATAAATATCATCTCCATAACATTAATATCATTTAATATTATATATTAACAGCTCTTGACCTGTGGAATCCAGAAGTGTGGTGTTCTGTGTTATCTTTCACCACTGTGGACCTCCGTGGATCTGCTAAATGAGCCTTTGGTGCCCATGTCCCTATCCCCAGTTCACAGCTTTTTCTTCCCTGGAACACTTTTGGTAGGTACTGACCACTGCACATAAGACAAAGCCCCAAATACAAATATCATAACAAACTACAAGACTTACAACATCTAACCACAACGTGATGAACTATCAGTGAGTTACTGCTCTGTCCACATGTAAATGCTCAGCCCAGATGTTGAGTTATAGAGGAAATGAGACAGGAGGGGCAGTTTGTTTCTCACACAGAGTTCAAATTTCAGAATAAAAGCTCTGAGAAGGGATAATATTGATACATGCATAAATTACAAAATAATAAAAGACATTCAGGTTGTTTGTGTTAATTCAGATCAAACAAGTCCTTGTCAAACTAAACATTACAAATCCTTAATCATTTACAAATTTTCAGTTCAAAGCATAGGATCTTCTGAAAATTACAATATCTGGCACGTGTGACTGTCTCATGTAGTTGCTTTTTGTTTGGAGGGTGTGGGCGGTACTATGAGCACATCCCACAAAATTGGCCTAAGGTTCTAAAGGTTAACAAGCTCCAATCTTTGTACCTCCCCTTCCCAACGTTGAAGAAACAAAACCGACCATCGGTGGAGCATCAAGGACAAATGAACCACTGTGTGGCAATGCAAAGTGGTCTCAAGCAATGCAAAGCAGTCAAGCAATCCCCTCCCTAATATGTATATAAGACCTGTCTGGTTACAGGTGCTACTGTAACCAGACAATCAGTGTTATTCACACATCAGCGGGATAAATGTTACGTTTGAGCAGCATATATGCAGATCATGTCATGAGTGAATTTACATGCTCATTCCCAAAAGCATTCCATGGAGCACCTTCGTTCCAGAGAACACAGTTCCGCTGCTCCACACACACTCTAGTGCACACCTGGCATTAGGCATGGTGCAAATAGCTTAATGTTTATCTGCTGCACAAAGCCCTATTCTATTGGCAGTACTTTTATAAGGAGAGCACACAAGCTGTGTGTCAGCAATGGGTGCAACTTAAAGTAGTTGAATGCAGTCATTAGAAGGGGAGTCCACAAACATTTGGACATATAGCTTAACCCTATCCACCCAAGCATCTTGCTGGTGATACATCTTATTAATGGATCATGAAGAGTTAGAGCTTTCTGTGTTCTACCATGTGTTGCTGGACTACTGGTGGATGCACTGTTTGCATATAGAGCCATTTGGATTGGTAGACATGTATTGTGCTTGTTCAAAAATGTAGTTTGTAAGACAGTCTTAAATGCAGTAGTGCAGTAAAGTAGTTCTCCTGTACTTAGAGAAGTTCACATAAGAGAGTGATTCCTTTGCTTTCCAGGCTAAAATAAAGCATGGCCTCCCAAGCTGAGCTAGAGGGAGGCAGAAGAAAGTGGAACTTCAGGTCAAGCGTTTTATTCCACTGGGGCCTATTGATTTCACATTAAGGCCTTGTGATGGCGCACACCCTCTCAAGATAACTCACCGATCTGGAGCTGGAAAAACATGCCTTTGTATTGGCTTTCTGCCATTCTCCATCCTGCTTGGCACTTTGTATTTACATTCCCGTGTCAAAAGGAGCAGCAAACATATGGTGGCTTAAATGACCAGCTGCAGTGGCGATCAAATGGTCATTTGTCGCCACTCTGTTTTCGTTAATGCACTGTGATTGATCAGAGGGGAAGGAAGTGAACTATGTGCTTCTAAAGGAAGGGATGGCTCAAGAGCTCCTAATAGCATGAATAAAATAATGAACTTGAGCTTTAACAAAGGCCTCTCTTTCATTCCCATTCGTGGCCACATCAACAGACCTTTAAAGGGATCTCCCATTGAGGCTCCACGCAAGGCTAAGCATTACATGTCTCTGAACTTTAAATACCCGTTTTAATTAACATGTTATTAGCTAATTAACTCATGTTGATTAATGCTCTATTAATTTTCTCCAGACTCAATTGAATCTTTAATGACTATTGGACATCAAAGCACCAATTGTATAATTAGCGAAATGGGGCTCGGTCTTCAGCCGTGCTAAGCGTGGATAACTCGCAAAGAAAAGGAAAAATCACTCTTTAAGGGCGATTCAAACCCTTTGATGTCTGAATTTAATTAAAAATTTAAAAATCACATTGTTTTTGTTTTTGTTTTCAACAACAGTGAAATGATTATATAATAAGTAAATAATACTTATAATTTATAGTATTTGTGTTTTGGCTTTCTGTGTACTCTGACAGCTTTGAGTGGAAACTAGCAGAAGAAAGGTTCGTAGGTATGTATTAAATAAAAACAAACCAGTAGAGGAGGAATACAGATGCAATTTCTATACTTTCATGACAACCAATTGTGTTATATGAATTATTTTATACTTTCATTGATGTTTTATACATCCCCCTGGTTGGCTCACTATTTTTACCTGCTCCAGTAAGCAGTGATGGACTGTCATTACAGGTGCTCAGTGCTTCACCTACAGGTCAACCTACAGTTCAGTAGGAGAATCTGAAACAGGTGATGGACAGAATGCAAGGGGTCAGCGGTGAGGATCTGGAAGGATCAGGCAGGCTGGGCAGGTGAATGCTGAAAGTCTTCTCGGGAGATCTGATAATACATTATAGTTTGTGAATGTCCTAATTGGTGGCAGACCTGCACCAGTCTGAGGTGGTGATGACAGGCAGTACTGAACTGAACCAGCTGCTTCTGAGGAAAGTTAAACTTCTTCAGCTGGTGTGGAACGAAACATCCTCCGCTGGACTTTCTTCATGATTGATATGAGCTTGTGTGCAAAATCAGTACTCAAAACAGTTCTGGAGGCAACTCTGCCTCTGAGGCAGAAGAAACACAATAGGTTCAGAGAAAAAACAGTAGGTGGAGCTTTAGAAATGGGTATCTAATTCTGATAGCTGGCATGCAGTAAAGAAAAGCCTGGACAGAAGCTGTGAAATGCAGTCTTAGAAGGTGGCTAGTTTCTATGTTTTATGCAAAGACCAGAGGACTAGAAACCTCCAACTACTGGTTACTTGAATTGGTTGTCTGAACGACTTGTATTGATTCTGCCTCCAGACACAAGCTTGATTTAATACTGTTATACTACTTCAGGTCACTGGTCATTATAGTTCCCAGAATATTGAAGGATTCCACAGCCATCATGGTCTTGTCAAGGATCATGAGGGCTGGCAAGGTGTGGGGCTTCTATTGAAGTCCACTGATTTGAGGATGTTCAGCTCCAGCTTGTTGTGACTGCTCCAGAGGACCAGCTGTTCAACCACCCATCTGTAGGCAGACTCTTCATTGCTTTGATTATGCCAGTGACTGTAGCACTGTTTGCAACTGCGTTTTGACACAGGGGTCTGTGAAGACGCAGATATTAGTGTAGAGTTGGGGGTACAATGGATTCACTTGTAGAACTAGAGCTTCCTGTACTGCAGTTTTAATCACTACGTCAAAGAACTACAATGCTGCCTTTATCGGTGGATGCACAGCGAACACATGCACACAGTGAGACTAGAATACAGGTCACTAATACTTATTATTGATTTGTTTTATCACAGAAATAACATGAAGGTCCCAACAATAAAAAGAGCTGAATGAATCTTTTATTGATAGAAAACACTGGCTCTACTTGTTCTCATACAATAAGATCAAATCAAATCATATGTATTGTCACATCACATTACACAGGAGTAAGGGTGAGAGGAAAACCCTCATAGTAGTAAAAGAGATGTATAAAAGAAAACAAATATATAGGTAATAAATACACATTAACTTACACTGTACATATACTATACACACACATTAACTTACACTATACAGACACTATACACACACATTAACTTACACTGTACAGACACTATACACACACATTAACTTACACTGTACATATACTATACACACATTAACTTACACTATACAGACACTATACACACATTAACTTACACTGTACAGACACTATACATACACATTAACTTACACTATACAGACACTATACACACACATTAACTTACACTATATAGACACTATACATACACATTAGCTTACACTGCACAGACACTATACATACACATTAACTTACACTGTACATACACTATACCTACACATTAACATACACTATACAGACACTATACACACATTAACTTACACTATACAGACACTATACACACACATTAACTTACACTGTACATACATTATACCTACACATTAACTTACACTATACAGACACTATACCTACACATTAACTTACACTATACAGACACTATACATACACATTAACTTATAATATACTATATACTATTAACTTATAATATACATACACTTACACTATACATACAGTATATACACATTAACTTACACTATACATACAGTGCATACACATTAACTTACACTATACATACACATTAACTTACACTATACATACCCTATGCATACACATTAACTTACAATATACAGTGTATACACATGAACTTATATTATACATACACAAGAACTTACACTATACATACACATGAACTTATGCTATACATATACTATACATACACATTAACTTACACTATACATACACATTAACTTACACTATGGATACACTATACCTACACATTAACTTACACTACACATGAAAATTAAATTACACTACACATACCAAAAAAATGGATGGTTGTATTCTATTTACATGTGCCCTGGGTATAGAATTTGATGTAAGCTGTAGTGTGAGGAGGTAAGTGGTAAGTGGGAGACAGTCTTTGGTGGGTGCAGTGGGAGACAGTCTTTGGTGGGTGCAGTGTAAGATAGTTGCTGTTCCAGACGTGTACTGTAATTGTATTGTCATTTATGACTGTATGTGTGCATAATCTGGGTTTGCAGATACATATATGTCAAAAAACATCAGAAATGGCCCCTTCATATATGTCATTTATATGTTGCCATACAGTCAGATATAAGGACATATCATCACTCTTCAGTGAAAAACATGTATCTCTGAAATGGTGACTTTACAGGAGAAAGCAAAACTGCTCTTAATTTGGAATGGAAGTGAATGTAAAAGTAAATAAAGTCATTTTAGAGCATTTCTATTGATGCATTCGTCCAATTTTTTACACTGTGTACAGAGCAGTTACAGGGATCAAACCCAATGCAACTTGAATATTATCACCACTATCTCAGTAGGTCTCCCAGATCCTTCAAGTCACTGGTGCATGCCTCCTTCTATTCACTGCCACCAATATTTAATATCCACATGATCAAACTATGATGCAAACCTTTCCCAACTTCAAGCTGTTCAAATTGTTTACAATCTCTTCTCCCAGACACACATTGTTGCCAATGCAACAGCAGTCAGAATGGAAAGCACAGACAATGGAACCTTATATAGACAGTCAGGTGCTGTGATAAGGCCTGTTCTTGCTTACATTACATGCACAGCAAAGAGTGAAACTTGAATCGCTTGCATGTCTCATGGTATCAAACATACCCGCTAACTTTCATTCCTGTCACTTGATTCCATCTGGATGCAACTGTGTTTTTCACTATGTTACATAATGAATGTTATATATGTTACACAACAAATAGTAAATTGAGCTGTGTATTTGTAACCTTGTATGAAGATTCTTCCAAATTGAAAAGGTATTCATCACTGTCTTTTGTAGATTTCTGAACTTAAATACTTAAATCACTAAATAATAACCATATCAGTAGAGATGGTTATTTGCAGGGTTACAACGGGGCAGCTACTGAAATAATCCTGGTTTAGATTTTTACATTATGAAATAACTTTATATGTTAATTTTCATTTAAAAAGGCTATATTATCACATGATTCACATGTAGTTGGTATGGTAATTGGATTTTTCAGGTCTCCTGAGTTTGTTTTTGTTTTGTTTTTTCAGGTTTTAGTCTAAGATTTGAAATTTGCATAGTGCTCCTTTCCTTATTTTTACCAGAAATATGTACACTTCTATAAACAAAACACTAATCTTTCAATTTTAACTTCATGTCCTTTGAAGATCAGTTCAACTTACTTACTGAGGGGAACAGAAATTTCGACCAGGGGTGCCCAAATATTTGCATGCCAATGTAAATTCAGTGGTCATATAAATGTATAATTCAGTTTTACAGATGTATGTAAAACTGAACTCTCTACAGAGACATGAGACATAAGTATGACATCAATGCAATTAAATTGTACTAAACATCTGAGGTCTGTCAAACCTTTTGCTGTTCAGTGAAAACCATGATTCTCTTAAATGGCAACTTTACAGGAGAATGAATATATATTCTTAACTTTGAATGGAAGTGAATGTAAAATGAGAGCTTATTTTTTCATTTTAGAACATTTTTGTTGGTCTATACATACAGCTTTATTTAAAGAGTGAACCAGGCAGCTACAGGGTTCAAACCATGTAAATGTAATGTACATAACTGCCCATATTTTAGATTTGCAAATGGGTTGAAACATTGTACTCTGACCAGGATGAAGATGCACAAGCTTTTCTGCTTTAAATGTTTTAAAGAGAAATTGTCAAACTCTGAATTAATCCATTTGTTCAGTTAAAGGAGAAGAAAAAAGACAAAGCTGACATTTTAGACATAAAAACATAAAGATTTTACAATATCTATCTACTAGGTCACATAGCAGCAGTACCTTCTCCCCTCTATTTTGGTCTGCTCTTTTTTTCCTAATGCCAGACCTACCACACAAAGTGCCATGACTCCAATGGCCCAAGAGTGCAGACAGTGGGGAGCACCTCTGCCTCCAGTGCATCCATCATCCCTGTCCCCTCATGCTGCTTCAAACTGATATCTTCAGTATGTCTGCTTAGGAAATAATTGATGGGGATGGTGGGGAGTTTTAAAGAGAGGAGCAGTTAAACGTCCAGCGGAGGAGTGCTTTTAGTGCCATGTCTGTTTGGGTCATAAATCCCTAAGAGTTTTGAACTTTCCTCAGATGCGTAGGCCTAAAAAGGGTGGTAAAGATGGAAATTCATGGTGCAAGATGCACAGAGGTTTGCCCAAGGGAGGTGTGTGTTAGATATGCTGGTATGAGTCGCCATACCATCACTACAGGCCCCACCTGTCTGAGCAATGACTTTTATTTATATAGAAAGTCTGATATGTGTTGTCTGAATGTTACCACCAGATAATGTCTTATTCAAAAAAATCACTGATTCATTATCATACCACATTATTAATCGGTTAGTACCTTTGTTATTCAGTAACTACTGAATATCTTTCTTATACACTCAGCACTTTTTTAGACAGACTACACTAATATCCTTCTCTGTTCTCAAAACAGACTCAATTCTTCAAGGCATGGATTCCACAAGATGTTGGAAACATTCCTTTGATATTCTGATGCCCTTCATGGTGCCAGACACCTGTTCTACCACATCTCAGAGGGTTTCTTTTGAGTTCAGATCCCATGACTGAGAAGGTCCATCATGAACACTGAACTCCTCATAAAACCACTTTTGCTTTAATAGGCATTAGATGATGAGTAAATTATCATGAAGGGATGCACATGGTAAGCAACAATGGCATTCAAGAAATGATTGTTAAGTATTATGTACCTAAAATATGCTTCTACCAGCATGCACCCAACACAGGTTGGGTCCATGGATTCACGTTGTTGGAGCCCATATCTGACCCTAACATCTGTGAGCCTCAGCAGAAATCCAGATTCATCAGGCCAGGCAACAGCTGTCCAGTTGTGATGAGCATATGCCCACTGTAGCCTCAGCTTTCTGTTCTTGGATGAAAGAAGTGGAACTCCATTCTGAGTAAAGAGGACACCAAGTGCACCAAGTAATTAACAGTTGAGAATTAGGTGTGCTTGGTCAGGAAAGGAACAAAACTCTGAATCTAGCCCTCCAGGAGTTCCCCAACCCTGCTCTACAGTCTGTAAGGGAAAATCCCAGGAAATCAGTTGTTCTATTAATACTCAAACCAGTCTTTCTAACACCAATATTCATGCCATCCTCAATATTGCTGAAATCACATTTCCCCCCAATTCTGATGCTTGACATGAACAATATCTGAAACTATTTGCCTGTATTTGCATGATTTACTGCACTTTGGTGGATTTCACAGGGTGCTCCTTCAAAAGCTACAATGCCACACTTTTCCCTGAATTTGAAGGAAAATACAGAACATTCTGTTCCGTCACACCACAAACCCCCTCCTCCTCCACCGCACCAACACCAAAATCTGGCCTGACGGCAGAGTGTTCCATTGCAGAGGTGTAGCCTGCTGGCAACCAGTCCCAGTGCCTTTCATTGCTGTTATTGTCCATCATTGCGAACAGAGAGAGAGAGAGAGAGAGAGAGAGAGAGAGAGAGAGAGAGAGAGAGCAAGGGAGAGCACAAGTAAAAGAGACTGGGGGGAGCACACATGCAGCACCTTCCCAGCAGATGGACACCAAATATGTGCATGATTTATCTGCCCAGTGATTAACTGCGAGAAACAACACCCCAGCACATGGGTGAGAGGAGCTGGTAATGTATTCATGAAAATGTATTCAAAAAAAAAAGGAAGAGAGTGAGAGAGAAAGGGACGGGGGGCAGGGGGGCGGGGGGTATGATTGTGATCGAAGCCTAACTCAGCAGATGAGTCAATAAAACAGCTTAAATTGACAAGCGTTTGTTATATGGCCGGCGCTAGGGCTAGCAGATGGAGAGGCATCAACACTGTATCGCACTGATTGATGGTGGACGGAGGAGTGTGAAGATCCGGAATGTGTTACCTAGCACACAGACTCTTCACACTTTCGGCCAATCAGAAGTGGCCGGCCCGAAACGGAAACAAAAATATATCTTTCTTTGACTTGGTGGTGCGCAGATTATTATATTAAATCATTATATCAAGAAGAGGCTGCACCAGTGGAAAAGCTGAAACCTTACTGACCCCAGCGCAAAACACTGAAGGGCCATTTACGGAAATGTTCTTCAGTGAATAACAGCTGTACATTTGCAAGTTTCATTGCTATATCTTTGTGTCTTTGTGTCGACGTTGGTGATCTCAGGCAGGCTTGCAGTTGATGTACACCGTCAAGTTGTATTGTAGATGCTAAGGGTGTAATGATTTACAATTCAGGAGTCTAACAAAAATAACAGCATACTTTCATTTCATGAACCTACATGTCAACCTAAACCCAAACTCTAACCCTAACCTTAACTTTCACACACACATATGATGCTCCTGACACTAGTAGGGTGGAGCACAGGTTCAAATACCACACAAACTGCTGCCATTGCATCACTGCAGGCCTAAAGGAAGGCAGAGGGACCCCAACACCAATACAAAAGCTAACAGATGATTTCAGTCATATGTGCACTGATAATTGGGAGATCTTGTTGGTTAAGTACCCTTTTCTTGTCATCATATTCATATAGCACAAAATAAATTTTGCATATCATATCTCAAAAGGTCAGTGAGCAAGCAGGGTTAAGAGCCTTGCTCAATGGCCAACCGTAGCAGCTTAGCGGACACACCTTTTAACCCACACCTTTGTGATTAATAACCCAGCTCTCATTAGAGATTTGGATATATTTTTTTTATAACCCCTGACTTGTACTTCTCAACAACTTTGTCCCTGACTTGTTTGGAGAACTCCTTGGACTTCATGGTGTTGCTTGGTTAGTGGTGCCTCTTGCTTAATGGTGTTACAGCCTCTGGGGCCTTTCAGAAAAGGTGTACATTTACTGACCTCTGTTCACCATGCGTCTTAAAGCATGTGACTTCCAAAGGTAATTTAGTTGCACCAGAACTATTTAGGGGCTTCATAGCAAAGGGTGGGGAAGATACCTATTTATGTCACATAAAATTCAGATAAAAAAAAACATTTAAAGTTGTATATGTTGTAACAAAATATGTAAAAAGTCATAGTCAAAAAATACTTGTGCAAGGCACTGTAAGTAGTGATATGACACGTCCAGTGGGACAGTGACACTATGCTGCTGACAGTTCTCCATATTTGCAAACCAACACATTTTTGATGGTCAAAACAGGCTTAAACCACCTCACATATTTCTATTTATTTATTTATTTCTTCAGCTGACAGGTTGTAATGGGGAACTGGCCGTGGCTAAAACTCAGACAAATATCTGCCATTACCTCCAGCAAGTCTATCTGGCACTCAGAGGTGGAAAAACTTGAGGCCCTGGCGGGAACCGAGGAACAAAATACAAATTAATTACTCTCTAATGATATCCATCCTTCGCAGAATGAGCAGATAAGTTTTATTTTGGTGTGTGGATTTTGGAGGATTTCTTAATGGCCTGTTTAATGAGTTGGCAACAAGTATGCAGTTTGTGTGTGTGTGTGTGTGTGTGTGTGTGTGTGTGTGTGTGTGTGTGTGTGTGTGTGTGTGTGTGTGTGTGTTTGAGAGAGAGAGAGAGAGAGAGAGAGAGAGAGAGTGAGGCATTGCATGTGGACTTGTGGCCTTGCTTGACCTGTCTGTCCATGCCAGACCCATCACTGGAATCTCCACCTGGGCACAGCACCTGCTTCTGACTGCAGAGTGCCTGGCTGTGTGTCCTTGCTGAAGTGTGTGTGTGTGTGTGTGTGTGTGTGTGTGTGTGTGTGTGTGTGTGTGTGTGTGTGAATATATATAATGTGTGTGTGTGTGTGTGTGTGTGTGTGTGTGTGTGTGTGTGTGTGTTTGCTGTTTACTAGATTTTGTGTCTCTGTTTATATTGATGTGGTTTCCAAAAATAGGACAGAATGGAAGGCTCCCTAATTGGTACTTGCTGACACACCAGAGTGTGTGGTGGCTGATCTCCAGTCTTTGTGGGGAGAAAGTGTGTGCATGCAAGAGCCCCCATAGTGTACATACCTAGAAGTAATCTTGATCTTCTCTTTGTTTTAGGGTGCATGGTATAATTAGGTTAACTAATGAAACAATTTCATTATTTATTATATCTCATAATTACTGCTGATTTAGCTACTAATTGAAAAGTAGAATGCCACAGTAAATATTCTTGTCTCTTTTATCTCTAAGTATGTCCATTTTTTTAATATTCAAAAAATTGAATTTTTAAAGCTTGTCTGGGCAGTGCGTATTTACAGTTGCATGCAAAAGCTTGGGCACCCCTTATCAAAACTACTGTTACTGTGAATAGTTAAGCATGGAATTTCCTTCCTGAAATTTCATGTTCTTTTCTCTCCAAACATACCTTTGCTAACAGAAGCCAAAGTGTTATATTTTAACCTTATCATTCCTCTGGCTTGTTTAGATGTTGTTTTGCATTTCTATAAGCAGTTGTCACTAAATGCTTATCTTGACCTCAACTGTTCCTGATAACAGCCATCTCTGAAAGTCTTTGCTATCTTCTTATAGCCTTTTCCTTCTACTTTTCATTTTGACAGTGCTTGGCAGCTGCCTAGAAGAACACTGTTTTTCGGGACAAAGTAAGATGAGTCTGAGTATTTATAAAGCTTTACATTTGTATCACTTGACCTTTCCTAATGACTAAATTAGTCTAGGTTTCTAAAAGTTAACTCATTTCACATTGTGATTAAGAAATGGCAGTCAGCAGGATTGATAGAGGTGAGGACGATGTCTGGAAAACCAATTTTCTAAGGACTTTTTTGAAAACAACACTATTATATTTTTATAAAGGTGAAGAAAGTATAGGCCTGCATATGGTTTCATAGGATAGTCCAGATTTACCCATATTGTAAGTGTGGACTAACCAGTAGGAACACTTCCAGCTCCTCTCCCCTATACTTGCAGGTCAGTGCTTTCCCTTGGACCCTCTCAATAGCCACAAGAGACTGGCCCCACCAAAATGCTGAGAGAACATTAGACCTAATGAAGCCTCACTTAGAGTTGCTGAGTGGGGGAGCTGGCGTGAAGCGTGCAGATATACGGCTGAGCCAGTGTAGTAACTGAGCTGTGAAGGCGATGCACTGCATGAAGGTCAGTCCTCCACCTCTCGCTCACTCTCCTATCTATCTATCTATCTATCTATCTATCTATCTGTCTGTCTGTCTGTCTGTCTGTCTGTCTGTCTGTCTATCTATCTATCTATCTCATTCTTTCAAAAGCAGATTGGATGGAAACACTTGCTATTCTAGCCCAGCTTTGGAGGTGGCAGCGAGGGAATATGAATATTTCATATCTGTGAGTTCATATCAATTATTCAGATAACCCTCACTCTCAAATTGATTAAATTAATTATGTTGATAGACTTAGAATTGACTTTGGAGGTTAATATGATAATGTTTATATTAAGTTTGGGCGTGATGGATCCAAGTCATTACTATTAATTGGATTAATGATAGTTGAAAGCCGCCAGGGTCATTTATACATTGTCTTTTTGGCACGATAGTTGACATACATTGTCTTTTGGCTTTGTACCTGACAGTATGCATGAACCACCACTAGGGTTGACTCTTGTATGATTAGAACAATTGTGACTTCAAGTAGCATCATACTCCCACTCATTGCCACATACTTTATGTGTCCAAATGCATTCAGCTTCTTAAATTGAACCCATTGCTGATACCGATGTGAAAATGCACACTCAGCAGTTAAAGTCCCTGTAGAGATGTACTACCAATAGAATAGAACTCTCTGGAGTTGTAGATAAACATGAACCTATTGCCTAATGCCTGGTATGAGCTAGAGGGGTATAAAGCCCCCCAGCACTGAGCTGTGGATCAGTGGAACTGTGTTCTCTGCTATGATGGTGTTCCATCCAAAACTTCTGGGATGAGTTGGTGACTTGGGAATGAGGTAGAATGGGATCAGGATCAAATCCTCACAGCAGTGCTCCAAGATCTGTCAGAAAACATCCCGTGGAGAGTAAACAGAGATACTCAGACAAAAGCCTGTGAAATTATTAATGAGCAGATATTATAACCACCTCCTTGATTCCTCACTCACTGTTCAATTGATTAGCTTCACTTAAAACACAGGAGCACAAGCTTTTGTAGTTCTATAATTAGACTGCTGTCCATTTGTTTCTCTGCATACCTTGTTAGCTTTCTTTCACCCTGTTCTTCAATGATCAGGACCCCACAGAACCATCACAGAGCAGGTATTATGAGGGTGCTGGTTCATTCTAAGCACTGCAGTAACACTGACATGGTGGTGTTCTTTGTCTATGTTACTGCATAATATATGTACACTACCAGTCGAAAGTTTCAGAACCCATTTTGGATGTTCTAAAACTTTTGACCATTAGTGTACATAAATAACACATTTGTAATTTTATAGAATTTTTTTATCAAGTACATTTTGATCTAAATTCTGAAAATATTTGCATCACAAATGAGGACACATTTAAGAAGCCTGGGATCTCCTGCAAATAACGATATCTGGCATGTGTGATTGTCTCATATAAATACTTTTTTATATAAATATATTTTTGGTGATTAAAAGCAAACTATGAAAACACCCCGCATTAGCCTAGAGTTCTAACGTTTAAGAGTTGCATTATTTTACACAATATTGTCAAAAGTAGATCCTGCTCTCAGTGTTAGTACTCAGTAGTAGTTCAATACTCCTCCATGCTTTTATCTTGAACTGCTTGGCCAACTGCAGCTCTGCATCTCACCGGTATTATTTTTGAGTTTCAGATGATCCAGAATGCTCCTACTTATATTCTCACTCAGTTATACCATCACACTACACCCATACTCTCATAAATTCATAAGAACTTCTAATTTGTTAGATTTCTTCCTTTGCTGTTGACTCAACCTATAATCTCAGATTGTGTTCAGATTAACTTCTAACTGATGATCCATCTCAGCAGTTGAGCATGTTCAAGATTTGCTTTTCACCTCTAATAAACACTCTTTCCAAGTGTTTGTTTTTGGTGTTATGTATTTTTATGAGTACTATTAGAAATGTAAGGTTCTTTAACCTTTTGAACCCTAGGCTAATTTTGAGGGATGTTTTCATGGTTTTATGTTTCATACATTTGTTCGCCAGAAAAAATAGAAACTAATTTATAGGAGTCATACATACCGGATATTATAGACAACTCAAATATAATGTAAATAGAGAATAAAATAAAATAAATAATTAATAAAATAATAAATTAATAAAAAATAAATTTAAAATATTTGATTTTTTTTTATCTCAGTCCTGTTGAAAATTAATCTTCCAGAATGGTTTTTCAGCTGACAATGCATAATTCTGATTAATTATTTGTAAAGATTAGATTGACAAGGATATTTATAAAAAAAAAAAAAAAAAACAATCTTATGCTTGTATCAGTATTATCCCTTCTCAGGACTTTTACTCTGTTTCTCTGTGATGCAATATCAGGGTCAGTAACATCATTAGCCCCACCCCCTCTCATTGTATGCATGCAGGTTGAGCATGTAAACAGGGAGAGAGCAGTAAACATGCACTGCAAATCTCCTATGGTATTTAATCTGGGATTTAATTCAGATGAATATGAGTCAATTTTAACAGTTTTCCAAGCTGAATTATTCACTGATAGTTCATCACACAATGATGCTCTGATGATGATCTTTATTCTATAATAGTTCAATTCTAGAGTTTCAGAAAAGTAATATTACTGTCCTCTGAGTTGTGGGTGTGCTTCATCAACTTTCCAAAAATATTCTGAAATACACTGTAGTCTGGAGTTACTGTATGGCAAAGCTACTCGGTGGGAATTCCGGTCCCAGCAAAGCTTATTTAGCTCATTAAAGCTCCTTCATTGTTACACAGATGTCCACTGACCTTATTAACCATCATTGATCCACCTCAGCAGTGCACAGAAACAGTGAATGCAGGCCATTCCACAGTACAAGACACTCTAGGGACTCCACCTTATCCCGTAATGCCCTCGGTGTTAAGGCCACAGCTCAGCATGAGGGCCAAGGAGGCCAAGAAAGTCTCACTCTCCCTATCCCCTTGATGGAGCATGTCAACTATTTAAAATCGTATCCCCGCTCTCGGCCAGTCCCTGCGTGTAAATTTCCCCGTCCATGTCACAGAGATGTGGCCTCCGCCGACCGCTACTGCCTCATCATACTTAATCTAGGGTGAAATTTCCTAGTCTGTGCTAAATGACTTGCAGCCTTCGCGCAAGGAGAGATATTTATTTTTCTCAGGGCTAATGACCTGTCCCTTGGACCCACCCTCTGATGGTTATTTACTAGGGCCCAGATGCTCAGGCTCAAAATGAGTGGTTATGGCGGCGGGCGCCATCCGTCATGGCCGCTCCCTGATTGAATCCGAGTGATCCCATTGACATTGACTCGGTGACTTTTAAGGCCATTACCTTCCCGCCGCAGTGCTGTGATCGCCTCATCATCGCTCGCGAGCTGACAGCTGATTAGCAACAAATTACCGACAGGATGGGGCTTTGACATCCAGGAGGGGGGAAGAGCTGAGGAAGAGCAAAGTAATAGCCTGCATCTGCGGCTGCAGTAGTAGCAGAGGTGGGCACAGTAGAATTAAACCATGCCTTAGTGAAAGTGCTGTTGCTTCAATGAAGTATCCACCCAAGCACAATTAAAATAGCTTGACCAAAAAGTATCATCAGATTGAATTTCAGTTAAGCTCTACTTAAAATACGATGACAAGCTGAAAAATTATGATTGTCACAAAAAAGTATAGATTGTACAATTATTGTGTATTGCTCTATGTAGTTCAGCACATGCAATCACAGTCACTGGGAAGACTGCTGACATGACAGTTGTCCAGACAGTCATTGACATCCTTGATTAGCAGGACAAGCCCCAGACGCTTGCTGCAGGCTGTTCTCACAGAACTGTATCCCCAAGCATATTAATAGAAAGTTGACTGGAATTGGAAAAAGTGGTGGCGTGGTTGCCACTCTTGAAAGAGTCAAAAGTAAAGCCAAATGTGGTTTTCAAACTTCCACACCTTAACAAGTTAACCAAAAGGGCTTGTCACAGTACATTTGGAAGACAATGCTAAATTGGACATAAACTACCCCATACGCCAGTGCGAGTCTATTCACTTGCGAACTATTTAAAAGTTAAACTTCAGGTCAGTACTATGAGCCACTTGTGGGAGATATCGGCTCTGTTTTTTTTGCAGTTTTCAAAGGTTGTTCATACACATGGGTGGCATAGGGACACTAAAATCACTGTTCATCTAGTGTCCTTTGATCTCCTGTAATTGACAGAGGGTGCATTCAATGGGGATTAACACTGACATCAGACTGTTCAGTGTGTGTGTGTGTGTGTGTGCGTGTGTGTGTGTGTGTGTGTGTGTGTGTGTGTGTGTGTGTCTGTCTGTGTGTCTCTGTGTGTGTTGGACTGGAGTCTCTTCCTAACATCTGTCACAGACTTCCTCTAGGATACATACTGTATGATCCCTGATGAGCGAGGCTACTCCATTTGCTGCCTGGGATTCATTTTTAATGCTCCTGGTGATTTGAAACTCTTTTTAATTGCACTAAACTCCCCATACACCAGGAGTGGGGAAGAGTGGATACTGTCATTTCATTTCTCTCTTGTCAGTTTGAGAAGAAGCGATGAGAGTGGCATGATGGCAGTAGGCTGTCAGCATAAGGCAAGGTCCATTAAAAAGTGCACTAGCTTTTGTTTCTTGGTCTGGAGATGTTTAAAATGGGACTGTTGTCCAACCATTTTAAGTGCAGTTTATTAATGAGCAATGAGGTAGTGGCAGCTAATTAACTCTATCTGACTGAAAGGCTCACTAGCGATGCATCAAAAGATCTTTAACTGGTTTAACCTTTAGAACACTAGACTATAGATACTAGATTAAACACTAGTATCTATAGGAGAAACATGCTAGATAATGTTATTTTCAGGAGATCCAAGGCTCCTCAAATGTATTTTCATTTGAGATGTTATTTGAGAGAATTTAAATGTTTGTATGAATTTGACCATGTTTTGTTCAAAAATGTACTTGAGCCTTCAATGTTGTGTGTTTTGCTTATAAAAACTATAAAACACTTTTCACGTTCTCTGTGAAATACTGTTGGAAACTCATCATCCAGAATGTATTTGAGCTGAAGATGCAATCATTTTGATGGGTTACTTGTAAATATTACATTTATAATACTAAGTCAAAGTAAAATGAAAAAAACGAAACTTTAAGCTGGAAATTTTGATGTGTTATTTGTAATGATAGATTGACAAGGATACTTGACATAAGTCCAAATAAAAAAAAAATCCTGTTCTTTATTATTTTGTTATTAATGTATGTATCTGTACTATCCACCCCTCCCTGAGACTTTTATTCAGAAATGTGTACACTGTGTGAGCAATAAACGAGAGCAAACCGCTCATTCCTTCAGTGTACACCATTCAGTCAGACTACACCTTTTTGGTCAATAATGTTGTTTGTTTTGATTATAATATACATTACTTTAATATTTGTTATCCTTATTGTGTTTATTTTTATATGTGTACTCATTTTGGAAAACTGAAAAAAAAATTAAGGGTTCTAAGAGTTAATTGCATTGTAACACATATGATATAAAGGGCAAAAGGGTCTGTTTCTCTTGCAACACAGTACCTATTTATTCCCCTGCAGCTTCAAAACCCAAATCAGACCCCTGACACACACAACTTTTCAACTTCCTGTTTAACAGGAATGATACTGTGCATTTGCGTTTAGTTGGTTCCCGAGTCTTCAAAGCAAATTCCCTAGGCTTGAGATCTCTACCAGTTTTCAAAAAGTGCTTTTAGGCAGGAGGCCCACAAAGGATTCTTTGGCCTACATATACAGACAATAACATTAGTCATTCACATTCATGTCGTGTCGATTCACACACAAAAGACAGGTGACTGATGAGGGTGTTTTTCACCACTGACATTTGGCACCTTTTGATCCTCAAGTAAATATGCAGTTTAATATTAACCCAATTGCCAGGTCCTAGAAATACTGCACACCTATGGATCTATGAGGGCTATGAATGCTGCAAGTTTTCTTAAACATGTGGCATTTCTGTGGACCACAAAATGAAAGACAGTAGGTGGTCTCGGGGTTTGTTCTCTGTGTTGTAATATTGCTTCTAATCTCACAGTATAATATTGTGATAAATATATATATAAAATGAACATAGAACATACAAGACTATCACCAGTGTACGGCACTGTCCTTAGTTCACCTTCTCACTGCCAAGATACACCACACTCATTCACCACATCCATGAGTAGTGACAGCAGCATCATAGCTTGCCACAGGAGGCGTCTCAGATCACTTCCAGCCCCATAGCGATTCAGCCATGCCAGCCCCCCTCACATGCTGGTCTTCATCACAGGCCTGTTTGATCACAGCTAGCCCTGGGAAGAGAGGCTAAAGATGTTAAGGAAAAGGAACAGTTTGTGATATAAAGGGTCCATGTATATGGTTTCCTGTACCAGTTAGAGTTTTGCATGGGAAATTTTTATTCCATTACAGGTTGGGTTAGTAAAGGCTATGCATTGCCGTGTTAAAAAAGGAAATCTACAGGTTTTCTAGTTCGAGCCGATCTCAAAGGTAAGATATTTAGAAAGTCTTTCAGAGATGGTTTGGCGAGAAATGGGTCAGAAGAACTTTATAGACTGTATTGACAGTGGTGGTGTTTGGAACCAGTGGTTAAAGTGTCTGTTGCACAGATATAGTCCATATAGACCCAGATAATGGGTCCAGTTTTACATTTTAGGACACTAATAAGTAAATCAATCCTTTTCCACTGTCTGAATCATAAACTGGAATTCAAATGTGATTTTGAGTTCACTATAATCCCCCACAATTCATATTAATAGTACAGTAATTTATAGTAAACATCATATATCATCGTATATCAATAGTATATAATTATATTCAAAATGGTACTGTATTTATAGAAATTAGCTCATATTGACTCTTAAAACACAATTTCAAATGTTTATACAATTGTAGAAAATGCATATCCTGGTATTTCTCTACAAGAGGGCAGAAGTAGCTCACATCGTTTTCTGTGTAGGGTATGAAATTTAAACCTCCCCCATCTGAGAAGGACCCCAAGCTCCCCGGCCACCACTCATATTGGCTGCCCACCTTCCGGCTACTGGCCATGGACTAGTTTTCCACCCTGCCCTGGATTAGCTGCCCACCTGCCGTCACCAAATATGTAGAAATTTACGAACATTTTATGCATACTATGAGTGTTATCCAAAATGTAATTTCAAAATTCAATATATCATTGGTTACAGAATTGCAATATATTGAAATGTAACCTTTGTATTGTCATATTGTCAGACCCTTGCCAATACAAAGCCCTACAACCTACCCATGTCTAAGTTTTTATATGTAATATTGATTAAGTTAATATCTGGGGAAAAATAAACAAATTTAAAATATAGAAAATAGCTATTAAAAAAAACAATGGCTTATCAGCCAACATATTCATAATCATTTAATGTAACAACATTTTAAAAATGAGATTTAAACACTTCAGAAGTCTTGCTACTGTCACTATTGTAAATGGCTGAATAAGCCAAGTGGGCATATTCAAAAGTGTTCATGGTTGTGACATCATAACCACAAGACATTTAAGCCATTTCTCTACTTACTTTACATATGTTAACTGTACAGACTGAATAATGAACAGTAGATTTGTAAGAATATTTATAGAATGTCATAAATATATAAATATGCATTTTTGTAGGATATGGGCCCTTAAAAAAAATAGATCCCACCTCAGTAAGCATGCTGGCATGGTTGTCAGTCGACCTGGCCTGAGCTTGTCTCACTCAGTGAGGCTGACAGCCTGGCTGCCTCGGGAGCAGCCCCTCAATCGCTTATATCTCCATTTGCCCCTCTCCGTGGAGATGCTGGGCTGTATTTCAAAACATCACAGCGCTGTCACATGAACAAGGAAGACTCCCCACCATGCGCACAGACACACAAGCACACAAGCATGCACACACACACACACACACACAAACAACAACATCAACAACAACACTACCACCACCATTAAAACCATAGCAAGCACCACAAATACAAGTAATGGAAGGAGGCCTTGTCAATCTTCACTGCCTCCCTGTGAGTGACTACTCTGTCAAAGACTGGACAGGTACCACATAAAAGCATTTCAAAAGAAAGGATAGATTGCCCACAACATGGGCTTTGATGCTGTGGAGTGGGCCGTAGATCTGGGAACATTACACTATGATGACATTATACCAGTTTAGAAGGGGCCCTTCTGTCTGAAGGCCACCACTAAACATCTGAAGTGTGTTTAAAGATATATGAGGCTTCAATACACATTTACAACCAAAGGATAACAGGAATATAGTCAAGGTGGACACATTAGGATTGATGGATTACATGCATTATAGCAGCATTATGCAAGAATTGGTACAGTGCATTTTTACATATTTGTCACATTTTCCATTTACTGCACAAGAAGATTTATTGAATCTGTGCCCCCCATGGGAAAATGTAAATGCCCCCCCTAATCCTAAGAACTGGTTGTACAACCCGTGGCAGTAACAGCTGCAATCAAACATTTCTGATTAATTTATTACATTGCCGTGGAACACGTTTGGGCCACTCTTCATTTCTGGATGGCTGACGGGATTTAGAGTAGAATCTGACAGTGTAAGGTCTTGCTCAAGAATCTCTACTGGATTCAGATCAGGAGTGACTTGTCAACTGCAAACCCTGAATTTTATTTTTCATTTATTAGTGTGTCATTGTCCTGCTACATAAGTGCTTCAGCTTTAGGTCATGGGTGGATTCACCAATTAAGACAAGGCATCCAGGTCCTATGGAAGCAAAGCAGCCCATGATGATACCACCACCATGTTTGACTGTTGGTATGATGTTCTTGTGGTGGAATATCAGCTTTATGTCAGATGAAACAGGACACATCTTTCCAAAATATTCATCAGTACCCACAGTCTTTCTAATTGTGGAATTGTGTACATTGAAAGTAGAACCTTGTGCCTTATTTTAAATTAGTTGGATGATCTGAAACATTTAAATGTGACAAATATGAGAAATAGAACTCCTTACATAGTTATTGTGAATGGTCTTGTGCAGTTCCACCAAAGTTACATAGTGCAATAGCAGCATTTGACCCAGGGGTGACAGAGATACCATTCTCTCTATTTTAATCAGTTGAGCATTCAAAGGATTTTGAATCTGGATATTTAAGCTAAAATTGCTACAAGATTTTGCTTTAATTTTATATCATAATTTTGTTCTGCATCATTAATCTATTTTGGAAACATCTTTATTATTGCAGGTGGTCATTTTTTTTTTCCTTTTCTTTATATGGTAATGAAGAGGCAGATTGAAATGGGGTTTCAATAGTCATCCCAGCCCCCACATAGATAGAGAGAGAGGGAGAGAGAGTGCTCTGTATGCATTATGTCCACATTGACGTGTCAAGTGTTAGATTAACTGCCCCCTCAAGTTCCTTTTATTTCCCTGTTCTGGGGCAACGCTCATTTACATAAACAGATAATCCCTGATAAAAATTTCCATTAGACAAAGGTGAAATGGATCAATTTTCTCTGCCAAGATAAATCTTACGTTTTACACCGACAGGGTCATTACCCGGGCCACATTTCAGAAATAATGTATTTAAAAAATCGGGCCGATAGCAGCCATTTCCAGCTTTCCAATTACTTTTAAGAAAAGCTTATTCTGTGGACAATAAAGCACATTACGGCACAATATGATACAGTCCATAAAGATCACAGTGTTTGATGAGAGGTTAGAGAAAGCTCAGCATATTTAGAAGGGATGTCGCAACCCTGCGGTTATCGCTGACGCGTCTCTGGGCCTGCCATGCAAATGTCCTATTACACCCAGTCCAAATAGATTAACTGTCCTGTTAAAAAATAAACACTTTTTTTTCTACCCCTCACCACCATCCACCTCTCCCCCCTCTTTCCCTCCCTCCCTCACTCCCTCCCTCATCTCTCCTGATGAAAGGTTGTGGATTGACATGGGCTGCAAGGTGATGCCACTAGTGCTGAAGAGAGAAGGCAGAGAAGGAAAATCTCATTAGTTTTCGCCTTCCAGCCCAGTTCACCGACCACCACCACCACCCCCCACATCGCTGACCTTGAGACACACCCCCTCACCACCACCACTACCACCATATCTGGACGGCCCTCCCTTCCTTTCTCCAGCATAAGGTGAGTCCCTCGTGCAGCTCTGGATCATCTGCAGCTGTGGAGGGTACAGCAGCACTGTTGAATTAGTGCCAGACCCCACAGACAGGCTGGGGGTGGGCTGCTCCCGAGGCGGGACAGGGTTCAGGGCCAAGGCTGGATCTGTGTACAGCAGACACCACTCTTCCCTCCAGGCCCCCACCAGCCTTCTTTTGACTGGAGGAAGGCAGCAACTCTGGTGTAACCTCCCTTAATCACTGGGTAGACCAGAAGAGTGAAAGGAGACAGAGCAGAACTTTGAAGCTATAAAGAAAACAGCAGGAAGATCTGACCCATTATGCCAGAACTCCATTATTGTGAGTGTGTTAGTAAATAACACAAGAGAACTTTAATCTTTATAAGGTTTGTTACATTAAAGAGTGTTAACAGGGTTCTTTGGTATAGGCCTAAAATGGTTTGCATGTTAACTCAAATTCATCATTCAGCCATTTCAACTTTACCTAGAATGTGACATGACCTACACAATTACAAATGAGGATTCTTCAAGGGTTCTTCAGTAAGAATGGTTCTATGTAGATCCATTAACACTTTTGGACAAGGGTTCTATATTGCACCAAAACGGTTCTATTGTTATTGTTACAATGTCAAACTTGAGATAATAGTAGAACCCTTTTTGGTTGCCATGTTGAACCCTTTTCAAAAAGGTTTTATTTGAAACCCTACCACATTCTCCATCAATCTGAAGAAGCCTATCAAGATGCAAAGAACCCCTTATTCATGCAAATGGTTCTTTGAGAAATGCCCTAGAAGGACCTTTGTAAATGAGATGAGTGTGTGTGAAGATCCTTCATAAAAGGTTTCTTTACTCTGAATATAAGGTTCTCCAGGGAACTTTTTGTAACATCTATGTAGCAACACGTTTATTTTATTTGAAACATATTCATCTTTAATGCTTACCAGTCTTAATGCTCAGGGTTCCCTTTAAAAAAATAAAGGTTCCTCCATGGCATCACTCTAAAGAACCCTACTGAAACCATATATTTTATTTATTATTATATTTCCCACAATGAACACGGTCTTTAGTTCAACTGGCTGTATTGAAGGTTGCTCTACTCAGGTGGTGGAAAATGACACAGTGCATAACTTTCAAAATGTTCTTGCAAAAGCTCTTAACCTGGCAAGGCTTCAAAAAAGTGACAAAGACATCAAGATACAGTCATTAAACTGGCAGGCTGTCTCCTTGAATATTGGTCTTTTCATCACAGTAAAACCCAGCAGACGACTCCACAGGCCCACATTTGTCTTTTCCTATCATAATTAATAAATTTCTGTTCAGAACCCCCAAGTTCGTTTGCACTTGATAATGTCTTTACAATATTTATTAGTCTGAAAAATGGCATGTCATTTAAGAGTGAGAAGACTATAAAAGAAAGTGGTTTGTGCAAATGTGCTGTGTGAAGAGATGAGTGGTGATAGAAGGTCACGGTGGGGCAAAGCAGAAAGAGCTGCCATAGTACCATCTAGTGGTTTTGGGCACCACATTCAGCCTCTTCACAAAGTGACGGGCAGTGCTTTTGGACAGCCATTTACACTTTGATTTCTGGATTTATGATTATGATATTACAGAAAAAAAATACTTTTACAGAATGTAAAAAAAATAATAATAACTGAATTCCTATTGTTTTTTGTTTTGCAACATATAAAAAATGAAAATATAAAAGTTAAATATAAATGTTAAAAAATATCTCAAAATAAAATCATATATTTGTCACATGTCACATTTTGTTTGTATATATATATATATATATATATATATATATATATATATATATATATATATATATATATATATATAACCACATTTCCCATATATTAAAATATTAAAAAAATTAAGAAATATTATGTGTCTTATTCTTACTGTTATTTTATTATTATGTATCTCAGCGTAAAATGATGACATTTATTAAGTGGATCAAATGTGCCATGCTATGATAAATGATAACTCTACAATGTATTACAAATAAAAGCTTCGTACTCTGAAAATATGATATATGACATAATTTCTTTATTAAATAACTGTAATCTTTGTAAAAGGCTTTGCATTTCCACTACCAGAGTGGTCGAGGCCGGAGGTTGATAATGGCTGCAGAGTGACATCTACAGGAAAAATAAGGACATGCACTCAACTGTACTATCCTTACAGTATCCTGCACTACACCTCATAGTAACCACCTACCTTTAGACTACATGGTCATATTTGGGAGGTGGACCATTCTCACTGTTGTAGTGAACCATTCTGGTACAAATACAGATGTACTCAAGCTCACATAAAAGTGAGTCATTGACCCACATAAAGCATCACCACTAGGCTGAGAAAACAGTTCACCCCCCAAAAATATCCAGTCCAGAATGACTCACGACTTGACTTACGAGCAAACATACACAGACAACATGTATAAGTAGCTTTTCTCCGGGTTAAATGTTCATTCTCAATGGTAAAAAAAAAACGTAAAGGTTGGTGGTTGGTGTTGTGTAGTAGGTTTTGACAGTGGTAGAGTAGGGTATATGTACATATATGTAATATATTTGATACTATATGTTATTGTGGTCTGAAATCAAAAACATCACAGCCACCTTTACATTGTGCCAAATGGTGAGAACACACACACACACACACATATATATATATATATATATATATATATATATATATATATAAGATATATATATATATATATATATATATATATAGTATATATATATGACAGAAATATATGCCCCTTAAATATATCATTACTTTCATCATTATGTGAAACAAGCTCACTGAACAAAATATTTGGAACGATACCTAATACCTAGTGCCTAATGCATGTAATAGCTCCACGAGCGTGAATAACAGCTGTGACTTGATTTGACATGGGACACGTTTCTGGGTGTAGGCGATGATCAGAGTTCACTCCACTCTTTGCATTGACAAATTACAAGCACAGTTCCACCAGGTTTTATAGAATACCTTCCCTGGTGCTTTACCCAACATTCCAGGTAGTACCACAAGATTGTATGTATTCAAAACTAAGGATTCTGTCTACCAGTCCAGATGGGAATGCTACTGGATTGTTCATCCACAATCAGTCACATTTGCCGGGTCTAGAATGTGAAGATTGTCATTTGGGAATACAGGGATAGGGAATGTTACAAGTTTCTTGATAAGATGATGAGCAAAAGGAAACAGGTTGTCCTTCAGTGCTGACCCAGTTATGCAGCAATTAAAACACCCTGAACATCTCAGTGCCTTCAGCTGGATCCACACCTTGCATGCAGTCCTCTTTCGCCGAAGGGTTCCTGTCTGCACTAGATTCCCAGGAAGCATTTTTGCTTAGAAACAAAGACAATTATGCACAAGCCATGAAACACTGGTGGTCCTGTCCATCAATCTCATCTTTTTAGCCACAATTCTGACAAATATTTCTGTAGATCAGATTTGTGTCTGTTGGTAGACTTATATGACTATACTCTTCAATACACTCAAATCTGTGGACATTTCCCTTCATACTGTGGTGTTTGGCATGCCCATATGCACTTCATTCTTTTACAATCATTGGCTGATCTGCTTAGGCATCCATTTTCTACATCGGGCCGGAGACATCTACTGCACTGTACCACCAAAAGCCGTGTGCGGCTCATGAATCTGCAACTTCTGCACACCTCCACGTGCATTTATACACAATCGCCTCATGCAGTGCTATCTGAAGGAGCCAGAACTTATGAAAAGTAACATATTTAGGAAAAAGGTTACAGTTCTTATGTCTGACCAACCCATGATAACCAAAAGCACTTCTAAAGTAGAAAAACTTCTTCTGCATCCGAAGATCTCCTACAAATCTCCCTATATTCAATTTACTTCTACGTGAAGAAGTTAAAGAAAAGAGGTGATAACTTAAAGGGCAATATGCATGAATAACTGGCACCATTTTATAATAAATCATGATTTGGTAATAATAGGTTTGGGAGCCAGGCGCCCAGAACTCCTACTTGCCAGAAAGCTTAATATGTCTGGATATGCTACATGGAGAGGCTTATGACTTTATCCATAAATGAGGATTTACTGAATGCTGTTCTGACAGCAAAAGTGACACACGCCAAACAATTGTTAATATTGCAAGATATTAACTCGTTCCATCAAGCACTAAATGCAGCAGAACAATCAGCATTGACGTTCCTTAATTCTGCTTATTGTGGAAATTGTTTTCCCTTTCTTTTTGCTCTCTAGAGAATTATAGTCTTGGAGCCAGATGTACATCTTATTGTATGTGGAATAAAAGTAAAAGGAGGCCTCGGGATTAAAGCCCAGCTCCTCTCAATATTGTTATGAAGATAAACTTTCTGGTGAAAGTGCCAAAGGACTAAGCCTCTAAATCCTCGTGATGGCCTATTGAACTTCACACAGAGAGTACCAAAAGAAAGATATATTGGAATGTTTGATAGTATTGTGCAAGAAGCAGGGACTACCCAACATTTTTTTGCATTTCTGGTCGACCTTCTAATCTTCTGAATGTTATTCTTTTCTCTTTGTCAGACAAACTATCTATATTCATACACTGACCAGACAAAATATTAAACCCACTGACAAGTGAAGTGAATAACATTCATTAACTGGTTCCAATTGCACCCATCAAGAATAAACATTTACCACAAGTGGATCATCAAGCACTTTGACAAGGCAACATTCTGATAGATGACTTGGTCAGACTATCTATATATATATATATATATATATATATATATATATATATATATATATATATATATATATATATATATATATATATATATATATACAGTATGTGTGTAATGTGGGAAGTGTGTTTATGGGAAAAGTGTGTGTGTGTGTGTGATTGATCCAGTGTCTAATTTGCTCCCCACTTCTTTGCAAGTTACCACTCTTATATCCCCAGATTTTGAGCTCCCAGTAGACAAGGTGAAACCTTTCACTCCCAGTGAAAGCATTCTGCGCTGCTTTGTTGCTCACTAATTTCACATTATCATGAGCCAGATGTGGTGATGAATCCCAAGTCTGCATCCCAAATCAATGAAATACAATTTTCAAATGTCCTGCCTGGATAATGAAATGACACTTATTGTTCCCAAGTTTTTATTTGTCGAGTCTGAGTCATTACAGATGAGTTGCAAGTCAAGCCTAAAGTCTATTTGTATGAGACTTAAGTGCATCTTGGACTCGTGTCGCTAACTCGAGTGCCCTTCTCTGGTCTCACCTTAAAACTTAGCTACAGAACTTAAAGCATCCTCTTTTAACATCTTGGTGCCAGATACCTCAGGATACTTTCAGAGGTCTTTGGGAGACCCATGCTTCTCTCTATCCAAGTGAAACCAAACAAATGCAGTGCTAAGGTCTGGACTCCAGTGTGGCCAGTCCATTGTTCTGAGAAGAATTAAATATTAGTGATGTTTTATAACACCATATTTCTCCTACTACATTTTCTTTTCAGGAACAAGGCGTGCAAGTGGCATTTTCCTCCCATATTACGCCTGTGCACTGCATGCAGTCTCCTCTTTTCCTGAAAACAAGAAAGTGCCTTTGCTATTTTACATCAAGGCCAGCGCAGGCTACTGTTTGACCTCCCACTGTTAAGTGAGAGCCAAGAAAGCAGCAGCAGCAGAGCAGGCCACATCAGCTACGTCCTGAGATTCACCACAGTGTCAGAAACCCCCTCCCACACCCCACTCTCGCCCCACTAAAAATAGATCTGCGACCAGACTCGAGACACCAAACAAACAAAGATGGTCAGATCAAGTACACAGCAGCCTGAACACTCTGTCCAGCATCCGCCGCTTAGGTGGCGGGGAGAGGTATGAGACACGACATCCATCCTATTGGAGCAAAGCATGCTGTCTCACACTGATAGACTTCAGGACAAGTAGCCCAACAGTTGACGCACACCCTCTGCATGGGCGCCGGGACCAAGGCTCGTCGGCAGCAGATGTCTCGTGGCGGAGATTATAAATAAAGCCGACGAGAGGTGGGGGGAAAGCAGAGAGGCCACTGTCAGGCCGGCCATGCCTTTCTCACACAGTGGTGTTTCTCAGCATGACACCAGGCCGGTCTCTTCAGTGTCAGTGCACAGTGCTGGCGGAGGCCTTGTGGTTGGGTTTTTGGTGGTGTATCATGATGGGGTTCCAGATCCAATGCAACATTTGGGGGGCTGGGAGTGTGTGTGGAGTGGGAGGCTGAGCTCACAACAAGAGGCAGAGATGTTAAGGAAGTGGCTTGGATGAAAGGGCAGATGTCAAGACTGTTAACAGAGTGGATAACATGGCAGAGGGAGGGGATGTCTGGTTTATGCAAGAGCCAAACCCATGAGTGGGTTTGCTACTCACACATTGGAGGAATCAGATCAATTTTATGATAATGTAAAAATAGACAATCCATTATGATCTGTAGCATTAATGTGGTAAACACAGATCTAAATTGCATGTTAAAGACTTCAAATCAAACTATTGACTTGCAGACAGGAACATCTCTTCCATTAATATCCATGGCTGACCTCCAGTTGCTCCCCAGGTGCTGAGGTGATAGCCCACTGCGTTCTCAGCTATTCACTAGTGTAAGATCAACCTTGATTGACTGTTCCTGCACGCTTGACCTTCAGACCAGTTTGACCACCATGGAGTCACCTGCATATGCCATTCACCAATTCCTGCTGTGTCAAAAAAAGTCTCACCAGTTTACCACTCTCACCAGATGTTTTACTATCTGGTGCCAGCAGGACCAGATAAGGTTTTCTTAAGGTTTTTGGAATCAGCATATCTGTAAAATGTGCCACTATAAAAACAAACATGCTTCAATGCAATATGGAAATACATATCATACAACAGATCATACAAATCCTTTTAGACCATTATAATCAACTAAGAAAGGACCATGCATCTATGGAAGCTCTATCTATGGAAGGATTCAAACTGAGAGCCTGCTAATGCATCTGCAAACCAGGCCACAGTTTTAAGGGGGTCAATAGGCAGTTTATTTTTAAATGAAAACAGAAATGTACACTTGGATCCAGCAGTAGATGGCTTAATACCTGGGGTCTAAGACCTATTCTCTCCATGTTCACAAAGAGTTATCAGCCAAGACTTTCCATGCCTGAGAACTGCCAGATCCACTTCTAGACTGTTCCTCAGGCCAAAGACACTGGAATGAAAATTGTGATAACACTGCTTAGCTGCCTGAGTTGGGCAAATTGTCTTGGCAGAGCGCTTGACAGCCTGTTGAAGACCAATGTGCTGAAAGGTGAATTAGGAGTGTTAATGAAGAACACACTCCCACTTGAGAAGGCAATTATCTCGGGTGTAAAAGCTGAGGGAAGACTAAGTGTGATTCTCCCCCTGAGGAGGATCATGGGAGCTTACACCTGAGATGTTTCTGGAATGAAAATGTCTTAATGAAAACCTGTGTTGACAGTGGTCTCTTAATTCAGAGGATTTGCGATCACACAAACCAGGAGTGTTGCCACACATGTGTGATGCTGCTAGTATCTCTTACTACACTACTGTAAATGAACAGTGCAATATTCATTTTTCATTACATTCTGTTTAAGGTCATCTGTGTTCATTTTTGTTAAAATATTCAAAGGTCGCATTTCCAAGGCATCCAGGTAATTTTAGCTTTAGCCATTTTAAAATATGTTTAGATGTGTTTCAGTTAAAATCACAAAAATACCAGACACTCTAATTACTCTGACTTGCTTGCAGACATTAAAGATGAAAGTTGAATAGGGTTTGAAATACGGGGAAATTATGCATGGCATGCATTTCATATTATAAGAAGTATTTTCAGAGTACACACCAAGAACACACAGCGAAACTGTTCTGCCATCACAAACGGTTTGCATTAATAATAATAATAATAATAATAATAAAAACAACAACAGCACTAAGCACCAATTTGCCTGCGTTCTGAGGCTTTTGTCAGGGATTTGAATTTGGGGCTAAAACTGTGTTGTGTAAACATGAATTTAGCAGTTGGATTTGCATGGATTGTGAGAATTGCTATGTATTGCTATGTTAACTATAGTCTTGTTTGTCCCCCTGTCCTGTCTCCCTCTCACTGCTGCATGTATGTTTTGTCTTTATTCCTTATCTTTCACTGTTCTCACCTTTGGATTTGAAACAATTTAATAATAAAAAGGTTACTGATATTCTGGCTTCTTTGAGACCTATGGCCTTACTGTGAGGGCAAAATCACACCTTGTCTTCTCAGCTTTATAAGTCAGGAATGCCTTCACACACCAGCAGAATACACATATGGTTAGAAATCTAAAACCTAGCATTTATAAAAATAGTTTAATACAGTTAGATTTTTTATATTCTTAACACATAGCAAATATTAATGTTTATATTTTAACACTCTACAGGTTGTATTAACTACCTCAGGAGTCACTATGCCACAACAGCTGGAACTATTTTGCACAACTGTCTGCTCAATTTCAATGAAAAGAAACCTGGGTTAGTCTTATGATTTTCCTGTGTTGTGCAGCTTTGTATGGTAATGGTATGGTTTGGTTGGTGTGGCACAAAAGATAACATCACCAGAGAGCCACCATGTGGGAGACTGGGGTTTGATTCCCTGTCTGGGCAACATCTATGCTGTGCTACACCAGTAAGAGTCCTTCGGCAAGGCTCCTGACACTACTCTGGCCCACCTCTGTAATATGAGTAACCTTGTAAATCTGGATATGAGTGTCAGCCAAATGCCATAAATGTAAATGGTAGCCTTGCCAGTTCAAGCCTAGCTCTTGATTAACATTTATTGTTGATCATAATGACCATGACAGTTGACCTACATGACCCAGCTTGGCCACCTGGTTTACATTTACGGCATTTAGCAGACGCTCTTATCTTTAAATGTTACTCATATTACAGAGGAGGGCCAGAGTAGTGTTAGAGGTCTTACCCAAGGACTCTTATTGGTATACCACTGGTTTGGCCTGACCACTGTGATCTTCCAGTATTAATGGCCTGACCACACCAACCAATCAGCTTAAACAAACTAGTCAACTACTCTTACCTGCTTGATGACCAGCTTTGTGAATTTCATCATACTGATAGTTTATTTAGTCCATCAAACAAAATAAAAACTTAGGCTATGATGGTCAAGAATTAAACTGGTAAACTGGCATAATCGCTTGCCCAGTCACACATTTCCACCAACATGCTGCCTAAGAATTTGCTCGCACCTTCTTCTTTTCATGTGCTTTAGGGTTTTTTTTAGCACTAATTATGGTCATGACCATATAATATACTTCTACTATACTATACTATAGTGAACCCATCGTGCTAATATTGGCGTATTAATCTTGGTAGGTATTGTTTTTATTTTATTTCTTAAATTGTTGGTACCCCTTGGTTAATGAAAGAAAAACCCACAATGGTCACAGAAATATACACACCATGTACCTGTAGCTGGGCTGTTTGGTGACTTGGTGTCTACCACACCAGAGGAGATTAGAAAGAAAATTATAGACAGGTAATAAAGGTATGGGTTATAAGACCATCTCCAAGCAGCTTGATGTTCCTGTGACTACAGTTGCACATATTATTTAGAAATGTAAGATCCATTAAGAGCCAACCTCCCTGGACAGGGGTATAGGAGGAAAATTGATTGAACAATTGAACAAATCAGAGACAGAAAATATTAATGGTAACAAAAGAGCCCAGAAAAACTTCTAAAGAGATTAAAGGTGAATTTCAAGCTCAAGGAACATCTGTGTCAGATCACACCATCCGATGTTGTTTCAGCCAAAGTGGACTGGGAGATGACCAAAGAGGACACCATTGTTGAAAACAAATCATAAAAAAGCTGAACTGGAATTTGCCAAACTACATGTTGACAAGCCACAAAGCTTCTGGGAGAATGTCCTATCGAACGATGAGACAGAAATGGAACTTTAGAGCACATCAGCTCTATATTCACTGACGGAAAAATGAAGCCTATCAAGAAAAGACTACTGTTACTGTGACACATGGAGGAGGCTCTGTTATGTTCTGGGGCTGCTTTGCTGCATCTGACACAGGGTGTCTTGAATCTGTGCAGGGTTCAATGAAATCTCAAGACTATGAAGGGATTCTAGAGAGAAATGTGCTGCCCAGTGTCAGAAAGCTTGGTCTCAAACACAGGTCATGGGTCTTGTAAAAGGATAATGACCCAAAACACACAGCTAAAAACACCCAAGAATGGCTAAGAAGAAAACATTGGCCTTCTATGACCCCTGACCTAAATCCTATTGAGCATCTTTGAAAGGAGCTGAAACATGCCATCTGGAAAAGGCAACCTTCAAACCTGAGACATCTGGAGCAGTTTGCTGCTGAGGTGTGGGACAAAGTACCTGCTGAGAGGTGCGGAAGTCTCACTGATTGCCGTGGTTCACTTTGAGGAGTGATGTTCATTATAAGAGTGATATTCATTATAAGGAATGGTGTTCTCTGAGATGGTTCACTCAATGCAGTAATGTTCACTCTGAGTAATCACTCTGATGTGTAACGTTCACTCTGATGTGTGATGTCCACTCGGGGGGTAATGTTCACTCAGAGGTCTAGTGTCGGATTAGCTGAGATTAAGTGAGCGTTAAGTCTGGAGCAGAACCGGGTCTGATAATGTTCCAGTTCCAGACAAACACACGTGGACTATCCAGTTTAACCTCTGGTGTGGAGTGATCTAACTGGTGAGCGATGCTGGTTTAACTGGGGGACAGAATCCTGTCTGTGTTAGCTAAAGCGGCTAATGAGCTAAAGACGCTGTTTTACAGAAGAGCAGCGCAAGGGTCTGGACTGGAAGAGCCCACTGACACTTGACTCTGACTCTGATTCTGGATCTGGATCTGCTTCTGTTTGAAAAAATGCGAAAGAAACGCATGTTATAGCTGAAAGTCGAGTTTAGCCACCGCTGTTTGTAGCATCAGGCTAACAGTCCAACGGCTTTCCTTCTTAGACCCGGACTAAACTTAAACCCGGTTCTGTTCATGTTTCCGACTAAACTTAAACCCGGTTCTGTTAGTGTTCCGGACTAAACGTAAACCCGGTTCGGTTCGTGTTCCAGACTAAACTTAAACCTGGTTCGGTTCCTGTTCCAGACTAAACTTAAACCCGGTTCGGTTCCTGTTCCGGACTAAACTTAAACCCAGTTCGGTTCCTGTTTCGGGTCAAACTTAAACCCGGTATGGTTTGTGTTTCTGGTTAAACTTAAACCCGATTCTGTTCATGTTCCGGACTAAATTTAAACTAGGTTTGGTTCCTGTTCTTCACTGAACTTGAACCCGGTTCAGTGCGTGTTCCAGGTTAATTGTAAACTTGGTTTACTCCACCACTCCACTACCCCACTAAAGTTCTATCTAGTAACTCTTCTCTGTTTCACAGCTGCTGCTCGACTGGGAGCCATTATGCCTTCAGCCAGAGTGCTGAAGAGTACCCAGTACATAGAACTGGGAAGTTACCAGTACTGGCCCGTTCTTGTACCCAGAGGGATACGCCTCTATACCTATGAGCAAGTGCCAGTGTATCTGAGGGAGAACCCCTACATTACAGATGGATACAGGGCCTACCTGACTTCTAGACTGTGTTTAAAAAGGTGAGTGTCTCAGGGGGTCTCAACCTGTTCCATCTCACAGCCCACCGGTTTAGAACCAGAACTGATTCAGTGCTATTACTGTACTGTATTGATGCTGCTGCTGGAACCTTAATTTCCCTGAGTGAAACCTCCCAAGGGATTAGTAAAGTTTTATCTAATTTAATCTAAATTTCTGACCCACCTGAGGATGGGTCTGTGGACCACTAGAGCGTGCTTTGCAGCCCGGTGGTCCTCGGCCCACAGTTTGAGAAGCCGTGGCTTAGATTCAGCGTTTCTTATTTGTTGACAGACTGACCAAATGTTGTACACAGTCATGAAAATAAGTATTGTCTTCTCTTTACAGTCTGTTGATGCTTTCCAATGAAACTGTGAACATCTGGAGTCATCTCCTCGGCTTCTTCTTGTTCTTCTCGCTGGGGGTGTATGACATGGT
The DNA here is from genome assembly GCA_034509495.1 of Acestrorhynchus altus. NCBI lineage: Eukaryota > Metazoa > Chordata > Actinopteri > Characiformes > Acestrorhynchidae > Acestrorhynchus > Acestrorhynchus altus. The sequence continues at coordinate 9,335,014 of CM067522.1, read as the reverse complement.
GTCTGTGCTACCCGTGGTTGGAGCTTCCAGAGAGGACTATGTCATCTACTCTATAGGCCTCTTCTGCTTCCAGGTCTGGCCTTGTCTCTTGTAGTACATGTTCACAGGGAGCAGTTTACTGAGTTGTTAAAGCTGTCTGTGCTATCCAGAGTCGACCAGAGGATGGGTTCCTTTCAAGGTTTCCTCCTCCTAGCCTAGGGGAGTTTTTCTTGCCACTGTTGTCTGCTGGCTTGCTCAATTGTGGCGTGGACTTGGATTTCTGTAAAACTCCTTTGTTGTAAAAAGCGCTATATAAATATACTTTGATTGATAAGAGAGCAGGACAACCTGCACTTCTGACGATCATGTCAAAAGATTATTCGGGGGATTAATCTTTTGTCACCATCGCCAAAGCTCTCTTCATGTCAGTCTCATCCAACACCTGGTTTGGTAAATTAGTGCTCAGTGAAATCAGATGCGCTGGTGATGGAATTGAACACATCCAGGCACTGGCAGCGGCATCCAGCAGAAATGTGGAACCAAACTCTTCAAATTAGCTCCCCAAGATCTCAACGACCTCCTTCAAAATCAGAAATTCGTCTTCCTCTTTACTGCATTTCTGTTTAGCTGCATCTGTTTTAATGGGGTCTGGAGTTTCTACACTACACTCACATATTTATTAGAGACAGGAGTTTAATTAATGTGATTATGTGCCTGAAACATTTGCACAGTACTGGATATAAAAACCCTATGTTTACATTCTTTTTACATGTGTACTGGCTGTAGAATTAATTGTAGGTTGTAGTGTGAGAAGGTGAGCGTGAGAAAGTCCTTGGTGGGTGTAGTATAACTGAGCAGCTTGTTGCTGTTCCAGTAATGAGTAAAGTGCAGGGGCATGAAGTGTTTGTGCTACAAATAAGTGTGTGAGGATGTGTTTATCTTGACACAGCTTTGGCTGTGTTCACCAGATTGTACTACAATCAATACGTTTCCTTCAGCATTAAGACTGATGGCATTCACAATGTTTAAGCTTATCTGGCTTCTAGTCAGAATCAGAGCATTTATGCAAAGCAATTATGTTTGGTGTATCAGATTTTCAAATCAGCTAATTTAACACTTGTATTTGCTAGTGTTACCATTCCATTTTTAGTAATTATAAAATGAAGGAAAATATCAGCCCCCTACTTTGGCAGCTTCTCTCTGGTGCTTTCAGATATAGCGCAGATCCTCTGCTAATTCCCAGAACCTACACGTGGAACATTAAAAAAAAAACCAAGCATTACAGAGAGTGTGGAGCTGTGGGGAAGATATGTAAGCTTAATACTGAACCTTTCTGTTTCTCTTTGATGAATCTGTTAACATGACACTGAGGTGTTAATGCAACTTAAGTTCCCAGATCTCACCACTCCTGATCTTCCTAGGTGTGCATGCTGTGTTCAGTGGGCTATCACCTATTCTGTTGTCACCGCTCTGAAAAGACCAGTCGACGCTGGATGGCGCTAGACTATGCTGGGATCTCAATTGGAACCTTAGGCTGCTATGTTCTGGGAGTGTTCTACGCCTTCTTCTGCAATAATGTATGTATCAGCTTATGTGGATTTAGTTCAGCATCTTTATCACTGTTTGAAGAGGAGTTCTAAATGTTCTGTGGCTGCCCAAAGTTTCTCCTCCAAGTTCAAGTTCAGTATCCTTCTCTAGGTTGTGTACCCAGCTATTCAGTTGCGCATTATAGTCATATGCAAAGATTTGGGCACCTTTGGTCAAACGACATGGTCATTTAATTTTTTTTGCATGACAAGTTAACAAATCCTCTGTTTTGCATATATCATTTCAGCACCATCAGTGCACTAGGCATTCGTGGTAGTTACACTGCAGGATATACAGTGTCATCTAATGCAAATTAAATCAGACATGCTACAATTGTGTGATACAAAAGGGCAAATGACATCTATCAGAGGCAGGTTGTTTCTGCTCAGTATCATTTATTTGACTTCAGTCTTGGATACACATTGGAGTGCATTGTTAATATCATGATGTATTGAGTCATTGACTTTGTCTTTATTCACTGTGTTGGTTCAATACATTAGATCAGTGTTCCTAACTCCGGTCCTGAATTTCCAGTGGCATGCAATTGTTCCTGGGTGTAAGTGGGAGCATTGGAGCAAGAAAAGCAATGAACTGTCTATGGCAGCAATACTCTGAGACAAAAGCTGAGAAACTCTGTTGTAACATATTTGGTACATACAGAGTACAACAGCCATCCTCTTGTTGGCACCCTCTTAAGGGTCATGCTCAACATTAAATAAGGACACGGACAAAGACATTTTGTCTGTTTGAGCACATTTCTCTGCTACAGAAATGGGTGGAACTGAGCAGGACTACTGAAACATTGGTAACAGCAAAACAGATTTTTTAAACCCATCATTTACAGGGGTTGGACAATGAAACTGAAACACCTGTCATTTTAGTGTGGGAGGTTTCATGGCTAAATTGGAGCAGCCTGGTGGCCAATCTTCATTAATGGCACATTCCACCAGTAAGAGCAGAGTGTGAAGGTTCAGTTATCAGGTAAGAGCACAGTTCTGCTCAAAATATTGCAATGCACACAACATTATGGGGGACATACCAGAGTTCAAAAGAGGACAAATTGTTGGTGCATGTCTTGCTGGCACATCTGTGACCAAGAGAGCAAGTCTTTGTGATGTATCAAGAGCCACGGTATCCAGGGTAATGTCAGCACCACCAAGAAGGACCAAGCACATCCAACAGGATTAACTGTGGACGCAGGAGAAAGCTGTCTGAAAGGGATGTTTGGGTGCAAACATCGGATTGTAGAAGACACTGTTTGTATCCAAAAAACACCGGATTGTATCCAAAAAATGTCATTCCCAAGACGGATTGACGCTGTATTGGTCGCAAAAGGAGGCCCCAGTACACCATACTAATCAATTATTGTGATCTAAAACCAGGTGTTTAACTTTCATTGTCCAAATCCTGTAGCTCTGCTTCATCTTTCACCCTTTTTTATTCACAACCTTCTCCACTGTCAACATGTTTGACAGAAACTTTGCACTCTGAGCTGCCCTCTAGTGACTGTATTGCTTAGCATCCATCCTGAAGTAAAGGACACACAGAATTTGTGAGCAGTAAGAGTAAAATTGTTTGAAATGGAAACATCCATTTTTGTACTTAAAGGGATTATGAATGAGCCTTTGCAGGTTTTCTAGCTGAAAGACATCATTTGCACAGAACATGGGAAAACGAGAAACATGGGTACCTATGTATTGTATTAGGTGTATGAGCTGATTTATATTAATATAATATGGTTTTCAGGGTATATATATGTATTATATGTATTATATACAGTGGGGAAAATAAGTATTTAGTCAGTCACCAATTGTGCAAGTTCTCCCACTTAAAAAGATGAGAGAGGCCTGTAATTGACATCCTCTCAACTATGAGAGACAAAATGTGAAAAAAATTGAGAAAAATAATTTGTCTGACTTTAAAGAATTTATTTGCAAATAATGGTGGAAAATAAGTATTTGGTCATTAAATAAAAAAGTTAACAATCTCAATACTTTGCTGTGATAGACCGTTGGTAATGTCTTCAAGGTTGGCACACACACTGTTGCTGGTATGTTACCCATTCTCCATGCAGATCTCTCTAGAGCAGTGATGTTTGGGGGCTGTCGTAGCGGGCAACACGGACTTTAACTCCTCCAAAGCGTTTTCGGCGGGGTTGAGATCGAGACTGCTGCCACTCCAGGACTTTAAATGTTTCTACGGCCACCTTTGTCGCTGCCCCTGGCAGTGCTTGGGATCATTGTCAGTGCTGAAAGGCCCAGCCACGCCATCTTCATTGCCTTTGCTGATGGAAGGAGGTTTCACCAAAATCACTAAGCAATACATGGCCTCATTCATTCTTTTCATATGTACACGACCAGTCGCCCTGGTCCTTTGCAGAGAAAACAGCCCCAAAGCATGATGCTACCCCCATGCTTGTGCTGGTATGGTGTTCTTGATGCAACTCCGCATTCACTGTCCTCCAAACACGACGAAGTTGTTTTTTACCAAATAGTTCTTACTTTGCCTTCATCTGACCATATGGCATTTCTCCCAATACTCTTCTGGAACATCCAAATGCTCTCTAGCAAACTTCAGACGTGCCTGGATATGGACTGAGCGAGCAGGGGGACACGCCTGGCACTGCAAGATCTGGAGCCTGGCGTCAGCAGTGCTGCTGATGGTAGCCTTTGTAACGTTGGTCCCAGCTTTCTGCAGGTCATTCACTAGATCCCCTGTGGTTCTGGGATTTTCCTCACTGCTCTTATGATCATTTTGACCACTGGCTGAGATCTTGCGGAGCCCCCAGATCGAGGGAGATTAGTAGGTCTTAGGTCTTCCATTTTCTAATTATTGCTCCCACAGTAGATTTCTTCACACCAAGCTGCTTGCCTATTGTAGATTCAGTCTTCAGCCTGGTGCAGGCCCATAATTCGTTTCTGTGTCCTCCGACAGCTCTTTCTGCCTTCTACCTATAGTGGAGTTTGGAGGTGACTGTTTGAGGTTGTGGGCAGGTGGCCTTTATACTGTTACTGACTTCAAACAGGTGCCATTAATACAGGTAATGAGTGGGGAAAGAGGAGCCTCTTAAAAAGAAGTTACAGGTCCAGACAGCCAGAACTGCTTGTTTGTAGATGACCAAATACTTATTTTCCACCATTATTTGGTGTAAATAAACTTTAAAAGTCAGACAAAATTATTTTCAATTTTTTTTCACATTTTGTCTCTGCAGTTGAGGTCTACCTATGATGTCAATTACAGGCCTCTCTCATCTTTTTAAGTGGGGAGAACTTGTACAATTGGTACTTGACCAAATACTTATTTTCCCCACTGTATATATATATATATATATATATACATATATATATATATATATATATATATATATATATATATATATATATATATATAATGTATAATATATAATATAAATATGTGGTTTTGTTCTCACCTTCTCCATATGGGTTTATATTACACAATAAATTCAGTCACAATCACAATAGTCATATATATATATATCAGTTGCATCTTGTTTCACTGATCATCCTTCTAGGATGTTTTCTGTACTTGATTGGAGCATGGCCATAAGTCATGTAGGGGACACAGCAAACTTGAGGAAGAAGCTGCTATGGTCAGATGAAACCAAACTTTTGGTCTAAATTCAGTTAACACCTCACATGACCCTGAACACACAATCCCTACTGTGAAACATGGTGGTGGCAGCATCATGCTGCGGGATGCTTTTGTCAGAGCTGGTCAGGTTGATGGAGAAAATGCATGGAGCTAAGTACAGGGTAATCTTAGAGGAAAACCTGCTAGAGGCCGCAGAACACTTGAGACTGGGGTGGAGGTTTACCTAATGGAATGGTTTTACTAGCACATTCATAAGGGTAGAATGGCCTAGCCAAAGTCTAGACCTAAACTTACTGCGTAATCTGTAAAAGATTTAAAATTGGCGTTCATAAATGCTCTCGATCCAAATCTGATTGAGCTTAGATTTTTTAAAGAAGAATGGGCAACAATCTCAGCTTCAGGTGTGCAAAGTTGGTAGAGGACATATCCCAAAACACTTGCAGCTGTAATTGCAGCAAAAGTTGTTCCTGCAAAGCATCTGGGCATTCTAGGGGCTGAAGAAATGCTTCAACACCTTTCTGACGAAAACCATCATTACTAAGTTAATCTGTGTTGGTCTGTCACATAAAATCCAAATAGAATATATTTAGGTTTGTGGTGTAAAGTGAAAGAAATGTGGAAAAGTTCAATACTTTTTCAAAGCTGTGTGTGTGTGTGTGTGTGTGTGTGTGTGTGTGTGTGTGTGTGTGAGCCACTTCTGGATGCCCTGAAGCATTGATTTGCACTGCTTTCTTACTGGACATAGCGTGATAGGTATGATAGCCCATTCAGCATGTAGGCTAATTACTATTCAGGTGGGAAGGGCTAAATCGTCCTGCAGGATTACTGAAGAGATGTGTAAGCTACAGCGTGCCTGTGGCATGTGTGTGTATGTAAGGGCTTGGCGTGTGTGGGGTGTGAGATTCAGCAGGGGTAGATTAATTAGTTGGCCTGGAGGAACGCCTGCCCTATGCCTAGCAGCAGAGATGGTAGGCCTGCTTTTGTTGTGGGCATATGCTACCTGTGCAACAGATACAGAGCAAGAGTTCACCTTTGCAGGAGCAAACACTTGTGTGAGATGTCAGAGGTGCACGCAAGACGCAGTGTGAGGTTACTTATTGTGTTACAGGACTTTCACACTGCACACAACAAGAAGCCGGCGCGCTTTTCAGCTTTGGCCTGTAGTACAATAGGAGTATTGTGAAAGCTAGCTGCAGTAGCATCCTTTAGAATTTCGCCCGATTACTTGACGAAACATATTTGGCTGTGAACAGTGTCTTCTTTGTCTTGAGCAAACGACAAGCAAAGCTTTCAGAGGAACTTGGAACTCGAACATTGGATGCAGGCAGCTAGCTCTTCTCCCTCAACTCCCACTTGCTCTTTGCAGTGCGCCACGGCGATTGGCCATGTCGTTTTGCGCACTCCGTCCCTCCTACCCCCCACCCTCCACATATTGGAAGGCCAGCTTATTGTGCCCCAGAATGCGGCGGAAATCTGCTCCAGCCCAAAGCAGATGGCTGCATTCGTGGACCCACTCCGTCACTCCTGTTCCCCACCATATGACATTCACACGGGTGAGCCATCTCCACTCTCCTCCTGCCAAGTGTTTAGCTTTGCTTTTGGGTGACTACTCAATCAAATAAGTCCCCAAGAGAAAGAGAGATCATTTTCTTCTTCTCTTCCTCTCTCTCTCTCTCTCTCTCTCTCTCTCGCTCTCTCTCTTCTCGTCTTCTCCTTTCTCGCTCTCTCTCTCTCGCCTCTCTCGGCTTCCCTTGCCTCTCCATTTCCTCCATCCAGCACATGTTTAGTCGGTGTAGGGCATTGGTGTATTAGTCTTCAGATTAGATTCAATATTACAGTCCTGTATTGGCCTTGGTATGGACTCTGAATTTGTCTGATGGAAATGGTGTTTATACAAATGGACAATATGATGACAAATTAACATGCGTTGGCAAAACTGCACTCATTTTCATTCATGTTTTCTATTATTACTTGTTTTCACATTTTCTGTCCTTTCTTGTGCAGTACTGGCAGGTGTACCAACACGGTACTAAGCATGACATTGGGAGTGTTCTTTGCCCAGATACACCCACACTACATGACCAAGAACTGGCAGAAGTTGCGCTCGATCATCTACTGCTCTGTAGCGGGGCATGGCCTCATCCCCTACCTTCCCACTGGATTTGGCTCAGTGGAGGTTTCAGCCTGCCACGACAGGTAGACCAAAGCTCACAAGTATCTCATACAGTAAAGGCTCAAGTATCACACACTGAACATATCATGCGCACATCTTGTGATGGCAATCAGAAGTACAGGTATTGTATTTTGTGCAGTATTTTGTTCTGAGTTCTGCATTTGTCATTATTTAGTAACAGAGTTTAAATGCAGTACATGCAGTCAGTAATCTAATTGATTGAATTATAAATATATATATATATATATATATATATATATATATATATATATATATATATATATATATATATATATTATGTATGTGTGTGTGTGTGCATTTAAGCTGTGGCGTAGTGGAAGTGCGTTATCTGAAATGATGGTGCTCCATCCAATACCTTATGGATAGGTTGTGGTATGAGGTAGGGTGGGGATAATCCTTACTAATGCTCTTGTTGCTGAATGCAATGAAATCCTCATAGCAATACTACAGAATGTGTGTGTCCTTGAATTACGTTTTTGCATTTGCAGAGCACCCTTCATACATGCACTTTAACACAGATCTTTTAAGTGTTTAATCTTTTGTTCTAGAACAAATTCTGTGAAATTACAAGCACACAATCCCACCACTGCACAAAAGTGATGCAGCATGGCCAGTGATATTTTTCTAGTCACGTCATTTTTGTGCAAGAGAAGTTCTTATAGGACTGTATTTTGTATGTGATTTAAAAATGACAGTAGAATTTCATGCTGGGAACAGTATCACAGTATGTTTTTCTGAGTGTATCGAGCATTTCAGTACTCTTCAAACACTAGTGTTCTTGATTTGGTTAAACACAGCATGTGAAATGCAGAATAAAATCATATTTTTCATTCCACCTTTTCAAATGTTAAGGTGCACCAAATTCCCAGTTCTGGCACAGATCCAGTCATTAATTCCTCTGAATTGAGTTCTCACAGTGTGGGGCTGGGAATCCAGCCATAGATAGCAACTCAAGCTTGTTTTTTCCACTCTCACTTTTACCAACTAAAGACTGTAATGAGTTAAGTAATCCCATTACATTTCCAGAGAGTAATTGGACAACTGTAATGGATTTTTGTGAGCATCCATCCCTCTGTATTTTTTAGGACTTTGTTCCCAGAGTGCTGATAATGTACTTCCTTGCTGCAGCTGCCTTTGTCTTCTATGTCTCCAAGGTTCCTGAACGCTACTTTCCAGGTAAAATTAACAAGGCACCGGAGATTTCAGTCTCTTCTAAGCCATTTTAATTAATGCTCTCCTGCTCTTTTATCCTAAAGGTCAGCTGAACTATGTGGGCTCCAGCCACCAGATCTGGCACATTCTGGTGGTGCTTCTTTTCTACTGGTGGCATCAGTCTGCACTGTACATCACAGAGTACCGACATGCGCACCCCTGCCCTGACTTTCCTCAACATGCATAGGGCTTCATGGATGGGTGTGAAGAACTGGCTTTGCCGTGGGGCACTCCGATGATTCCCCTGAAAACCACCAGTGAAGCATTTCAATTAATGCGCTGATTGTGCTGCCGTATTTCAGGGGAGATCTACATTCTGGGAGCATCAGTATTGACTTCAAAACTATTTTTTGTTTATTGTCAGATGTTACTGGACTGAACAGTTGTAAATATAGTCATTTCCTTTAAAATGCTTTAGTATTAAGGTGTGTCATAAGAAGATGATGATGATGCTGCTGCATTGTCTTGGACGTTGTTGGATTGGGTAGCACTTTTAAAGGGACACCAAGTTGAAGGAACTTTAACAGGTTGGAATAGACTTGGGTTCCTCTAATGCCATAATTGCAACATTAGACATCTTTTTGCAGCTGTTGGTGCCTCAGGATTATGTCAGTGTTTAAGAAAGTAAAGCATCTAAAGTTTTGCTTCTCAGCAGCTAACAAAACAGACGGTCTGTAGACTTGTAACGGTCAGATGTTTCTCACTTTTAGCTTAATGCAGTGTTCAGACGCAGTGAAAATGTCAGTTTCTCTTTTGAGGCGTGACCCCTGTACACTCCCTACCACCTATCCATCCACTGCAATGATGAATGTACCAAAGATTTTGATACTACAACAGGTTTTGAATACAAATATAAGGCCATGTCTATTAAGAGCAACAGTAAATGGATTTTCTATTAGAATTTTTAAGTCTGTAATTATTTGTTTATAGTTTATAACCTTTGCTTTCAATATAGTGTCCATCTCACACATTGCCTACAATGACTTGCGGACAAATTTCCTCTTGTCCAAACTGTAGACAATGCAGAACGTCTGTTACATGAAGTTCCTTGTAGCACTAAACTAGGTGGTACTAAAACATGCCTCTGGTCTGGTGTTTTGAAGGATTGGATAAGCTATGAAAGACACGGAGATCGCAACCGAAAAGTCGTTTATATCTTTCATGTTATTGTTGTCTGTGTACAGATGCAGAACTTAAGGTTGAGTGCTTTCACTGTCTCTTCATTTTCTGTGGTAAAATATTAATCCTTACATAATGAATACTTTAATTTATTGTCAGTGTTTATTTAATAACGAGAGATTATTTCTGGTTCATCTCAGTTACTCACGGCCCGTCTCATAAACATTTTTGTTTCAGTACATTTCAGACCAGGAGACTCAAAAAATTCAGTATTTTATTGCATTGTTAAGAGAGCAGCGTAGCACAACAACTCAAATAGTAAAATAAAAGACAGTAAGTATTGCAATGTTAAAAGTTCAACTGGTACAATGAGCTGTAAAAAATGCTTTAGTCAAAGATGGTGTGCCAAGCGCTGTAAGTCTCAGCACTGTCCCAAATATAAACTCTAAATCAATCACCCTTTTGTCCTGATTTCCAGTTTAATTACGTTTGTTTATCTCCACTTCGGATGTCTCATCCTGTAGAACTGAAAACTGAAAGGAGTACATTCATTAAGTTCTTTCCCTTTTTGAAGAGGACTACCTAATGATTTTAGGTTAAGGGTGTGTACATGTGTCACACATGTTTAATAAGGGGGTTTGAATGTGGACTTTATGAAACGTTGTGCAGCACCAAAGTCATACGAAAGGTTTCTCAGACTCTGTTCCATGTGATTTATCTGCCCATTAATTTCAGTAATTCAACTGGAAATGAAATCCCTTTTCCGTTTAGTACTTTTGGACAACAGTGACCACAACTGTAAAGTCTATGAACCGAATGCACTTAAAATGTGGAATTATGCATAGAAAATGTTACATAAAATAAGAATGGAGAAGGCCTACGCTGAAATGATTCCGTTGACACAAATGCACCACAACAGGCATTTGTGTGTTTGAGGTACAGTAAAGCAGGGTGGAGCATACCCATATAAGGCAATGTGGTGTGAAACTGACCTATCTAGTAGATCATGCGGGAAGCAACAACCTACACAAGGACCACTGACAACTTGGTGGTCCATGATTGAGCACGCACTTAAGATTTAGTACTCTGCTAAATCTGAAATCTAATAATAAAAAAGTAGCATTTTGTCGTCAGCTTTTCGCTAATGTTTTCTCAGAGCACGTTTGTGATGCAGCATAAAAAGGCTTCTCAGCGATCAGGTACAGACTAAAGGTAATGCATAAAAAGTCATTAAAAAACATCCATACACAGGTTCAAGTCAAGTTCAGGGAAACACGAGTTATTCCAAAATCAAGTTAAGTATTAAAATTTTAAGCTGTAAAACTTGCTTTTCAACTAAAACAAAGGCCCATGATCTGCTGACACACACTGAGAGCACACCACACAGCTGCCATTTAATAAAATTCAATATGTCGCTCTGACTTTGCATAAAGTAGCAGTTTGCGCAAGTATGCTCTGTGTGCACCTGGAAGACGAGACATTCACTGCTTTGAGGGAAAAGGTGCAGCTCCAAACGGGTCCAGATCCAACTGAGGGGGCTGCTGAGACCCACCGTGGATGACCATTTCTGTGAAGGGCACAGCCCCAAAGTCATCCATTTTGTTCCCATCGACTGCAGCATGTAATGAGCCAGTTCGGGATCTGCTGTTGGCTGTGTTGATGTCACTTTTGTCCCCGAGGCTTGGGTGCTGACCGTGCCGAACGCCGTCTTGCGGATGAAACGGCTTGGCGCCAAAGGGATCCAATATGGCCTCTTCGGAAGGCAAAGCCGTTCCCTTCTCTTTAACTTCTCCCATTGAGATGCTGATGTTCTCCTTGGAGGCACTGAGAAACTCATTGCTACTCTGTGAATCCCTTCTGCCCACTTTCTTGTGCCGCCGTACCCGCTCAGGAGTACGAAAGCTGGGCTTGTTGCTCTTCCTACCACTAGTTGGTGTACCGTGGTGGCGCTTTCCATTCCCATCGGTGGCCTCCTGCTTTGTGCGCCTCTGCCGTGAGGAGAGCTTTTGGAGGCTGCGTTGCTTCAGTTTCTGCTGCTGGGGGCTTTGTGCCTCCTCAAAAGGCACTTGGCCAAAGATGTCTTCCTGGCTTATGGAGGTTGGTTCTGTGTGGCCTGGCTGGAAGGGCGAGAAGCCAAACACGTCTACACTGGCTGGTGAGATGGGTGGCGTCTGGCCGCTGGGAGCATCGCCACTCCTGCTGGACTTGGAGAGGTTCCTGCTAAAGGGAGCTTTGGTGAAAACATCAAACTCCTCCATGGTGTTTTCCTGGCTTGCCTGCCTGAAAGGAGCCTTGGCAAAAACATCGACACTCTCTTGTAGTGGAGCTCTGGGCTGACCACTGCCAACAAAGGGCACAGAGCCAAATGCGTCCACTTCACTTGCACTTGGCATGGCAATGCCACTGGGTGAATTGGGAGGGGTGATCAGACTTGTTCCAGATTCACCTCTAGCACTTCCCTTTGAAAACGCTGAAGCTTTGTCACCCTGCAGTCTCCCTATGCAGGCTTTCACTTTCCTCTGCTCAGAGTCGGAGTCTGAGCTATGTTTGTCGTCTTCTTCCTCAGCTTCTTCCTCAGAGTCCATGAGCAGAGGTCTCTGACCCAGGTTCTCTGGCTCAGTGTCTTCAGGCTCACTGTTGAGGCCTTCGTCCTCCTCCACCTCTTCATCTTCACTGCTCTTGGGTGATGGAGGGTCTGACTCAAAGTCACTGTCTGATTCCTCACCTGCTTTGTGAGATGTTGGAGCAGAGGAGCTGTTCTTTTTTGTAGGTTTCTCTTCCTTTGTAGACAGTTGGATAACATCTTCCAAAGAACCTAATCCAGCTGTGGCACTGCAGGACTCTTCAGTTGGCTGCTCTGGTGTGTGTGTGGCAGATCCTAATAAAAACATGATACAAAAAAAGCAGATTAGATCATTTTTAAGAATCATGAGAGACAGACGTATGCATTGTACCACCAGACAGAACTTTCTTAAGGCCAAGTCCAATTTCAACCGAAATCCAGCATCATCTCCTCAAAATCACTGCACGTTCTAGAAAAGGATCTGTACAGATGGACCACGTCTTAATATGGGAAAGGGTTTAAGGATAATAATGAAAAGCTATTGAAGGGGGGAGGCAGCTGAAGACTGAGAACATGATTACTGTTTTGTTTTGTTGTGTAATGATGCTGGATTACTGGAATGTGCAATTTGAATTTCACTAGGTACAACCTTGATCACATCTTACATTTTGAAGACAAACAAAACCAAACAAATTGTGAACTAATCAAACAGAAGGCAGAATGACAGAATTATGGAACTCATATGGACAAAAAGCTGATCATTTCCAGGAAAGCCTCTTCTGAACTGACCCCAGAAAGACTTGAGGCCCTCTCACACCAAGAAAAAATAGCCCACCATATCAGATACTGCCTCAATTTTAAAATCAGGGCCCCATGTTTGGACGTTAACATCAGAGCTCTGTTGTCATGATTGGAGACGAAACATATGGGCATCACGACAGCAGCAGAGAGGCTCATTTTTTAGCAAAACAGCAGAGTATGACCAACAATACGCTATAAAAACACATGGTGAGGCGTAGCTGAAAGTCTGGAGAATGGGAAAGTACTGTACTCCATTACAGCCATTTTTATACACTTTTGTCTAAATGCACCCTAATCTGTTTTAAGGTAAAACAGCTGCAAACAATAGCTCCCCTCACTAATGAGCACACATGGAGAAAATTGAAGAAAGGAAAAGAGAACAGGGAGCAGAGAAAAAGAAAGAGGAAACAAATGTTTCACACCCAGAGCAATTACTGAGCAAAGAAAGCAAACAATGCACCTGACTTGGTGTGAGAATTGCATTCTGGTCCATATTCAGCTGATGTAGTGAGCCAGAATTCATACTATAAATTAGAGATTATAGATTAAAGTGTAAATCCATTTTTTAGTCTGTGTGTGAATGTAACTTAAATTCCATGATAAGAATGAAAATGTTTCGGAGTGAAATATTATGCTTTGAGTCTAACAATATATAATATCTATTTCCCCTCTCCAAACTATTCAGTCCCTGTATATAAATGTTTGATGTCCTACATAAACTTTGCTTCTTCATTTTTGCCATTTTGACAATAAAAACATACATATTCAGGATAAAAGGATCAATAGAAATTTAAAGGACCAATACATTTTTTAAATAATAAAATATTTAAAACTTTCATTAAAAGTAAAAAAATTGTCATCATTTTTAAGTCATCATTTTAAGAGATGGCTTTTTTGTGACCGCGATTATGCGTGCCATAATCAAGTATCCTGTAGAGGTTTCAAAGTCAGTAAAATGTCAACACCAGGGATGCCCAAAGATTTGTACAAGGCCATATATATATAATTACAGAAATAGTTTGTACAAACTTCTCCCCTCTTTCCCATTTCCTCAGTGTAGCCTGGTTGAAGCCATACCCCATGCTGCGCAGGCAGAGCTGCAAATCTGTTACCATCTAAACCCTCCAAACTGGCAAGATGAGACAAAGGGTTAGCCAAACAGTGTGTTATGTACGAGTAAGTTTATAAAAGGCGAGCTAGAGGGGGGTACCGAGAAAAGTAATCAAAAAAAAAAAAAAAAAAAAAAGATCAGTTTGCCTGAAGAAATCGAAGGTAGCATCCGTTTAGCCTGCACTACTAACATGACAACCCGTCTAATACTGTCCAGATTTTAGAATACAGCCACCTCAGTACGATGGACCACCTTTAATCATATAAGAAAATCTGAACCTGGAAATGCTCTGGTGATGTTATTTTCCAGGGCTGTCTGATTGCACTCTGATGGCTTCCCTTGTAAAATCACTGAACACATGTAATGGTTAAGCCTCCAGAGCATGTGGACACAAAGGCCTCCTGTATCACTGGAACATAGTGGTGGAGTCAGGGCGCTGCAGCAGCCACATGTCCTCACAGTGGATTACACTAGACCCTCATCCCAGGTCAACTGATGCTCAACTGGCTGTGCAATCCACCTCTATAGAAAAGTGAATCATGAATCACTATTATGCTGTAATGCTTTGCAAAAGAGGCTGTCATACCTGAACATCAATGCATTTCACACGTTCAGAGAAAAGTGAGGATTTCTTTTGTAACTGAAATGTTACACTGAAATATAGCTTTCTTAGCAAGCTGGTTATCTTTATTTCCATCACACTAAGCAGGTATGTTTCATCATGAGAAGAGTGTACTCAATCCAGATTAACAGGGTTAATTACAGAATTGTTGAACCACAACTGCTGCTTTTTGTGAAATGCATTCACCAATCAGCCACACCATTAACACCAGTGACCAGAGTCTGTTACTAAAGCTAATATGTTGGAAGCAGAAAAAGAATCGAAACCACTTTGACAAGAAACAAATTGTGATGTTTCTCAGATTTTGTAAGCTGTTCCTGGTTTGCTGTGGTCAGTACCTCCCAAAGGTACACCCAGGAGGGGACAACTTGTGGACTGACCACAGGGTAATTGGGTGCGCAAGGGTCACTGATGAGGGTCCATGGTGGCCTGAACTCACAACTTACAGGACTTAATGGATCTTCAATTGTCTTGGTGCCAGATACTACGGGACACCTTCAGAGGTCTTAAGAGTGTCTACACCTCGATGGGTCAGAAGTGTTTAGACAACAATATTAGGCAGGTGGTTTTAATATCATGACATTTTTTTAAACATTGTATTGTTATGTTCATGCCATATCAACCACCCCAACATATGGTTCTGTTTGTTTGGATGCCCAGCGTGCTTTCTACGACTACTTGCTTAATCAAGCTTTAACAATGGGATTACAGACGCAAGACCCAAAACAACATGGAGCAATAATACATGCATATTGTTTATGCTTAATAATGCGACATATGTTTAATAGACCAGTCTTCCAAGGTTTATTCCTGTCTGTGTCCTCAAAAATATTGTCATCATTGTCTCACAGCAGTGTTTTTGTGCACTACAGATGTGCTTGATTTTATTTTTATTGGTTTTTCTCAACCACTTTATAATTGACATTATTTTGCATAAGGATATAGACAGCCATGCTTATTTAAGAACATCTTGCTTGTGTGGAATAACTGTCAGGTCTGTACACAGAAAGCAAATCTAGAATCTCAATAAACCAGGAAAAAAAACACTTAATTTCAAATTCCTATAACAAAATCAACCAAAGTATAGATTGCTTTTCAATATATTTTTATTTATCATTAGCATTTTGTGAAGAAAGACATTCAGTTATACATTATGATACATGAGCATTTACATTTCTGTACCAGGGGAACAGAACATTCGGAACAACTTATTCAACTAATGGTTAAGTATAAATATATGAAAATGTGGTTACTGAACAATAGTGGACTTATACTTTATTATATTTTTATCCATATTTAGCCAAATGGGCATCTCAGCACTTTAACCCTAAGAGTAGTGTTTGTGTGCTGAATGAATGCTTCCATCGTACAAATGAAATCTGTGCTACATTTTACAACCCTAGTTACAGCCACTGTGCGCCAGAAACAAGTTCAAACCACTCATGGTCATGAATGAGACCACTCTTAGATAACATGGAAGGACAATCTACAAATATTCAAATCCAGACTTGACTGGAGCTGAGCAGCTACTGTTAACTAAGGTGACAACAGTAGAACATTGAATATGTCAGAATAATAATGAATATAGCAACAGTTCTGAGATGATGAGTGAAACATAATCAAGAAAAAAGCTCTTTTTTTGTAAATTCATGTGCCCTCATACCTATGAGCAAGACCCTTTACAATGAAAGTGTAACCTAAAACTCCAGTCCATATGGTAATGCACCCTTTTATATACATGCAGATTCAATATGCCATTGATGGGAATTTTAAATTATGGAGAATCAAGGTCTTCAAATTTAGCAATCATCCAGGGCCCAAGCACAGAGCGCCATCATTGAGCCAGTAGATGAAATGATGTGCCATGTTTTTAGATTGGCCTAATTTATAACAGATATAAACAGATCTCAATGAGATTTTTGGACATTTTCTGAATTTGCATAGATGCTGAAATAAAATATTAATAATTATAATAAATAATGAAGGATGTCTTTTTTTAAACAGTGCTGCTTTCATTTATGTGCATGCATGTTTGTAACTTGGGTAATATAAGACTGGCATTTGGCAAATGATTTGCTTTTCACTCTGCTATAGATTCAGAAATGTTTCCAGACATATCCCACTCAACCAAGATGTCTCTGAGAATGGCTGTCTTTATCTAATACAAAATGATTGCAATTAAACATACAATAAACGTAACAAATATAGAAAAATAGGTACGAAGGATGTTCTGATGCTGGTCAGAACTGAAGTGGACAGTGAAATGAATGAATCAAAAGATCAGGAATCCAGCAGGTGGACTCACTAAACTTTATGGTCAACTTACCTTTGGTAAAAGAAATTAGTAAACAAGTCATGTTGAGCACCCATGTACAACTACAAACATTGGGGGCCTGTTATCCACACACAGCTTGAATCTCAAGGCTCAATCTGTGTACAGAAAACTAGCCCTGCATAAATGTTCACATTTATGAGTCGATGAGACATTCACACATCAAGCTCAAACTATTTGCTGCTTAGATGAATGTAAAGGCAGCAATAAATGTATTATGCGAGTGATGTGTTTTTGAGATCTAACATCTAGGTCCACGCATTCTCAGACACAGCCTGGTTCTATGGCATAAACTAACAGCTGAAGAAAAAAAACAGAATGTGCTCTAGCCTAGGCTACATAGCAAAACATCACATTTCAATAGGGGAAATAAAAAAACAACAACAAGAAAAACCCAAAACAAAACAGGAAAATGAGGACCGTGCACACTTAGTTCTTCCTGCAGATCCAACAGTGCCCTGATTATGTGTCTAACTCACCCTAACTTAATGAACCTGCCAACATCCCAAAATTGGCAACTCAAAGTATCTTCACAGTTTAAAAGGAAAAAAAAATAACAAGGATAAGGCTCAATGAGGGAACCAAAGCCAATTTTAACACTTGTGATTAACTCCATGAGAAATTGGCATGTTTAAAACGAGTAAACACAGTGGCAATGAAGATCTCTGGAAGTGTTTCATTAAGCATCATCCATGAGTGTGTACCTGAGAAATCCTGGCTTTTACCACAATTATTATTATTATGAAGGATATTTAAAAAAAAGAAAATAAAAAGCTAACTGAGACAAAAAAATATATAGCTTCTGGTAAATGAAAATCCGTTTGCTCAAGAATTGGGAGTATTCTTTCATGCCAAACTGAAGTGATTTACCATCTAAATATCAAAATTAAGTCTAACATTTTTATTAGTACCACTAATCTGATACTTTAACTTTTCTGGCACTAACTCTACACTAACTCATCTAAAAGCCAAAGGAAACCTTTTGTGTGTAGTTACATTGTATTGGCAAGACAAAGTTGAAAAAACAGAATATCTCTACATAACTTCTTAAAAAAAAGTCTGTAGTCACTTTAATTACACAGCTTCTCTGAGTGGATAAAGGCTTTAAAAGGTTTTCTACATTAAAGTGCAAAAGCCTCCAACAAAAGTTTAAAAAAGAAAAGCTATAAAGCATGGAGGCACTAGAAAGCCCTATCTTTATGTGAGATTACTGCATATGGGCTTTAGTATGACCAAAGGACATGGATATGGAATATGGATAGCCAGTCAACTCTTAGGTCCCTAAGAAAGAGTAAACTGTATTACTACAAATCTTAGTGGTCTGTTTACAGCTCATGTAGTTCAATATATTCCCCAAAAATATGCATTATACACATTTTTGCAGTCTGTGGAGGCTATTCTTATTGCTATGTAGCATGGCACTAAGAGCCTGGCCTAACAGGTCTGGCTTATCCTGCTTTAAATGTACACCATTATGCATTTTGCTTATGTAACAATCTATACCATCAATGGACCAATGCTTCAAATAGATGCCTAACTTTTAGGGACCTCAAACAGTGCTCCCTTCATGGCTCCAGGAGTGACTACTGATGTCAAAGTTTCACACATCCAGATAGCAGCACACAGGAGGAACACAGGTTGGATTTGAGGGGGAGACAGCATGTGAGCATTAGAGGCATAGTAACTGAGAGCTCAGTGGACAGGATCATTTCGTTGGGGGTTGGGGAGTAGCTGGCTGCTAGAACTTGCCTGCGCTGGCCACGAAGGGTACGGAACCAAAGGGGTCCTCGGAGAGCAGGGTCTGCTGTCGCTCTGCACCACTGGCTTCCACACTGACTGTTTTCTCTGCTGGTTTCTCTAAAGGGAGAAGATTAGAGGTTTTACTGTAACTGTGTGGTGAGGCATAGATGCCCTCCACTGGAGAGGGACAGAAAAGATTAATGATTTTTAATGTATGATGGTAAATAAATGAATAATTCAATGAGGTAAATTAAACTGGAGCAACACTTGGACACAACTGTGTGGTAAATTAAAATTGTTGCAATTTCCCCTGATCCAAAAATGTAGTCAAATCAGCCTATTTTCTGAAGATTGCTTAATTAGATTTGCACTACAGCACTGTGGCTATGGAAGCCACCATTAGCACTGTACCAATGGTGTCAATCAGGGCAATAAGCAAAATTCAAATATAAAATTGTGCATATTGTTATACGTCATAGAGTGTTAAAACATAAGCAAGTTATTTTGGTGTTAATTTACAACTTAATGTGATTTGAGGCAAATGTGTCAAATCTGAAGACTATTTAACTGAAAAAATATGTCTTGGATGATCATCTACTTTTGAGGTAATACTCTTTCTTTAAACTGACAGAAGCTATGTGGAGCAAAAAGACAAAAAGCTTGCAACACTTGCTTGCACGCAGAAGGTCAAATTCTCTGTCCAGCAACTCTTCTTCCGTGAGTTTGGAGAAGTTATCCTCTCCAAAGGGGTTCCAGCGAGACATATCAGGAGGGTTACTAATAGGCTGAAGAGTGGGGCTGATCATCTCTGAGCCAGACACAGCCGTTCTGTGATCAATCAGTAGAGAAACAGAAGACAAACCACACTGTTAAATATCACATTTTTCAGTAGTGAAGCAGCTCTGTAGCTGAACCACAGTGACTGGGTAAATATTTTAGTAGTAAGTTGATGGAAGAAGAAACCTGGCATTGGTGAATGGTGGATCTACAGGGGAGGGTCCAGCAGGGCTGTAGGAGCCCAGAGGGGCCTGGAACTCTAGAGGGGAAATGTAGGGCACCTGCTGGGATGCAGCACACTGCTGCTGCTGTTGCTGGGCAGCAAATGCCTGCTGGTAGTGATGCATCTGGAGACCAAAGCACAATGGTTATAATTTTGGGCATAATGGACTGAAAGGACACAGAGAGGGGTTGTGGTATTCTACTGAATTACTGATGACAACATCACACACATCTATCCACCCAACCACTCAAAGGAGGGGCTTGAAAAGTTGACACTCAAATACCAAATATTGTTTACTTAAATGTTATGTTAACATAAAGAAACACATTTTAATACAATATCACAGCATTTGGCTTTCATGTACATACATTCCTGCTAATTCCTTCTGACTGAAGCGAAGGGAAAAAAATAAAATAAAAGCCCTTTTCAACCCAAAGTGACCAATGTGGACAGTGAGAGAGTGACACAAAGCCCCTCACATTTCCCTACAGTGTAATTGCTTCATATGTTACGATTTAACACAGAGAATCGGTCGATTTCACCCCCCATTCAATCCCCTGATGGCTTCACATGGAGCAGATTGCATCTGAAATTAAACAGATGGTAACCATTCAGTGGAAAATGAGCTAAAAATTGTGCCGCCTTAACGTTATGTATTTAGAGGAAGTCGGTTATCGGCACTTCCATGTTTAGCGTAAATACATTTCAGAGGAAATACTGACGGATGCGACCGACTGGCATCAACTTGGACTCAGAAACTGTTTGGCACAAAGAGCCTTAGCAGAAAGTGTGCGAGTCGCCAAATTAGTATTGCAGGCAGAGTAGTGCAATCCAATTGGACCTTCCTTTAGTGAGCAGTACAACTACCCACATATTGGTGACTTGACCCAAGGCGTGCTGCTTTTGTTCAGGCCCAGACAGTATCCAAAAAACAAAAATCTTTAAATTGAATTAATCTGAGCTGATAAGCAGACTATAATAATAATAATAATAATAATAATAATAATAATAATAATAATAATAATAATATAATAGCAACAATTATGAGCGATATCCTCATAACATATCCAGTGAAGTTTGAAATAAAGCTAAAATTATAGCACTGCTTTAAAAGAGAACTGTCTGGTTGTGGTTTCAGTTTATTTTAAAAAGCACACATGATTTGAATATCTTTGTATATGTACCAATACTTACTAATACAAACACTCTAGTAATTAACAATGAGTTGTTAAATACTACTACTGCTCATAATAATAATAATAATAATAATAATAATAATAATAATAATAATAATAATAATAAATATAATCACAAGCTCAACACTAGGAAGCAGACAGTTTATGACTTCAGCTGAGGAGTACTGATGTGTCCATGTACTCTTATAACACTTAGGTCTTCACAACAAACTTTGTAGCATCTGGTGTCTGCTCCCTTTAAGAGACTGAATGAATGGGCTGGCGGCTGGCACGGGAGTGCTGCCTTTCACGGCCGACTGGGCCCACTGCTGCTGCCTGAGTGTGAGGGCTCACCAGGGCTGCGTAGTGCTGCTGCTGCTGCTGCTGTGGGTGATACATGGATTGCTGCATCAGCATCTGTTGTTGGAGCATATGCTGCTGCTGCTGCTGCTGCTGCTGCATCTGGAGGCTCTGCTGCATGGCCTGATACTGCAGAACGAAAGACACAAACAGAGTTTAAGAGAGTGGAAAAAGGGTGAACACAGAACAGAAAAAGGTGGGAAACAGATGTGAATTTTGCATGCATTTTATGGCAAATCTAGTCACTTCTACTTCTAATAGCTTATATCTAATTATATTTGTTGAAAATTAAACTCATTTGTCTATTGTGCATTTATTGTCATATCTCAACAAAAATAAATCATTAGATTAATTTTAATTTATTATATCTTACTCATCTCAAAAAGTCTTGACACATTTCAAGCTTTTGTTTTTATGTTCATTTTCATGAGGTACAAGCCAGACAGATCAAAAGTGTTAAAAGCTGAAAAAGCCACTTTAAATGTAATGAATATAAAATTACAGTCCACCTGTATTTAATTATGATCATGGATAAACATTTCACAATATTCTAATAAACATGCTAAATTTATTTCACAAATTATGAATTCAGTAAAACATGGATGACAAAATGAGATTCACCTGTGTAGGGGTCCTATCTGATTTACTCAGGGGGGTCTTTATCTTTCTTTATATTTACAGTGAACAGACATTATTTCACAGAATTTACAATTTCACATAAAAAAGATAAAACAATTAAAAATAATTTTTAATTAAAACGGTTTAGGGAGTGTAAAGGCTTGTGAAACTGAACCTATTTCCTAGTCACAAATAGATTAGAGGGGAATTCTGTTATGGAGCAGTCGTGAGACAGCTGTGTTAGGCCATCTGACCCATTAACGGAGTAAGACATGATTAACCAGCTGACCACCTGCTGTGCCTCAACATATTCTGTCTCCTCTCCACTCAAACACACAGCGCCATCTGTCTGTGTGCAGCTAAAATGACCCAACAAGGATCTTCAGTTATCATTTTTACAATAATTAAACTCACATTTCACAAAAAAGCCAATAAAGCCTACTTTCAAATCTAACAGACAATTTACATAATTTGTGAATTTTCTTTTTTAAGAAATAAAAAGAGATAAGGAGGTAATTTTTGTTAAACTAGTTATGCACATCTGTATTTACAAATAAGTACAAACTTGTGTTATGTGAGGGTAAAACTGATTTGATTGTGTGTGTGTGTGTGTGTGTGTTTAGTGTTTGGTAAAGTTACTTTGTTCGTTTTTCAGATCATTCAAAAAGTGCAAAGGTAAAAAATAAGCAATTTCTTTCACAACGTCTCACAGCATTTACAAAGCCTGATCCCTCAACTTAACCCTAACAGTTCAATAATCAACTAATTTAACTGAGCAGATTATCTGCACTGATTAAAACTAAATGTTTGGGTGTAACAATGTTGATTATGTCATAACAATGGAGCATTAAAGGTAAGTGGAACATAGTAAGTGGTACTAGTCTTGGGTGGGCGCGCACGTAAAGGCATAAGTTAGAACATTTTGCAAGGTAATGTTTATTCCTACCACCAGAGGTCATAGAAGGGACCAAAGCATAAACCAATGACCGGACATTTGGTGCCTAAAGCTCATCCTGTGTGGTGTTAACTGACAGAAAAGCTACTGTGGCACAAGTCCAAATTTCTTAATGATGGTTATGAGAGGAATACCTCACAACACATCTGTTGGGACTATGAAGTTGCAGAGCAGTCTAAATGCTCCATTCAGAAACACTTAGTGTGGACTTATGAGTCTTGTTTTTTAGCTGTGTGTAAGCACTGTTATGGAACATGCTTACTGAAACATGTCCAATTTGCATTGGATTGCATTGTAACTTACAGGACTTTAACGACATGCCACTAATGTCCCAATGTTTTGACTCATCAATGTACAGATGAACTTTAAAAAAAAAAGTATGACAAAATATTATAAATGAACATTACCTGCATGTACTGCAGCTGTTGTGCATTGACTTCTTGCTGGTGGTGTATGTTATGTTGTTGATAATTATGATGATGAGGTGGCTGCTGTTGGAGTTGTTGCAGTCTCAGGTCTCCAGGTTGCAGCTGCTGTAAGACTCTGTTCTGCTGATTAGTGCTCTGTATTGGCACAGTTGCCTGCTGTCCATTTCCTTGGGCTAAAGTAAAGCAAATGCACACAATATTAGTTTAACTTGAGCCTAGATAGATGTGTGAAATTAGGACACATGCTGAGTCTGGAACAAGTGAAATATTAATAATATATATGAAACAGAACCTTACCACCTTGGCCATTGCTAACTGTTCCAGAGGAGACGGTCATCTTCACCGGGGTTACAGAGTTAGGCAGTGGAAGGACATTGCTGTTGGCAGCTTTTGGCCTTTGCCTCGGAGCAATGGATGTTTCCGTAGGGCCCACAGAATCTGTTATTCTTTAGCAATTCATGACAAATCTCAGTACAGCATTCGTTAAAGCTTCTGGTACATAAATATTCATACATTAGAATCACTTTCATTCAGAATCAAAGTCATTTGGTTAAATATTTAGCTAAATTAAAAAGGATAAGTATAATCACATTCTCTTTCAACACAAATACCTGGCTTTTGTCAGGCTCTTCTTGGCAGCAATGTCACTGGCTGTTAGCGGCTCTGGCAGCGAGGTGGGGAAAGGAGAGTTCTGCCATCAGAAACAGAAAGACAAAATTTAAACTCTACCAGCACTGCTTCAAAACCTTCATTACTTTAATTTACTTTACTTAATGCTCCAATTACTGTATAAGCCTTTAAAAACAGACTTACAAATAAATTTGGCACTGGACACTCCTTTCCAGCTAATCTGAAGGCAAAATAGGAGACTTGATAGATGTCTGGTCTTTTTTCTTGATCTGGTTCCAACATGTATCCTGCAGTAAGAAAAAAAATCACTACTGAGTGAACAGAAGAAACTGGATGAAGATGAAGTAGCAAAATAGGGAGGGCAGAGATTATGGTGCTTAATCAGTCATTCCCACACACAAATGTCTTGGAGGCAAGGCTGAAAATTCCTAAGTTATGTAGTAGTGTTGGGTGATAAATAAATAAATATAAATATACGTTATATATTAAGTTTAAAGTTTTTAAATAGAGTTCTGTTTCAATCTGGTTCCATTCCACCCCCTGCTCTCTGCTCGTCTGCCCCCACTCGTGTTCTTAACAACACACCATTCAAGGGGTTATAAGACAGGACTGTTATGAAGACCTATGTACACTATTCACACTATGCTTAACTATAAAAAGACAAAGCATTTCATGGTGTGTCCTACATTTTCACCTCACATATTGTCTGTAGCCATTCAGTTAGAATATATTGGGATATGATATTTTGTCCATATCACCCAGCCGTACTAAGTAGTAAAGAGATGATTTAGCACCAGAAAATGGATCATTGTCATCTAAATTATACTCCTGCGTTAAGTGTATTTGGGTCATTTAAAACACTATAACAGTCTGATACATGGTCTGACTTATCAGTGTATACAAATGATCATTTTCAAATTTGATTTTGAAAGAAACATCTGTTGATTTCCTTTTTTTGAAGATAAAGCTTTATTCTGAAACAATTCATATGGAATTAAATGTTTATAAATACATTAGTATAACTGTAAATAAGTCTACACTCTACAGAAATTGTGAATGAAAGGATTTGTGAATGAAGAATAAAAGTAAACAAACTCAAGACATGCCATTTTCTGCAACTACCAGAAGGTGGCAGTAGTGATTAAGCAAATATCAAGAAAGCTGAAAACAATCCTTATTCCTAAAGTCCTTGTATTAATTTCCATTCATCCTAACGGAGTCTATTTATTTCTAATCAAATCTCACCCATCTCCACTAGTAAATTCACACGAATTCACATGATGGCCGATGCCACTTACTGATTAAACAGTGCAGTTTGG
Organism: Acestrorhynchus altus; assembly: GCA_034509495.1. Classification (NCBI taxonomy): domain Eukaryota; kingdom Metazoa; phylum Chordata; class Actinopteri; order Characiformes; family Acestrorhynchidae; genus Acestrorhynchus; species Acestrorhynchus altus. The sequence continues at coordinate 9,309,657 of CM067522.1, read as the reverse complement.
AGGAAAACTTTGAACCGTCTGGAACGCTGAAGATTCCGTCACATATGGCAACTTGACTCTCCCCAAATGGGAGCGTGAAGAAACACAGCTTGTACAACAAGCATCCAAGTGCCTGAGAGACAGAAAGAGAAATATGAGCTCATATTTATACAGAACAACAAACGTGCCAACCGATGTGATGTGCACACATCAGAAGGAAAATGAAAGTACTCAGGCCAAACATGTTGGATGGGCTTGTTTTGTAGAACTCAGAAGCTAAGAGGAAACTCTTCTACGTTTCCTTTTCTTATCTGTGATAACTGACATGATGTCGAAGCTGAGACAGCAAGAAAGTATCACATGGGAAGGGAGGGAGCACAGATATAAAAACATTCAGTCTTTCTTGGGGCTTTCTTGTATTTTGTCATTCATATGTGTTTAGTTTAGAAGACAAAGGAAGTAAAATAAACCCAGCTTTTCTCTCCGTGTGAAGTGAAGAGGAAGTTTTCTACTGAGAGAAGCTCACTGCTTTCTTTAGAGCCAGGCAGGAAATAAGTCACATTAGCTATTCTTTACTTCCCTTCACCTGCTTCTACTGGGCCTTGACATCCACCTTACATCATTAGCATGGCTTGGAGAAGTCGGGGAGAAGCTGGGGAGAAGCTAAATTACACTGAATAACAATAAAGCAAACATTTACTTATGTTTGAAAGTTAATTTTATTTATTAACACACAGCAAAGCTGGTGGAATTTTTCTCAGTACAGATGGGATGTCTATAGCCTCAAAGAACATTACTGAAAACATAAGACAGTATATAACCTTTAAAGGAAAGTGAAAGAAAAACCCTTTGTTCCATTTTGTCTGTATTTAACAAATGTACGGCTTTGGGGGGAAAAAATATGGCAAAAATGGATTAAGGCACTCTGTCCAGCCTCCAATGACCTATACCTTCTACTAGATAGGAGACACTGAAAAAGACTATAGCTGCAATGGTGAGGGTTCCAATAATCATGACTATTCATGAAATGGTTTGTGTGACCATTTTCTTTATTAGATTTCCAAACCAAATAGTAATCAAAAGTGACAAATTCTGAATTATTACTGTGACTGAACACTGAACAGTAGACCTTGTCTAACCCTATGTTTACCACGTAGTCTCATAAAACGGAGCCTCTGTTGGGCTTTTTTTCATTAGATTATTGGTGTTAAACTTTCACATCCGATTAGTGCTAATGTATATACCAAGAAACGTAAAGGCATCAGTTACAGAGCTGACCAGTTTTTGCGATTGGCTGACCACTGATAAGACAGTCGCTATTATCAAGTGTCTTATCCCGAAGCAAATCATTATTTCAGTTGTATTCAAGATTAAATCGTAAACACACACATAACCAAATGATGTGGTCTTGCTCAACAGACGGAAGGTGAGAAAGCACGAAACATATTATTTTTAATTTGAAGCACAGCAGGATGCAAAGTACCCACTTCCTATCCTCTTCCCACTTAATCCCACTGTTAAAATCTTACCGGTTCACACCAGCCAAGCCAGCCAACAACACTTCCACAAATGATCACACAGTGCATTAGAAAACTAAATAAAGGAAGTGGACTCCACTTCCTTTAATGCACTTTGATACTCTGTCATTTTTTTTGTCATAGGAACTCCCTGCCTCTTCAGAACCCTTATTTATGGAGGAAACCAGTTTGGCGGTTTGTGTCAGTTGCCTAGTCAAACCAGATCTGCAGCATAACTGTATGTTTGGAAAAAAAGAAGACAGAGAGAGCAACAGAGAGAGAGCAAAAGAAAAAAAAATGTTGGGGGTCAGTATGTGTGAGTATGAAAGCAGTAGTGTGTGCCCTTACCCAGATATCAGCCTTGGTGGTGATGGCTTTCCCTTGGTACAGGTTAATCATCTCTGGGGCTCGATATGACAGGGTTGTGTACCTGCAAACAGAGAAAGTAGAAGCTCAAAAGGTGCTTACTGGGTTTACCACCTTATATAAAATTACATAATTCAGGTCTCAGTTTAAATGAATAATATAACAAATATAATTCATGTAATATTTAGCAATCAGCCAAGACTTGATTAACATTTGAAGAATGACGGTTAAAAATATGCACTGAAATTCTGTTTTTAAGTTTTAAGAACAGTTTACCATTCAGTGTTAAACATCATATAAATGTGTGTATTTGAGACCGCTTAACATCACAGATTTGTAAAGAAACAGTTTGTGGTAATTTGGGAACACTCCTAGAGCAGAAGTGTCACACCTGGTCAGAAAAGGGCTACAAGTTTTCATTTCGAGCCAAACAAAAGATCGTGTGATCGTTTTTTGAAGATTGGCTGATTGATTGTGAGTGGAATCAGGTGTTGCTGCTGGTTGTTTATAATGTAAACCTGCAGTCACACTGGCCTGTTAACCACCCACTTTGAAACCCCTATTCTAGAGTTAAGAATAAACTTCATTAGTCTGAAGAGCTTTGGCTTGGAGGAGATTATACAAAGAGGAGAAACTTGAACAATACTCGAATGCTAACCAACTACATGTTGAATATTGTTAGCTGGGTTAATTGGATTTAGTGCAACACATTTCCCAACCGCTACAACATTAAACTTTTATTATAAGAATGTTCTGCTGCAGATATCAGCTCAACAAGTCTAATTATCTTTTAAAAGTGCTCAATTGCAAAATACATGACATATGTATTTAACTGAAATTTTTATCCCACATATAGTTTAAAGATTTAAACAGCTGCACTGCTCTTACTTCTTAATCTCGTCCTCCACAGCTGTCACACCATCTCTGAGTGGGTGCAACACTTTGTGGGTGGCACTTCCAAAATCGCACAAGACATAGTTCCCCTGATCATTCAAGAGGATGTTTTCCACCTGAAATACATGCACATAAAAGATTCTTCTTAGTACATCATGTTGGCACCTACACATATAAAATCTCAACATGGGCCACATTTCAAGACATAAATCAGTACACTAGATTTCTTTCTATTATCCAACATCTTTGTAGGAGACCTCAAACAAAAAAGTCTAACGTGGCAATGAAAGAAAGACTGTGGGAATCAGCATGCTCGCTTTTGCTCTTCTAGCTGTCATCCATTTGCAATGTCAGCCTTTTCACAGGGAGCACTCCTTTAAGGAGTGCTGAAAACTGCCATTGCTCATTACTTCTTAGTGGCAGACAAGAGTGGAAGGATTCAGGTGATTGGCAACATTGGCAAGTTCTCACAGGTTCCTGCCAAAAGTTGTTTGTGCTCCTTTCATGCAGCATTGCACATCAGACTCCAACGACCCTGTATGGGCCTGAATTTGTCTTGTTGCTAATAAAGTTATCAGGAAGGACAACTGGGTCAGGAAAGAACGCCTGGTGTCAGAGTTAACAGACCTGGTTAATGCTTCACAGAAGTGCATTCACTTCTAACTTTCTCTTTCTAATGTCTTTGTTTATATACAGTTACATACAGGAGCACAGATAGCTAGCTGTGTATAGACAGACAGACAGACAAAAAGACAGATAGCTGGATTGATCATTAGACAGACAGATAACTTTATTATGCTGCTGTAATATGTGACTTTCCTCTGGGATTAATTAACAAAGAGCAGAAAGAGCACAGTACTTAATCCTTATTAAAAAGAGAATAAATTGGATATATTAAGAAACAAAATTAAAAACTACAGCTACTGAGCCACAGAACAAATGAGCTGTTGTGAGTATTAATATGTAATGTGTATTATGTAATTGTCTGTGTGTCTGTGCAAAAGCTATGAACAGAAGAGCTGAATATTGTCTGTGTAAAGAGATATGAATAGAAAATTAGTAACGTCCATCTATCCAGTGAGCCTGTTTGTTGTCTAAGATGGTGAGCTTAAAAACTTCACAAATGGAAAGAACAGATTCTGTTCTCATGGCTGGCAGTGACGACAAACCCTCGTCTCTGCAGCCTCTGGCTCTTATGCAAACACACAGGCAAAAGCAGAGCAAGTTTGTGCTTGCATCTTCAACTTAAACAGAGCTGCTTTTATCCACTAACACGGTTTTATGAGTAACATCTCTGTAAAAAGACAGTAGCCATAAATAACTGCTGATAATGCATCTGGTAGTAGTCATGACTAGAGATGAACTGATCAGCATTTTTTGGACCATTACCAATCGCCGATCATCTCTCAACACAATCGGTTAGATGACATTTAAACCATTCCAGGAATTGGTCATTCCAAACTTGGTAATCTATCATCCTGCAGGGCTTTTAAATGAAGGATGTGTGAGGAAGCATGTGAATTCCCATGCAGAATGCATTATGGAGTATTTTACTTTAGAAAACACCAAAATGCAGTGCTGAAATTTGAGATTTTAACGATGCACTGAATAATCCTATAGAAATGTCATTGATTATGTTGGAGCACTTATAAAATACCTTCAGGTCTCTGTGAATGACCGGGGTTTTACATTGGTGAAGTCTGGCCACAGCTTCGCAGGTGTCACAGAAGATTGTAAGTACCTCAGCCTCACTGAAGCCGACATGCAGCCTCTGATTCATCTGCTTCACTACTTGGCCCGCTGCATGAAACACAATGTGACACATTACTATTGACACAATGTGACATAGAATATATAACACAAATGTCTAAAGAGGCATTTAATTATTCAACAAGTTTTGCATTATAGAAAGCTAGAAGATCTGTGTAAAAAGTTGCAGAGCTGCAACAGACACATGAAGGCCTTTACTGATATTAAAATAGTATTTCCTGACTCTGTTGTAGTCAAAAATTTTCATGGACATGAAAGTTATTGCTATATGGGGTTCCTAATGAATATCCTCAACGTTTGGATTTACTACTGAAATCAACGCAGTATCAAAAATATATATACATGCACATATTAATTCAGTGCTTCTGAAAGTTTCAAAATGGCTTAAATGTCTTAATTTCTTAATGTCAATTACTAATTACCAAACATCTGCCTGAAACTGGTACATCCATAACGAGGAGACTCTATTACCATATTTTTCTCTTCATTAGAGACCACTCATAAAACATTTTTTATGATCGTTCATAAAACATTCACTTTTTGTGGAGGCGTATGTGAACATGTTTTATGAATGATCAGTAATGCAGGGGAAGACAGTAGGTGCACAGCAGAGTCTTCCTGACCTTTGCAGTACTCCATTAAGATGAGAACCTCCCACACACTGTCTCCTACTGTGTTGATGGTGGAGTCCAGGTAGCTCACAATGTTCTTATGGCCTGACAACTCTTTCTGTGGGGACAAACAGAGCGAGACTTGGTAAGAGAACTAGCACAGAAAGATGCTCATAATAAAAACTAATGAAAGCCAACACCTGTCCAAAACTCATTACATCAGAACTGTTAAATAAACACCAGCATTTATGCCGTTTATCACTGTCATTTAGAAACCATTCTTCATCTTATAGCTTAATTTTCTTAACACATCACTACATTATCAAAAATAGCTGCATCCAGAAAAAAATCAACTGACTGCACTGCATGACTGCAAAGGTTTTGTGCCAGAGAGTGAAGGAGTCACTCAGAACGGTAGCGGGATGAATCCTCAGTGCCAATATCTATGATATGTTATCACAGGTCACATATCCAAAAGGCCTGAGGTTATTATGTGGACTGCAATGTCATATGATGCCAGATCACTTCTGGTCTTCATTACTTTGACAGCCCAAGATTATGTTAATGAGGTCCTGCAATCAGTGGCCCTAACTTTGAAAAATAATAGAAAAATTTTGGTCCCCATACTATTGCTGTCTCAAGATCTTGCCTTGAGGATAAAGCTACTATAGCATAGCCAGTTATTCCTTTAGTTTCATTATTCAAGATTCAACACAGCAAGGGGTATGTATAAATAAATGACATGTTAACAGGTCCATACACACACACACACACACACACACACACACACACACACACACACACACACACACACACACACACACACACACCTAAGTGTGCCACTTACTAAGGAAGTACACAATGTTTTAAGATCTGTCAATTTCAACTTCAATTTGTGGTGATCACACAGCTTACCATGATCGTAATCTCCCTCTTGAAGATGTTCAGGTCAGGCACGTTGTTCACATACATCCTTTTCAGAGCACACCGGACTCCACTGTGGGTACGGGCCAGGAACACCATTGAGAAACCTCCTAAAAACACATAAATAAAGGCCAAAAATACACATGAATGTCTAGACATATTACACATTACTGTTGCACTAAAAACACCAAAAGTAAAACACCACCTGTGAATTATATTATGTGATTAATGTTGCAGCTTTCAGTCAACAAAATAAGACATAAGCACTCTATGTGGCTTGATGACATTCACATAATACAAGCCAGAGGTTCTCAAACATTTTCAGGTTGGAACCCCTTCTTGCATGGAAAAAAAATGTAATGATACCCAAAGAATTACATTCTATAATACAATTAAATGTTGAAATGTTCAGCACATTAGACACATGCTTCATCATACAAGAGCTCTTCACTAGTGATAAGTAGCTTTAGCCAGTAGCAGACCCAATATTATGATTTTCATTGTGTTTAGATAAAGTGTTGTCATTAAAACTGGCTCTTCTAAAAACTTTATACTGTTAAGTGCAGCCCCTGGCTACATGACAAGTAATCAATCAATCAAAGTTTATTTATAGAGTGCTTTTAACAACAAAGCAGTTGTCACAAAGCAGCTTTTTTTTTTTTTTTTTTTTAGTCCGGGTTCAGGCCTCAATTGAGCAAGCCAGCAGGCAACAGTGGCAAGGAAAAACTCCCTCAGGCTAAGAGGAAGAAACCTTCAGAGGAATCAAGGCTCAAAAGGGGAACCCATCCTCCTCTGGTCGACACCGGATATCACAGACAAAGCACAAAGAGGTGTAAAATAATAATGTAAAATATAGTATAGCTAGTAGTGTGAGTATGCTGTGTATGGGTGAAAATGAGTTATGAGAGACATGTAAGGGACCTGCACTTAAGAACCATAAACATATTCTTCAGGGTCATTGTGCCAGCCTGTTGCTGACGCTACTGGAATCTGCTGTTTCAAAACACCATATAAAAGAAACTGCTCATCACACAGCTTGCTGATGGACTATAGACTATAGATAAATGCACATTTCAAACTCATTAGTTTTTAGAGTAAATGTGACCATGATGAGGATTAGACCAAGACCTTTTCTACCCTTCTAGTATCAATGGTACTATTGGTACTGAGATACGAAGACTTCTCAGTGACGACATGCTCAACAAGAACATAAACAAACATCCTGGAAAGAGTGCATCTATAATCATGTTCAGATGGTCCTCACTGAAGCATTTAAAGTACTGTGTCCTCAAATCTGCTCATCTGATTTCACATATGTGTACTCAAAGTATTAGCCTTGCTCAAATTCTATTACCTGCTCCATCTACAGTAATGCCATGTGTAGGGATGACTCAATGCCTCTGCAGAGCTCAACACTGATTCTGAACCCATTAGATCATTTACTGCTTCTTTAGCCACAAAGCATGTGCAGGGTTTCTTTTGACTTTGTCTTAAAAAGGAGACAGCATTTGTTTCCATGTGTTTCCAAGTAGTGTTAGTGGCTTTATGGTAGAATGGGCTGCCAAGTACGTTTTGAACTTGGGGTTTCTCTGACTTTCAGCACCCTGTGCCGAACACAGAATCCTGAAAGAACATTATGGTCCTTAGAGTCATAACAGTATTGGACTGATAAAGAAAATTTATATATTGATAAACGCTGCAGTTTCACCATATCTGAAAGACTTAGAGAGAAGAGGTGAGTGTTCACACCAGGTTTGTTTCTTGATTGCAAGTCACAACGTCCCAATGAGAGGACAAAACCTTTGACAGTTGTACCACCCATGAGCACAATGAGACTTTTAGTTGCTAAGAAACAGGAATACAGACTGAACAGGTGAATCCTAAAGCAAAACTAGAGATCCACTTACATGAGAAATCGGGCCCAATGACCACCTTGATTAGGTTTATAAGATAACATTTCTTTATCACAGTAACCCAGAGGCACCTAAACATCCTGCCCTTCCAGAGTGCAATGATTATATCAAATATCAGCTTGAAATATTGGTCTAATCGAAACATCCGTCAAAAAGTTTGCATTTTGGATTGCGTTTCTAACAAAAGTATGTGACGTAGTGAAATCTAACCATTAGCATTGGAATATCATGATATAAATGAGAACTAGTCATTCGTTATTTTTTGTTAACTAATGAAAAAAATTATGTTTAAAGTATATTTGTAACAGGTGTAAAAATGAAAGAATAATCATATGCGACTCAGGACTGAAACAATTCCTTGAGGAGCATGTAAATAGATCAGTAAATATAAACTGTTTGTGTTGAGGTGTGTTTACAGGCTGCATTTTAGGGATGCAGTGTAGGTAGGTTATGGAACAGAGGCGCACAGAGAGAAAGGGTGGGGGGGTGGAGAATGAAAACTGTATTTAAAGAAAACTCTGCTGAACTGCCTGCAACAATGTCAGCCTGTAAACCATACATGAGGGAACATTAACATTTGCATTTAGCATACACCCAACTGATTCCTAGCTGAGATTAGTAGGTTTGTAATGCAATCTCACTGCATATATTCAGAGTTTTATAGGGCAACATTGCAACATATTAAATATGTTTTATACACTTAGATCGGGATTTGGTCTAATAAAAATCAATAAAACTATTAGAATTTTACCCTTTTCAGTAAATCACAGATTTGTATGGGCACCGGCACCATGTTCATCAAAATAAATGTTTAAACAAAGTTGTTGATTTTAAAAGACCAGACGGTTTTTATGTATTCATTCAATTTTGCTCTTTAACAAAGCAAAAACATTTGTTATCAACATACATGATTAAATAATAAGAAGCAAACCTTGGGTGTCAAACAGATGATCTTGTCTCCATCTGAAGTGTGAAGCACTCACACTGAGAGATCAGTGATGGTTACTGCAGGCCTGGATGCAGGGTGCCATTAACTGGCAAACTGTGCCAAAGGAAGCCATGCCTTGACAAGGTTTGGCCCATCCGATGAAGGGTGAATGAACCCTGGCAGCATCTGAGTGGCCAGCCATTTCTCATTAATGCCATGCTGAGTCATGGAGCGGACGTCAGTAAGAGCGAAAGACCGGTACAAAGCAGGGCCCACAAAGGAGTGCTTGTTGTCCAACAAATTCATGCTCGCTTAGCCAACCTGAATAGGGAATGTATTTGGATCGAGACCCAGCAGGAGAGACCTCAGAGAAATGGGCAAGCACAACAGTGTTTTTCTGTGAAGTCACAGCCCTGCTGTCCTCGCATTTGAAAGAGCAGAATATGGCTTCAGATGCTAGGTTACAGGTTGATCTGTAGGATATGTCCATCACAAAGTCTTGTAGATGTGTGTATTATTCAAATTCTTTCCTGTGGCAATGCAGAAATTCTGGCCCATTCCTCCTTACAGAATGACTTTAATTGTGGCAGAGCTTTTGAGCATGAATTGTTCTGTGAGGTTTATGTCAAAACTTGGACTAGGGCACAGCTAAACCTTAATTGTTTTGTTTGATCAAATCAGAGGTGGCCCTGCCTTTGTGCTCGATTCTTGCTGTGCTTTTATGTTGGAGTTTTATACATAACCCAACTGTACTTGAGCTTCAGGTCACAGCGGCCAGACCAGACATTCTCCTACAGAACTCTCAGGGCTTTGGTCTACCATGATTAAAATGTCAAAAATAATTTTTGAAACTGGTATTTGGTTTAAACTGTGAATTTTAGTATTTCGCTGCAGTCATTTGCTTCAACAAGACAAATTAATACATTTGTAGATAAATATCATACAAAGTGAATAGTATTTAAATTCAAATTTAACAGCCAATGAACGTATTCAGATTCAGAGCGCAACATTATATACAACAAGGCTTGGCAATGTTTCTGGTTCCTTTTTGGCACTACTTTAGCATTCTAAAAAAAAAAAAAATAAAGTTTTTTAAAGCTGGGCTGCCTTTTGTTTTTTGCCAAACTTCGGCCCTGGGTATTTAATTATCATGTCTCCTAACTGTAACAGAGAGCCAAGAGCAGCATGAGCCAAACAGAGCTGCACGTTTCTATCATTAAACCTGCTCATGGGAGATACTTATCTCTACACGCTACAGTGGCCAGCTAATCAACTTACGCGTGCACGCACACACACAAACACAGACAAGGACCCAGGTTGGGTGTCTTGACTAAACCCAAGCCTTGCTTTGCAAGCGAATGGTTCAATCTTGCCTAGCAAAAAAAAGTATGTCAGGGTTCACCGTTGAGCAAGCAAAGGAGTGCTCTCCTACAGCTGCATGTTGATGAGTCACACTTGAGCCGAGAAACAGCCTGTCCTTCATTTAGTCATTTCATTCTGAAATCAGAAAGCCAATGCAACACATAGCTCAGTCCACATTTTAAGGTTTGGATCTGGCATGCAAGACTATAAAGCATTCATTATCTTAACCGTAAAACTGAAAAGATGTAAACATTTGGGGCAAACTCAGACAAATCAGAAAAAACTGGTGGCGGGTTTAAATCTGGATGAAAAACTGAGCACCAGGGTCGATCACAGTTAGATTTTTCTGCTCTCACATACCAGCTAAACCTGGCATTTAAATGCTTAGTTAAATTAAGCATGCTTAAAAGAAAAGAAAAGAAAAGAAAAGAAAAGAAAAGAAAAGAAAAGAAAAGAAAAGAAAAGAAAAGAAAAAGGACAATCCTTATGGAAAGGAGCTCCAGGATAGGAGTTTCTCATTCCAGGTTTAGATGCTACTCCTGGGTGTTTTTCAATTTACTATTATCAGTCTAGACAGTAATCAGGGCTAACTGACAAATGGTAGGTCAGCTGGTAAACTGTCATGTCTAAATCAAGTGCACACTTGTCAGAGGCTTCTTTAAACAACAACAAAACTGTACAAAGAAAGTGTGAAAAGATGGCAATTGTTTTGCAACCCGGTCATGCCAATTTACTGACACGTCAAGAAAAAGTGTGACTCAGGATCACAAGATGCATTGTGAAATTTGGAGTGGACCTATTAAAAAAAAAAAAAAAAAGAGAGTGAGACCAATGTGGAGTGCAATTGTGTTAAAAGTAAACATTGACAGTATGGCCTTGTCCTAGGTTGTTCTAAGACCTGCTAAAATGTAATCAGGTCAGAAGCTGTGATCATCCTGTGTTATGATGTTCTTGACACAATTTACAAAGCAACAATCACACTACTCAATAAGAATGATCATATGGGGCAGAGTTAAGGTTGTATTACAGAACACGAGTTAAAAGTGTGTGATTGCAAAAGGCAAAACTAATTATTAAAAGGCTGAGACTAACAATTATTACTAGGTGAAATATCTAAATATTGTACTGGTGGCACCCAGTACCCAACATCAGTATATTGTTTCTCTGATACTGAGAACACTATTGCAGCTACAAAAATAACTCTACTCCCTTAAACAGCAATATCCTGGATACTGCAATAAGCAAACCTAAACATTCTTTAAGCCAAGGAGCAATACTCAGAAGACATGTGTTTTAGGGGTGAAGCAATTCTGAATCGTATCTTTACAAAAAAAATTGGGCCATTTTTGGGCCAATCTTTATTAACCCATTTTTCCTGAAGCTGATGCCCTGAAACCAAGAGTAATAATCTGGGTCCAAGTACTGAGTGCCATTTTGAAGCCAGTAGAGCATGATTGATTAGTTTGATTGTGATCACAAATATTATAAATAATGGCAGAGTAAATTTTACAGTGACTACCAGTCATTTAGTCTCTGAATAAACAAGAATTCACTAGAACATAAGTTTTCTCCTGGGTGCAATGACCCTGGAACTTTACTATACTTTGAATAGGGTTGCAAAATTCTAGGAATATTCAAAATTGGAAACTTTCCATGGGAATTAACAGGAATTTATGGGAATTTATGGGAATTTATGGGAATAAAACAGAAATGTACAAAATTGAAGGTTGGCCCTCAACAGGGAACTTAAATATAGTTGGGGAAAATATATTGTAGCATAATCATGGCTAAAACAACCAGATTTAATGCAAGTACACTCCTCAATCACATGCACACAGCACTGCTTACCAAGACTACTGAGACCACGCCCCCTGCATGCACTGTGCACTCCTCCATCACATGCACAGATGATTGCTTAAACTCTGGAGGCCACACTTTTGAGCTCAAAGCACAAGACTATTGAAGTTACACAGTTGAGCCTGAAGATTATATAAAGTCAATGCCATGTCTGGCCATCTGGGCCTTGATAAAGGCAAAGTTCTGGGCAGTTTGGTGAAGTTCTGGCGAACCAAGCAAGGCCTTTGGGAAGGGGATGGAATCTGGCAGTCATGTCAGCACATATCTGAATCCAACTGGTGGAAGGGACTTTGTGGATCTGAGGCCCTTGCACCTGCAGCCTCCATCATCCTCCAAATCCCACCATCAGCTGCCTGAGCGCAATTGGTCACTGTTCGGGAACACACACAAAGGTTCGCAACAGACTCACAAACGAGAGAGTGGAAAAACCGGTGGCCATTCGGGCAAACCTAAGGCTCTTTGAGCCTGACACAGAGCCATCTTCAACAAGGCTGGACAGTGACATGGAGGAGGAGGAGGATGTTGAGGAGGTGAACATGGAGGATGTTGATGAGGCCCAGGAAGGGGCCATTTCGTGAAAGGTTTTGGCAAAAATGCAAAATATGCAGAAACTAGACTTGCAAGGTTTTTGTTTTACATGTTGAATGGCACTTTTTGGAGGTGGGGCTACTTTCATTTGCTTTCCATTCAATATTTCCAAAATTCCCCAGCTTAACTTCCCATGGAAAGTTTCCAGAAAGTTTCCAGAAATTTACTGGAAATTTTCTGCCCCTTAGCAACCCTAAATTTGAATATGCTCTACTTGGTTACAACAGTCCGTAGAACATAAATTTCAGAAGATCTACATCAGTTTCAGAAAATAACTAAATATTAATGGAGAACTTCAGTTCAGATTTGTCCACACAATTTTCAACATCTAAAAGATATTCTACTGTTGCTGTACCTTTTCCAAAAATTAAAATGATCACATCTGTAAGATTTGTGGGAATTACACATTTAATTTAATTTTATCAGAAGCTAACAAGTGTGAATGTATGACTATATTCTGGCAATTTAAGTCTTTTTTTCAATTAGTGTGCTGCATGAAATTAAGAAATGGAGTATAGCACACATTTGTATTTTTCTTCTTTCTTGCTAGATAAATCCATCATGTCGCATCTTTTGACACTGCCAGGAATGTGACAGTAATGTGCCTGAATTAATCAGATCTGTCTCACTGTGCTAACTCAAAAGAGTGCCTGTGCTCTAGAGCCATGAGAGACAAAGGACTTGGCCAGGTCCAAATCTGCTGATAAAGCAAGTTGGAATAGAGGAAGCAAGTGATCAGCCTCACTAGTCAATATACCCACTCACAGCCTATACATTGTGTGCCTGGAAAACCCCTTTCCAGTGTCCATTCACACAGCCAACAGCTGTCACGTGTCTTTCTATGGGAAGCCTGTGATCCCACAAATGAAGAGTCTTGGGAAGGCAGGTGGCTTTATACAAGCTGGGGCATTCTCAGTCACAGTGGCGCTGTTTGCCCACTGATGGAGCCCATATGTTCCAGGATCAAGTTCTCAATAAATCACTGGGCAGTGGGTTTTATTCTCCCCCTTTAGAAGGCTTTCTATATGCGAAGCACCACATACCCCATTAACTCTATGAGAAGAGGGCTGAGCAAAGTGGGGGTTTACAATTGATTTGACAGAGGGTTTGGTGTCAGTTCCGCCTTTTCCAAGGTGAGAACAATGAAGGCAAATTACTGGTAAAACAAATGATACTGATTTTGTCTGTTAATGCACCCAATACAAAACGTGAGTGATTTGTTGTTTGTACACATACATTCCAGAATTTAAATAGTTTGTAAGATTTCTGATACACACTCACTTAGCATGTAAACATGCTAAAGCATTTCTTGTATCACAACACACACGCACGCATGCACACACCCTTACTACACAGGGGCATATTGTAGTTCCATGACAGTCTATAGGTTATCTGTTTTGTGCATACTTTGTTAGGCTCCTATCAGCCACAGGACCAGAGCAGGTATTATTTGGGTGGCGGGTCATTCTCTGCACTTCAGTGACACCGACATTGTGATGATGTGTTAGGTGCGCGTTATGCTGGTATGAGTAGATCAGATACAGCAGTACAGACTCTCCTACCTAATGACTGCACCTAAGAGTTGTAAAGTCAGTGACAGAATCTGATCTATTTCTGCAGCCTTGGCCTTTGGTCATACTCTAGGCCCTCATCAGTGCCCACAGGGAGCTGATGGCTGGATATTTCTGGTTTGTGGGCTATTCTCAGTAAGTAAAACTTAAGTGTTTACAAACTGCATTACTGCTTTGTCTGATCCACTCATACCAGCGCAATACTGAGAATGACCCACCACCCAAATCATACCTGCCCTCTGATGGTCCTGTGGACTCCCGGCCATTGAAAAATGGTGTGGAAGAAACAGATGGACTACAGTCTGTACAACTGTGTGTAACTATATGGTAAGTGGTTGTGAGAGGGGTTTTTGCTGCTCATCACAATGAAAGGGGTAATTATCAAGTGTAAAAAAAATACTATAGGCTAGTACGTCCAAAGAGAGCAGAATCTGCAGAATGATACACTTCAACACTTTTCCTACATTTAACACATCAACTTTAACAAATAATAGTTTATTTGTCTGTCCTTGGACAGATGCTACTATAGGTGAAAAGTCTTTTCACTTCACCTGGCAGTAGTGTTAATATTTTGGCTGTATTTACTGTATCTGATTGATCAGTTGAAAAGTTACTCAAAGAGCAGGGTTCAAGCCAAGTGCAGATTAGATTTCTAACACTGTTCCATCAGTCCAATTACATCATTCCAGACCTGCATGAGAAATGTAAGCTGATCCTTTCTGTCATCAAAGTCGATAACCATGTGTTCCTTTCATCAACTCATACTACAATAAAAATACAATTAAGCATTTTATCATTTCAGCAGCCAGGAACAAATTACCTTTCTTTCAGCAGAGAAGACTCTGAAAAAGGTCTTGTGATGAAACGTATGACACTCCATGAGGTTTATCATACAAAAACTTTAATGGGTCTCAGCAGTGGATGTACTTAGAACCTCTAAATTTTTAAAGAGCAGAAGAACTACAATCAAACTTTTTTGATGGCTCATGTCAAATCCATCTACAATACAACGACTACAGAGGTGAACTACCTTCCTGGAAGCCTCATCATCAACATTAATGCCACAGCGTTTGCAAAAAGAACATTAACATCTTTAGTGTTGTCTGATAATAACTGATGCACAGTGCTTACTGGGATAAGTATAAAACACTTCCCCCATGAGAACTGAGGCCTGAATAGCCACTCACACTGAATAGGCCCCATCATTACAGAGGAATTTTCCTGTCCCAGCTCTAGTAGCAAGACCATTACATCATTATGCCTTGGCGACCTGCTTTGTTGATGACTGCTTACATTCAACACAAACTTCTAAGGAAATGTGCATAATTCAAGTGCAAACTGGCAAAATTTTACAGCACTTATTAAATCCATCACCATCTCAAAAATGTCTTCAGTCAAGCTTATAGTGGGCTTTCCAGGTCTGACTTGGCCTGGTCTCTGCATGATGGGTAACACAGTGCTGGAGCACTAAATCTTGAGGGTTTTGCCAAACAGTTTAGACTTGAGTCTCTCAGGAGATATACTGAACTGTACTGCAGAAGTAGGAGCTTGGATGCAGGTTGTACAGCTTTGACCACCCACACACACTCACAGAATAAGACAGTGGGATATTAAAATGTGATCAGTTTCCCAAACATAGGGGGACTTAAAACACTGTATGAATGCTACAGGTCTGCTGTTTCTATGCAAACACCAATACTTTTGAACATACATTTATCAATAGCCTCCAAGATAACTCACACACAAACAACAAGGACTTAAAAGTGATCAGATTTAAGTTTAGTTAGCTTAAACCTAAAACATTCAGATAACCTATAAACAGGTTATTGAAACCTCTTTGTCGGTAATTTACTAAAGGTTTTGATAAATAAGAACTAACATTTTTTGGTTCATGCAGGTCTCTGCTCTGAGTGCATAAAATATTCAGAACAATTTTTAATAATCTCTAACAACAACTAAAACTCATTTGCATTCAACCAAATGCATTAAACCAGGCTAATATTCTGTCTTTTATATGGAAGCTACATTAATACAATCATTTTAAAAACCTATACATTAACCTGTTGTTTTCTCTTTAGTAGACATTACTGGACAACTACGGACGGCATGTGCATCTTGAATTTATGTGTACAAATCAGCATTTAAAACATTTCTGGTGCATTTACAAATGCATTGCCAAGAAATGCCTTTCTCTCCTCAAAGATTACAGCATAACACATCATGTCTGTTCATCATGGCTATTTTACGTAAAATAGCAATGTATGAGGGGAAGAAAAAAAACTTTTTGGCTGTATAAATAGCCTTCATCAGAATGTTGCTCTAATGTGAGCTGAGAGGGAACCCCATTCCTGCAGCTGAACAACACAGATCACAACAAATACAGCATGTAACTGTTCAGTGTATTCATATTGAAGATTAGAGCTGAATACAAGAAAAATGAGTTCTTATTTTAATATTTTATAATAATAATGCATTGTTTTAGAAGAGACCAGTATACTCAATGAATGTGGGTACGGGAGGTTTGAAGAATGGAAGAATTGTAATTCTCATTCTTTATTCAATGTTGCATTCACTCAGTAGGGGTGGGGGCAGTGACTGAATGGTGTTAGAATAAATGTACAGAATCATTATGGAAGACGTGTGTTTAAAATGAATAAATATGAATAAATATCACTATTTTGACAAGACTAACTTGGCTTCTGTCAAAATCCATCATGATCACTCTAAATAAGTTTCCATTCTATAGTGTACCCAGCCTTTACATCCCAATATACAGGCATTCCAAGCCCTGGACAGACACAGGTCGGCTTTTTCCACATCTTGGACATGCCATGTGAGCTAGAGGAAATTAGGGCCCCATCGAGGGCCATGTTCCACTGGGATCTTACTTCACCAAAGGAATCACAGACCAGTTTTCTTCAATCTGCAGATCTCTTCTAACCTCCCCCCTCTTCCTCTCCCAACTACTTTCCTCCCTGAAATGAACACTATTCCATGTGATGATCAGCCATGAATGGAATCTCCCCATCACCTGCCTGATGAGCTAACTTCCACAAATGTTCATACTGTCAAGCACAACACTCAGTCTGAACATTTGATCTAACATTTTTGTTCTAAAGCCTCAGGTTCTGGCTATGATAATAGCCATTTTGATCAAAAAGTAGTCTAAGATTTGTTACTATGAAAATATCAATCTGTAAGATCTACATTAAATCTAGGTAAGATGTGTCTGTAACGGAAACAGTCCTATGTGGGGCAAATACACTGTGTAAGAGCAACATCTTCCACATTAAACATTTATAAAACAAGTTCCAACATCAAGCATTAAACATCCCAGTAGGAAATCTACAAGAAAGCCAAGAGATCACAGACAACATGGTAAAAGCAACCCCCTTCAAAACTGCACTGAAAAATGCTTCCTACGTGTTGCTCTAAGTTAATATCACTTTCTAATTTCCAGGTGCTAAACAATATTTATCAATGATACCTTTGAGATTCTGTGCTTTTAGGCAACTCTGCATTGAGTCACTGCATAGCTATACAAGTAAAATGTATATACAGACACAGCCTACATATATTGATTAACAAACCTGAAGAGAATGTAATTTAACTTTCAAACTTTTTTCTTCCCATTACACATCTGCTTCACACCATGAGGCTAAACAATCCATCTTGTACTGTCTGAAGAGTCATCCCTGGAGTAGAACACACAAGGCTCACAAATATCTGCTAAAGAACACAGTTTAATCCATTTCCCATGAGTGCTCGAAAGTTACACCACAATGATGCTCACAAATTTATCTGCAGAAAAGGCTGTTATCCTAAAAATAGAGTCCTGCTTACTTTTGGTGTGCACTTGAGAGATTCTGCACTTGGTGATATCTACACTTCTCCCTGACAGCAGAATGACTTCTGGAAATTTCCAACTTACAAATTACAGCCTTTGTCAGAAAAACTTCAGTGTTTCTCAAAATGTTTGAGAGCATGTTCTAAGACACACTTGCTGCACAAAACTCTCCTAACAAATACGTAGCAATAACAGATCCTACAACTCGATGCTTAAATACATAATTCATTTATAATTCATTTCAAGATCTAGGAAAGCTTCTCTTAAACTAGGGCATTTTAAAATGCATATAACCACTTTGCAGTTTCCTGTTCTCTCTATTCCACACACTTTTGCAAACTGCCACAATTAAGGACATGCTAATGAAGTGTTACAATGATGGACACTATCATTATAACATTTTCTATATACTGAAATATAGTTCATATCAACTCTGAACAATGCCAATAGAATTTTTTCAGTGTACTGATATCGTACAAATATATGAGTGTTATCAAAATGAACATATTAATGCACTAACAAATTTTACCAAGTCTGGCTCCAACTTGCTCCTGTAATTCTTATTACAGGTCTTCTTACTAATGATGTATTAGGGGCTTTTTATGTAAACAATGGTGCTACCACTGAGTTCAGAAGATTCAGTGTCTCTCTCTCTGTCTGTCTAACACACGTGCACGCACACGCACAACGCTTAATCCATTTGTTTATATGTTAAAGAGCAGTTGGTGTGGTGGAGGGTTTTGTTTTACAGTTTGAGTCATGAGATGTACTGTAGTACATTATTTACCATCAATAAAATGACTCTGCAAGTAAGGATCATTTAAACTACACTGAGATATAATAAAGATAAAACCAGCACAATCAAAATTACCCACAGACTGACATCGAAAAGGACAACAAGCTCAAACCCCTGGTAGAGAGGAGTAAAGTGTAGGAGGCTAATTACTCCCAATGCCATAAATGAGGGTTGCAATATAATGAAGATTTAATGATTAGATGATATGATGATCACTTCTGTAAAGATTGTCATTCTACTGTTGGCACAACAATTGCCTACACTAAACCTTCTTGAGCCACTTCAAAATCAAACATGAAAGCTCATGAAAGTGGTTTAAACACATCAAGCAAAAGAAAGCTGCAAGAAGAAAATGATAAAAAGGCACAGGGACCTTCATATAAAAAACAGAAACACATGAATATCATAAAATACAACATTTCTATCCAACTAACTTCATATTCAAGCTAGAATAATCAGCTGCAATCTATTTGTTTACAAATAGATGAACCCAGAAATGAAAAGGACATCCAACTAATAAACTGAAGGTAGTTTCCTTCCCAACAAATAAACTCACTTATGAGAAGCATAGAAGACATTGCATCTTTTTTATTAAAGAGAAAGTATCATTGTGCTCATCAGAAAGAAATCATCAGAAAAAAAAAACATGAAGTGAAAGTCTGGGAGATTCCAGTAAGCATTTCTGAGACAGATGTATGCAGTAAGTTGATCAGGTTCTTTACATAAAATTCCCAAGAACACGCTTCCTAAACTGCAGTACAAAGTTTCTGTTCTTCAGTGATATGCAAACATGACCCATGTTGCTAAGGACACAACAGATTAAGTGGAGTTTTTTAATAGAGCCTGGGGTGTCCGTAATGGTTAGCATCACAACCCCCAAGAGCATCTGGTTAGAATCACTGTGAACCTCAAGCATGGGGAGGTCGTGTGAATGATCTACATGGCTGCATTCTATCAGTCCAAGCTACAGACCCTGATAATAATGTTTCACAATGCATTACCTCAGCACAATCAAGAAAAACAGAGCTGCAGTGAAAATCAGAAGTGAACAAGTGATGTATAGTTATGATGACACCACTATTAAATTCATCAAAGTAAATACAGTTCAGATGAAGAGAATGCATGAGCCTAATGTCCAAGTTTGACTTATTTGGTCAAATAGCTTGATCATTACTACTACTTGGCTGCGAGCCACAAGTTGAACATCAGAAGACAGATCTACTGCTTGAGCCAAATGATGTGATGTTTATGAACCTACAGCAAGGGAGTTTACAACACTGATGAGTTCAGAACATCTGACAAAATGATGAAACCTGTCTGCAGAGGGCAAATGCTCAAATCCGATCTCTGCCTCATTTGTGTTATACTTTGAACAATTCATGAGTAACAGATGATACTTTAAATTTGTGGGCAGCACGGCGTCACACTGCTCCAGGGGCCTGGGGTTGTGGGTTCAATCCCCACTCGGGTCACTATCTATGAGGAGTTTGGTGTAGTCTTCCCGTATCTGTGTAGGTTTCCTCCGGGTACTCCGGTTTCCTCTCATCTCGGAAAATACACGTGGTAGGTGAATTTCCCATGCTAAATTGCTCACTAGGTGTGTGTTACCCTGAGATAGACTGGCGCCCTGTCCAGGGGGTATTCCTTTCTTGTGCCCAATGACTCCAGGTGGGCTCTGGATTAACCATGACCCTATTCAGGAAGAAGCAGCTCAAGTAATAAGTGACTGACTTTAAATTTGAGTGGTCTGATTAAACACAGGTCTTGCTGCTGGACATGCCTTTAGCATGCACTTTAGTACATTTAAGACTTAGAGAGGGAGAATCACTGGACTAAGAGATGCAGGATTGTAATTTCAAAGAACCGCTCATCATCAAGAATGTTCTGACCAAGCCACCCGTTATTGATACGAAGGACACTTACAGCTTAGCAATATGTGCAGGACATGGTGTGGCCACATGTTTTGCATCTCATGGCAGGGCTTCTAACTAACATTCTTCAGCAGGATAATGTCAGCAGGTCCAGTAGCACTTGTGGGCACATGTGCCGCAGGATACCTTACAGTATTGTATGCCTCTTTTCAATTGTACAGTTTTCCCCAATAAATGTATCCTTTTACTCTAATATTTAAATAACTTACATATATTACATTTTTTTATTTTAAGTACCTGGGCCCCTAGCTGCGACTACTCTTGACTGAATCATTCTGTATACATTAACTGGTTGAAGCCCATGATGGGCTGGGTAACAAATATTGCATTCTCTTCTGGTTTCCCTATAAAAAAAAAGAGTGCTTTCCAAACCTCTTCAGTAGGTCTCAAAGCAAATTAGGTAAAAGGAATTAGAGTCTGCTATCTTACATTGGCTATATGTCATAAGCTGAGAGCACTTAAGGAACTAATCTGAGCTAACAAACTGTGCAACATGCCTACCTTCCTTTAACGAGCAAAGACTTGAACAAACTATTGTCCTATTTTCTCAGTGCAGTGCGTGTGTGTGTGTGTGTGTGTGTGTGTGTGTGTGTGTGTGTGTGTGTGTGTACGCGCATGTGTAAAAATGATTCTCATAGCCATGTCCTAAAATCACAACAATCGTGTCTTTTACATTATGTTGCCCGTATGGACAAGCACCGGTGGCACTCCTGCCAAGTCTCATCCATCTAGTCAGACAGTGATGTAAACATCACAGCATCCTATATTAACTGTGACTGAAGCACCAATCAGATTGGGTTGTGGGGTACTGTAACTATTACCAGAGTAACTGGGTTAATATCTCTGCACTTTCCTGCATCAGAAAGGATTTTGGCAGATTTTAACTACAATAAGGCAAACTGCAGAAATAACCCCAGGTTATGCAGTTCCAAGGGAATTGAATTTTCTCTCATTTCCTGGGAAAAGGATTTTTTCTGCTCAAGTACGAAGGTACTCAGTGGGACATTTTTTGTGTTGTTTATGGCAAAACCAAGGTTTTCTATGGCAAACCTTTAGTTCTGTACAACCAACAATATGAAATCTTCATGTTCCAGAAGGACATCTTGTTTGTCAGCTTTAAGTAAGTTATTATGTACTGAAGCCTACAGCCTATATGCACATTAAGCATGTTATGAACAATGGTGCCTGCTCAGTTTCAAACCCAACCTATTATTATAACAAGTAGGTTATAATAAATGTCACCCCATCATTGAGTTTGCATTGTGTGTAAGACAGACTGGCTTGTATGGAATTTAGCACAACATCTAAATGCTGTACACTCCCAGAGGGTGCTAAATGGTGACAAAGTTTTTGTCCCAATTCAAACTTCTCAACTTCTGAAATGGCCTTACAGACTTCCTGTGATAAAAATAAATTACCCCACCTCCCCATGTAAACCTAATCCTGTCTAAACAATAGTTGGTCTAAAAAAATCATGCCTAACATAGGGCTGGGTGACATCAAGATTTTTTTTAAATTATCAATATGCTGAAAAAATGCTCTTTTATCCATTATTTAAGTTAAACCTTTATTTCGTGATTACGACCAACATTCATCCCTATCTTTAGACAAAATTCACTACTGATATGACCAGAGTCAAAAAGTGAGCAGAAAAGGGTGAAAAAATCTCAGGATGCATAACCAAGGACACAAGACCAAGTCATTCTTAATTCCATTGCTTGATAAAAATATAACAAACTGATTTTTAAGCCATCAGTGGAGGAATAGAGCCTTGATAACCAACACTTACAACTTTATCAAATATAGACTGTACAAAAATATTAAGGCTTGTATCACATGGCAACTTTCAAATGATCTTTTCCATCCTGGAATGATTATAGACCATATAAACAAATCTATTTACAACAGAATTAGTGAAAATGGAAGTAACTGTGACATTACATTTTAAACTGTGCGCAGATGACACTGGCACCACAGAAATCATTCCACTCTAAAGCAGGGTCTCCTATCTCTCACAGGCCTCTCTGAGAAATGTGCCAGGTGTGCAAACAGGACTCTGAACCAGGCCTTACTTTAAACCCTTATTGCATAACATACACAAAAAACAAATGGAAAAAAACTCCAGATGGACTGAAGAAAGAAGACTACACTCAGAGAGGATGCTCTTATAGACAAAGTGGTGCGATGAAGAGATTGTGTGTGGGATCCATCAAATATCTGAAATATGCAGCACATATACACATGCGTGTTCGTCACTAGGAACAGCCCCCAGAGTAGAGCGGCCCGTCTGAAGCAAGATAAGGGAGTCAGAGTGACTTTGAGCTTGTCAGCTTTGACATTCCTCCAGCACATGCTCAGTGAGCGGGGAGACACCTCCGCTCCTAGCACATTCAAGGTCAGCTCAACAATGCTGCAATATCCTCCCCTATCCACCGCTGACCAAAATGGCCTACTACTTTATCACTCTGACAACAGAGAAGCTCTGAGCACAAACGTGTTTGTCTGTGCACATCCCATTCTGAATCCACAGGCTAAGACGATTATGTCTATCCTACAAAGTGGCTAATCTGTTGAACAAGAGAAACAGCTTAGAATCAGATAAAATACAACTTAATATTAGGACAATTCCTCAATAACTCAAGGTAAGATGCTTGTGGTTTTAAGAAGACAGAGACATTCCAATATTTGTAACGCTCTCAAGAATGAGTTGTTGGAATCAAATGTAAATTTATATGCATGACATGTATGGATGTAATGAAGATATATGTAAGGGATAAAAATAACAGAGGGCAAATAAGTTTATTGGGGAAAATGTCATTGAAAAACAACTGAATGGAGGCTCTAGGATCCCGTTGGACTGCCTCTAGCCTGGATACGCAAGATGAAATATGATTGGGCATGGAGGCATACAGGTTCTGTATGGCATCCTAGGGCTGGCCGATATGAACAAATAAAATTATATGCTGATATATTTTAGAGGACGGATGGAAATATACAATATGGTCTATAAATTCTTTTTAACTATTTATTATATTCAAACATAAAAATTTATAATTTATTCTTTATACACACCAAGTCATCCTCAAGACAGAATTCTGTCTGTCTATGTATAGCAGTCCAAGATCTCTCACAAACCAAAAGTAGCATCTGAGAGCCTTTTTATAGGCCTTTAATAACCTTTATATATGCCCTCTTCTGCCAAGAGCCTGTGTCTACTTAGACCATAACGGTAATCATTTAGATATCTGCCTGAGACATAACTGCATGCCAAGTTTTGCAGAAATCTTTAGTGTAAAAAAATTGTGTATATTATCATTATTATAAATGTAAATAGTAAAAAAAAAAAAACACAAGACAACCATGAGGTTGTCCTAATCTCTGCTTAAGATAAAAATGGAGCTTGAATAACTCAAAACTCCTAATTGCTTCATTACATTACACTCAAACAGAGAGCACTCTGTCAAAGCTACTGTAAAGAGGACAAATGGTGGCAAACACTCCCCCCTCTTATCTACAATCTCTTATCCAAATGTCATCCCAGACTTTGCCAACTGCCTCTCTCATCTCTAATGAATTGGTTGAAATAATTTATTCGGAATAGCACAGAGGGGTCTGACAGTCATAAAGAGAGGCAAAAAACAGTCAGGCTCAATGAGCAAACATAAAGGAAGTGACCTCCATCACAGGGCTGCGTGCTGCATCGTACCAGCATTCTTTTATAGGGTGCTAGAACAAGACAACAAAAGAGGCCTACAATCCACCCATTCATCTCCAGTGTGGCATGCAGATAATGTAGATGTGCTTTTCCATCGCGGCCTTGGCAGGACCACAGAGTCAAATTACCAGACTGTCCATTCACAATTAAGAGCACTAATTGCAAAAGGTTGCCACAACTTTGAAATGACTATCAGATCACACCTGGACATTTCCCACATGTAAGTACATTTTCAGTGGTCTGTATAGTCTGTGAAACACTGAAAATGCACACTGATCTGCCATATGATTAAAACCACTAGAGTGAATCTAAATTGTATGAGATGCATCTGCACAAAATACTGGTAAAATTGGTAAAGTGAAATGAAATATATGTATATATATATATGTGTGTGTGTGTGTGTGTGTGTGTGTGTGTGTGTGTGTGTGAGTGAGAGAGAGAGAATTTGGAAATTATTTCTGGTGCAACCAATTACCTTCAGAAGTCACATGCTTAGCGAAATTAAGTCCAGCTGTGTGCAATCCAACTGTCATGACCTGTTGGTATATACACACCTTTTCTGAAAAGCCCCACAATAAGCCATACACTTCATAGAGCTTAGCACAGAGTGGCCAGAAAAAAAAAGTGTTTACTTCCAGACAAAAGAACCCTAGTTTTGAGTTTGCCAAAAGAAGTGGGAGACTCCGCAAATAAATGGAGGAAGGTGTTCTGGTCAGATGAGACCAAAACCTAACTTTTGGGCAAGAAATTCAATGTCTGGCACAAAATCAACACCTCATCACCCCAAGATTACCATCCGCACAGTGAAACATGGTGGTCGCAGCATCATAATGTGGGGATGTTTTTCAGTAGCAGGGACTGGGAAACTGATCTGAGTTGAGGGGAAGATGGGTGGTGCTAAATAGAAAGATATTCTTGAGCAAAACCTGTTTCAGTCTGTCAGTGATTTGAGCCTGGGAAATGAGGTTCATGTTCCAAAAGGACAATGACCCAAAGCATACTGCTAAAGCAACACTCAAGTGGTTTAAGGGGAAATGTGTAAATATTTTGGAAATGCCTAGACAAACCCAGACCTTAATCCGTTTGAGAATCTGTTTCTGAACAGATTTCTGTTCACAAGCAAGTCTAACACACAGTGACTTATCCAAAGTGACTTGCAGTTGTAATTGCTAAAACAGCAAAAGAGGGCTCTACAAAGTACTAACTTCAGGGGAGTTATTAGTTATGTCGACTGAAGAGAGGTGAATACTTTCGCAAGGCACTGTATTAGGCAACAAGTGAACAGCAAAGCACTTTTGTAAGTCGCTCTGGATAAGGGTGTCTGCTAAATGCAAATAAATAAATGTAAATGTAAGTGTAAACAAGTGAACATTCAATTCTTGATGTTTTGGAAAATGGACAAGCATAAGTGTCTGAGAACAAAAAAAATGATGACCAGACAACTGAGTCAGAGCAAGACCAAATCACCAGGCAGGTCAGTTTCCTGGTTAGTGCTTGAAGAAATGACAGAAATGTGACAGAAATCAGGAGACATGCCAAAGGGGACAGAAGACAAGAATGTCTGGTCTGATCCCACAGAAGAGCTACTGAACTGAAAAGTCTTCAGGAGTCCACTCCTTAACAGGTCAGGTTGTAAGGAAAGGACCTGCACAATACTAAGTCTGTTAAGGTTGACCGGTAAATTAAAACATTATAATACTGACTTACTACTGAAAATTAGTCCAGGGCACTCAGGAGCAGGTTATCATCAAAGATGCTTCTGTACATAACTGCAGTCATCTTTCCCTCAACCCTGACTAGTCTCCCAGTTCCCCTACAGCATGATGCTGCCATTACCATGCTTCACTGTTAGGAATGGTATTGGCTAGGTGATGACCAGTGCCTGGTTTCCTCCAGACAGGATGCTTAGCATTCAGTTCAGAAAGTTCAATCTTTTTGTTTCTCATGGTCTGAGAGACCTTTAGGTGCCTTTGGACACCTGACAGGCAGTCATGTGCCTTTTATTGAGTGGCTTCCATTTGGCCTCACACTCTACCTTAAATGCCTAATTAGTGGAGTGCTGCATAAAAGGCTGTCCTTCTATGAGGTTCTCCTCTCTCCACAGAGCAATGTTGGAGGCCCTCCTACCACAGTCACTCAGTTTGGCTGTGTGGCCAGCTCTTTTCTGTATACTTCACCAGATGTGTCTCGATACAGGAGGTCTACAGGCAATTCCTTGGACTTCATGGCTTAGTTTGTGCTCTGACATGAACTGTATACTATTTATATATGTTCACATAAGTGTGTGTCTTTCCCAATCATGTCCAATCAACTGAATTTACCACAGGTGTCTCCAATCAAGCTGTAGAAACAACTGAAGGATGATCAGTGGAAACAAGATGCACCTGAGCTCAATTTTGAGTGTCATTGCAAAGGCTGTGAACACATATACATTATATTTTTGTGTTTAATTTTTTAATAAATTTGCAAATATTTCAAACTTCTCACTGTCATTGTGGGGAATTGCATGTAGAATTCTGAGGAAAAAATAATTTAATCCATTTTAAAATAAGGCTGTAACATATGAAAATATGCAGAAAGTGAGGTGCTGTGAATACTTCCTGGATGCACGTATTTGAAGCATTTTGAAGGTTTTACAAAAGTTTTACTTTGCATGGTTTGATTATAGAGCATTGATCTGAGTTGTATAAAACTGTGTTTGTTGCATGCACAATTTTAGGGTGAACTGATAACACATTACTTTATAACTTATCTGACATTGAATCAACCAAACTGACTTTGTTTAACTTCGATACTGTGAATAAAAAGACTAAGAAAAGGTGAAAACTCAAAAACAATTCTGTTCACAGATGAACCCAATACAGGTATCTGAAAGCAGAGGAACCATAACACCACATCTGTTGCCAAGACAGCATACAACAAACTAAAACACAACTTTCAGTCGCGCCATATAATCAAATAAAGTATGTCCTAATGACCGTTTTTGTCCAACTTCCCTCTAAGTGCATGCAGTAAGAGGCACATGAAATAAGAAAAGGGAACTCCTCAAGGTCCATCCAAGGCTCACAGATGTTTGTGCAGTTAAACTTCCGCACTGGCAGCAGAATTATGTAATTTTCAACAGTCAGCAACTTCCCAGCTATAGAGACCTTTTAGCTGGAAACAGACTCAAAAGGAACCATGGTATTTCTCAGAAAGGAAAACGTTCAAAATACAAATGTATATCAGAGCTTGATCTGGATGTCAGTAAAGGATTTAGCAAAACAAGAACTGGCCTAGTCAGGCTGGCTGGCCAAACGCAAGTGTATGCTTAGCCCAACAGTTGTCATTCTTTAAATCCTCTGTGAAAAGTTTAAGTGGGAAAAGTCAGAAATGTAAGTACTTTTCCAAGCAAGGGGGTTTCTCCTAAGCAATCTGGGAGGAAGAAGACTAGCAAAAAAGTCATAAACATATGCTTATGTCACAAAAACAGCGGTTTAGCAGTCCATTCACACTAAAGCTATAAGATAGTTGTCTTCAACCCTGCTTCTAAAGAGCCAGCTACCTTCCCACAGACTTTAGATCCAACCCTAATCCACCAACCTGATCCAACTTAATTACTGCCTTCAAAAATTCTCAAATGGCTGAATCGGGTTTGTTAGATGTTGGTTGGCGTTGAAACCTGCAAGAATGTAGCTCTCTAGGTGGAAGACTGGAGACAACTGCTTTAAAGAGCATGCATTTCAATGGGGTTGCTATTTGAACAAAGTACAACACAGGGCAGCCAATCAGAAAACAGAAAGTGTCTGTTATTGACAATCAGTAAAGAAACTAGTTTTAATTGTAAGAGTGAAATAGGGGATGGAAAACGGTCTTAGAATATTGAATATTCTAGAATATTGGCCCTGTACAGCAAACCTGGAATGACAACTGTGTAATCCCAAGGGTGGTGTACATCTGGCTTCATCTGAAACCTTGCGGAAACGGGGCATCCTTGGGAGGTCTGTGATGACTGTGCTTGCTTGTGTGTGAACCCCTTGCTCTTGCTACAGCTGACGTGAGGAAGACTGAAACAACAGGATGGCCACATACTGTTATGTCCAAGGCCAAGGGCAGTGTAACTCCTCCACAATGCTTTCCTACAAACACATCAACTTTTTGGTGACCTGGACATGGTAGTATCTAAAGCTTCTAATCTGGAACTCTTTGTGGCTTTTCTCAAAGTGCTTCATGATGATGTTTACTACAGCATCTCAACATGTGTAAATTCGAAAGTTAGAAGAAGGGATACAACATATGAACTTCATACTTCCAACACACAAATGAAGGAACTAATCTTATCTCTCCAGCAACTTTCAATACAGCAGGCAATGTAATCCTGAAGTAATGAGAGAAGCTCTAGATTAGAGACATTAGACACCACCTAGGCCGCCAGAAGTTTAGATGTTTGTAGGAAAACATCCCAGTGAATTAAACGCTGACCTTGGGCAACACAGTATGAGGCCATCCTGTTGTTTCAGTTCATCAGCTGGGGGTTTTGAATGGCTTGACCTACGTAAACCCACCTGACCAAGCGAAGAGGCAGGGAAAATACAGGGGTTTCTGAAGGGCTTAAGCACTCTAAACACCATCACCTTTCTGAGACAGACCCTGAGGACCCCTGCCACTCATTCACACTGGCTGCCCACATTCTGGGTACTGGAATTCGACTGGTTTCCCACCTGCCTTCACTGAATATGCAGAAACTGACAAGGACCCTAATTATGCACAACTCTATCATACTATCCTCATCATACCAACACAGCACATGTGCGGGTCCAGTGTCCCCTAATCAATAGTGCAGGGGTAGTTTAACCAGAGGAGGGTGAGTCCCCCCACAGAGAGGAGGGTGGTGGATAGGTAGGGGGGAAGGGTAAGGTGATGGGGTAAGGTGATGGGGTGTTGCGATGTCATCAGTTGTATCTGATGAAAGCACACATACCTTCAGCAATGAGCTCATCCACGGTCACCTGGTATCTCCCGATGCTGAAGACCTTCCCGACAAAGTTGCTGCCCCCTGCGCCGGACCCCGAGCCCCCCCCGAGACCCCCGCTCTCTGACTTCGGCATCCGCGAGAACTTCTTCATCCTTACCGCCAACGCGTCTCACGGAACAGGAGGAAAGAGGAGGAAAGGAGAGGAGGACAGGAGAAGAAGAGGACAGGAGAAGAGGAGGACAGAGGAGGACGGAGACACGACGGTTCAGCTGCTGCTCTCCGGCCGCATCGCTCCAGCGGTCACTTCAGCACCATCGCGCCTCT
This sequence comes from Acestrorhynchus altus, assembly GCA_034509495.1. Lineage (NCBI taxonomy): Eukaryota > Metazoa > Chordata > Actinopteri > Characiformes > Acestrorhynchidae > Acestrorhynchus > Acestrorhynchus altus. The sequence continues at coordinate 9,279,810 of CM067522.1, read as the reverse complement.
GAGCCCGGAGTCACAGTGTCCACAGCGCCCAGTAAACACAGTAAACAGCTGCGCGTGGCGGCGAACAGGCCAAATAAGCGAGCGCCGCGCCTCCAACCGTCACTCAGTGGAAAACCGGGGTTTGGAAAGCCGGCCGTGTTTCCCGCCGAGCCGAACCGAGCCAAGCTGAACCGAGCCGGGCTCAGACTGGAGCCGAGCTGGACTGACTGCTGGCGGAGGTAAACACGTCCCCCTCCACGCGCAGCTAACAGGCTAACTAGCACGCCAAACCGCCCCACCTGCGCGCGCGCGCGCGAGTTAAACCTAAACTCCCCCTAAACCCGACCCCCAGGGTCATTCCGCGCTGCCCCCGCGGCACTGCCCCCAGCCCCGGCCCGAAAAGCCCCCGCGGTCAGAAGGGGGAGGTTTCTGCGGTCGCCTCGCGCGCCTCTCTCAGACTGCTGAGGAGTTCGAATCATCCCCGCGAACCGACTCCCCGACGAACCCTACGCTTCAAAGAACCGAGCGTCCGATTCATGGAGTCATTTCCTACATAGTAAGGCGCAGTGCAGTGTTCAACTCACACAATCAGCCCATCTCAAGTAGGGGGACCTCTGGGACAGTGTGTGCTACAAAATCTCCAAAATTTGTACAAGAAGCATTTTGTGTCCGTCGCTCCCTTCCTCTGAAAGGTCACCAGGGATGGAAGCCCATCACCTACAGCTCAACCCCTGCAAGCCTGGATTGCAATATGTCCCTGGAACCTCTGGTCTTCATCCTGATCTTCACATATGCTTTGGGAACTCACTGGTGACCCAATCAGAAGCACAAAGCCCTGGATGATCAGCTGATGTTCTCAGCTCATGTTGCAAAACTGACTCTTTCATGTAGATTTATCATTTACAATATCAGGAGATAGCCACCTTTCTCTCTAGAGAGGAGCTCAGGTACTCATTCAGTCTCTTGTCATTTCGAGACTTGACTACTGCATCTCCCTTCTGGCTGTGGACCATCAGGCCCTTACATGTGATCCAGAGTGCATCGACAGCTCATCTTTGATGTTCCCAAGTTCAGTCACAGAACTGCTCTTCACTGGCTTCCTGTACATGAACACCTGATTCAAGAACTTGATGCTGGCCTACAAAGCTAAACATGAACCATCCCCTCCATTCTTGATGGCAATAATCAAAACCCAATCTGTTCCAAGAGTAGATCAAGTACAGTTCTGTTTGACCCATCATCCCTCGAGATGCATAGAAGATTGGCATACAGGCTCTTTTCTGTTCTGGCACCAGAGTGGTGGAACAACTTCTCACTGTTTTCAAAAGCAGACTAAAGACCCTCTCTTTCCTGAGCATTTAACATACTAAAGGCTTATAATTATATCGAATCTTGTGGGTAACTTTGTGGGTATTTGTTTTTGGCAGCATCTAAGCTTGAGGTATCTGTGATTCTAGCCTCTACAAACTAGCTAAGGATGAACAGTGAACAGCAAAGCACTTTTGTAAGTTGCTCTGGATAAGAGCATCTGCCAAATGTTATAAATGTAAATAAACTTGTAATATAATGCAAAAAACAGATTCAAATTATGCCAAAAGTGTTAAAGATAAAAAAAATGTTTTATAAAACAGCCAGTTTCAGTAGCCAAGGATTGGACCTACATAAACTTTAGTCTCCCAGCAGCACCCCCTCCGGGGACCTGTGAAGGCTGAATACTCTGAATTACTGTTTGGTTCAAATGCACAAACAACAATCAGAGCCCGATCCCCAGCGCAAAGACCTAGGGAAGCAACCCTCTCATCTGTTGGAGAAAACATCACTGTACAGGTGGCGAGCTGGGATATGGTCCAACCCCTCTCGAGTAGATTGGTTTTAGAGCTCACACATTATGTCGAGGCGAATTTGTACCTCTCAGCCTCATGCACCACTTCAGGCTTCTTTCCCACCAGAGAGATCTTTTTTTTGGATGGATGGATGTTTTATAAAATCCTTGGCAATATACAGTACAAACAGATATATACTTTATCTTCTATTTATTATCTTTACTCCTATGTGTATTCTGTGTTTGACTTGGATTGATGCTGCTGGAACCTAATTTCCCTCCAGGGATTAATAAAGTCTTATCTTATCTTAGATACAAATGACCAGGATAGAGAACCACTGGTTAAGTCAATTTTCTCTTCATGTCCACATGCAATGGAAGAGACCCCCTCTGCCAAATACACTGATATTACATTTACAATATGGATGTAACACATATAAGATCAAATATTATAAACTCCAACCTATAGAATAAACTTCAGTGAGAAAGTAAAATATTTCCTAAAGTTCTTCTAAACTGTGATAGCAGTTTAGCAGTGATATATATGTTGCTGATATATATATTATATATATGTATGTGTTGCTAGGTAGTTGCTAAGGTATTACTGTGGTATAGGTATTGGGTATTGGTTGCTAAGGTGGTGTTATAGTATGACTGTTGGTTGCTAAGGTGTTGGGTGGTAGACTGTTGCTAGGTATGAAAGTATGCATAATAAGAATAACCACAGGCTACTATAACAGGACACCTTACATTTACATTGATTAAATAATTAATAAATATTCACCATCATTTAAAAGGGAAACATTTTATTTATGCCTTCAGCAATTAACATAACCATGTTACACATTCTTCTGTGAAATATAAAATTGATATTGTGAAATGTTCTAACAATGTCACTTTGAACACATAGCAAACAATGTAATGAAATTATATATATATATATATATATATATATATAATTATTTAGCAGGACAAATTTAGCAGGGCATATTCATAGTTTGACGTACATTTATTTTCTAAAAAATATAGAACTGTATTTAGTGGAGACAGTCACACCCGAGAATAGAGGTATGGGGGTCCAATGTTCCCTAACTGTGTATAAGTAGTTTGTCCAGAGGAGGATGGGTCCTCCCCCTTGTGAGCCTGGTTTCTACCAAGGTTTCTTCCTCCAGCTCTGAGGGAGTTTGTCCTTGCCACTGTCACCCTTTGGCTTGCTCACGAGGGGATCTCTCTTATCCTTTGTTCCTGTGTTGTTAACTTTTTATTTCTTGATTTGTGTAAAGCTGCTCAGCAAATATACAAACTACACAAATAAATGTTGATTTGATTTAAAATGCAATAATTTTGATGAATTATTTGTAATGATTAGACTCACTAGGATACATACAGTAATATTTTATTCAATATACTTGACAGTAGTCTAAATAAAATAAAAACAACCTGAATGTCCTATTTTTTATCTATGTATCAGTATTATACCATCTCAGGAATTTTATTCTGAAATGGGAACAAACAAACAGCCCCTACCTTCTCATTTTCAAGTGGAACAGGCTCTAATCCGGTTTGCAAACCTAATTTTCCACCAACAAAAGTAGTTCCCAGAACCTGTTCATAGAGGGATGCAAAGATTAGTAGGTTTTTCAACTTGAACCGCTGTGGGTGTGTCTAGTAGCACAGGAGCAAGGAGCAGTGACATACCATTTGTCTTGCACGTTGTAGTCTTCTACAGCTTCTTATCGCCAAAACTTGATCCAGGTTTGCTTTTCGGAGAAAAAAAATGTCTGTAAAAACAGCACAAATTCTCACATGTATTTGCTGACACTGTGCCACGCCTTCGGCTGATGAGGTATTTTATGACATATCCTCAGTTCGTCTAACCCAATATCTGGGTCAGTGACATCACTCACCCAGCCTGACTGATCAGTCAGAGTCTGTATGCAGGTTGAGCATGTACACATGGACAGAGCGTGAACATGCACTGGAAGGCACTGTTGGCACCATGAGTAGACAGAAGGTAAGCCTCTAATGTGTTTTATGTCTGCAGGTCTGCAGGTGATCCTGAGTTATGAAGCCTAGAAAACAGCATGTAACTGCCAGCAAAGTGCAGATCTCAGACTGTAAGAGTTAAGAGTTGATGATGTATTCATGAAGATTCTTGTATTCACCAGCTTTTTTCTAGTTTGGGATCAGTTCAGATGCAAAAACATTAAATAAAGTCTGTTTTAGAGCCCCATGATATGGAAACACCCACTTCTCTTCACTCAGAGTTGTGACTCGGTTCAATGGACTCGTTCGAAAGAATCGATTCAATTTCCCTCGAAGCAGTTTTGGCAGCTGTCTGACAACCGAACCCGGGCTGATGTGTGTTATCACTGTAATACACACACACACACACACCCTGAACTGCACCCACAACCCCCAGCCCACCTCAACCTCTGTAAGAATCAGGTCACCCAACCTTGCTTGGTATTACATAATCCAGAGGAGATGGTCACATGGTCTTCACAATACCTCCAACACAACTCCCTCGTGAGAAGAGTCCTACTCTCCCATTGTTTACTATGAATCTGAAGAGGGAGCGCCCCCTGCTGGCGATGATCAGGCCTTAAAGGGGAATTCCACAGACTTCAGCGTGTGATCTGAGATCTTCTCAGTGGTGCTAAGTCTAGTCTGAGTATAGACACTTTAAATACATCACAACCCACCAGTGAGTAAACTGTGTGTCTCCTGTGTCTGGAGTTTTGTGCAGTGTTAACAGCGAGTTGTGGACTTTCTGAGGCATTAACCCAAGATCTGCTGTTTGTGCCACTGTTTTCAGTAATGTCTTCATAACTCAGGATCAGAGTAACCTATGGACATGACACACATCATAACAAACTGCAAGATTTACCCCATCTGACCATGTGATGAATGATCAGCGAGTAATCCAGCTGGGGAAACAAATCAATTTCACTGATCAAATCTCAGTTAAAATGTGTGTTTACTGCTCTGTCCACATGTACAAATGCATGAAGACTCTGACTGATTAATGAAAATGGGTGGGGCTGATGACATCACTGACACATATTGGGTTACAGAGGAAAATGAGAAGGGAGGGTCTCTGTTTTGTAGGGCTTTTTTAATAGGTTTATGAAAATATATTATAATTTCTGATTTCTGAGATGTAAAATGTTTTTTAATTCTTATAAGCAAACAAATTCTTTAAATATTTACATCTAGGATCCTCTGAAAATATCAGTATGTGGTATGTGTGACTGTCTCCTATAAATACTTTTCAATTTTGCGTTTTCAATTCATTTGGCAAAAATCCCTGTGAAATTCCAGGGAAAAGTTCCTGGCCTTTGGTACTTTGAATGCCTAAATGAAAAACATAAGGAGTTCAATTTCTTCCAGAATGTAATGGAGTAAAAGTAGAGGTGCTTTATTCAGATGATATGAAAGTACAGTAAACAATGCAGTATACTCTTCCCACAATTCATTTCTAATCCTGACAGCAGCTTCAATATTCTCAATGTTTTGAACACATTTTGATTGAAGAAACTTGAGGACTGTGGGCAGCTGTTGTGTAATACTACCAATTAGACCACAGCTGGGATGATGGAGGATTGTGGTAAATCACATGACCGTGGTGCTGTGGGGTTGTTGCCTAGAAATGAGTCTCCAAAGTGTGAAAACAAGCAGCACTAATCAGTGTTTTGTATGGCAGCTTTTCACATTGTGTATCACTGCTTATAAACATAGTGGTGATTGCCCCAGCTATTTTCAGAAGTTGCTAGACTTCTAAATCTCTACATTCTGTTGCACTGACAGTTTTTTCAAACTCAGTCAAAGTCAGATGTTCACTATATGGGTAAAAGTATTGGAAATGTGCATTGATTCTTCTGAAATCAAGGGTATTAACTCTTAGAACCTGAGATTCACCCCTAATAAATAACTACTACATAACCCAGGATCAGCATAACCTACAGTCATGAAACAAAACAAGTGATTTAGATCAAAACAAGACCAAATTCATACAAATATTTAAATTCTTGTTATTTTTATCTCAAATAAAGACACTTAGGATCTCCTGAAAATTTGAATACTTTCTATTTTTTGGCAGACAAAAGTACAACAAACACCAAACACTAAGAATTTATACTCATGCCCATACCTGTCATTTACATTTACATTTGCGGCCTTATCCAGAGCGACTTACAAAAGTGCTTTGCTGTTCACTTAGAATATCCTCAGCTAGTAGACAAGGCTGGAATCTAGAGATTCCTCACGCTTAGATCCTGCTGAAACAAATGTCTTTATGGAGTTAAATACTCCTGAAACAGATGAGTCTTCAGTCTGCGTTTGAAGACAGTGAGGGACTCAGCTGTTCGGACTCCCAGGGGAAGTTCATTCCACCATTTTGGTGCCAGAACAGAAGAGAGTCTGGATGCATGTTTTCCTTGTGTTTTGATGGATGGTGGGTCAAGCCGAGCTGTACTTGAAGCTCGAAGGGCTCTTGATACAGCTCGTGTTTTGACCATTGCCATCATGGATGGAGGGGCTGGTCCGTTTTTGGCTTTGTAGGTCAGCATCAAGGTTTTGAATCTGATGTTCAGCTACAGGGAGCCAATGAAGGGAACGCAGCAGAGGAGTTACGTGACTGAATTTAGGAACATTGAAGACAAGCCGCTCTGCTGCATTCTGGATGAGTTGCAATGGTCTGAGGGTCCGCATAGGAAGGCCAGCCAGTAGGGAGTTGCAGTAGTCTAGTCTTGAAATGACAAGAGACCTGAACAAGCACCTGAGTGGCCTCTCTAGACAGAAAAGGTTGAATTCTCCTGATGTTGTAAAGGAGAAATCTGCAAGACCGAGTCAGGTTTGCAACATGAGCTGTGAACGATAACTGGTCATCCACTACGACACCAAGGCTCCGTGCATCAGTAGATGGAGTGACCAGTGAGTTCTCAGTTCATTAGACATCATGTCAACAGATTCATGTATATCTGCCCCAGAGACTTATTCTATTGGTAGTCCTTTCCTACAGGGATTAGACAAGCTGTAAGGGGTGTCCACAAACATTTGTACACATTATGTTGCCTTCAGTCAGTAGAAGAGTAAATCAGATTATGACCAGAACACTAATAGTCTTAGAGATTTGCTGTGTGTCTTGATGGACAGATCTAGTTGTGTCCCTTTGTTTCTGAGAACACTCTCTGAAAGGAGTTTCCCCTTAAACCACTCGAGTGTTGCTTTATCAGTATGCTTTGGGTCGTTGTCCTGTTAGAACATGAATCTCCATCCCAGACTGAAATCTCTGACAGACTATCCCTGTATTTAGCACCATACATCCTCTGCTCGACTCGGAAAACTTTCCCAGTTCCTGCTGCTGAAAATCTGGCTGCATGATGCTGCCATTACCATGTTTCACTGTTCTTGAGGTGATGAGATGTGTTGGTTTTTTGCCAGACATAACATTTTCTATGGTGGCTGAAATGTTCAATGTGCAGATGCATCACAGACGAAAAAACAAAACAAAAAAAAAACATTTAACACTTCTAAGGCCCTAACATAGACTAAAGGTTTTTTCATTTCTGAGGGGGGTTGGCCTTCCAAATCTGCTTAAAAAAGTATGATGGGTTGCCTGTTTGTGACCTTCGTTAAGAGCTTCTTTAAGGAGGCTTTTTGAGAGCAGCTCAAATCTTCCCTAAAGATCTATAGGATATCTGGGTTGGCAGCTGGACTTAAAGTCTTTGTTTGGGTCTCAGGGTAATGGACCATGGAAGCAGCTAGGATTGGGTGTAGACTTTGCTCAACTATTTTATAAATCTATAGGATTTCTGGGTTCGGCATCAACTGCCTCATATAAGACCTTCTGTTTTGGCTTTAAGGCAAATCTCATTAAAGAACATATTGTTGAGCACATGTCCTTTAACAACTTCTCGCAAACAGAAAGTCACCATGTAGAGGACAAATGGGAAATAACACTATTGGAGAAAATTAAAGAGTTGTGTTATATTGTATTGTATTTTATTGTATTTCCAAGTCTCCTTATGATTACATTTTTTAACTGTGTTGTTCCATGAAAACTTTTTGAATGTAAAATAAGAGCAATTAACAGTAATGTTAGAGCACCAGAGCATTTTTATTGGTCTATTAATCCAGAATTATGTGTACAGTGTACAGAGCAGGTACAGGGTTCAAACTATGGAGAAAACTATGAATAGTAGACCTCAATGCTGCAGGCTGATTATATGGAGGTAGGTTACATGTGGATGAGTTTGTGTGACATTACAAAAACAATGAATTAAAAGAAGAATTTTGTTACAGTTCATTTTCTGTTTACTGATTATAAGGACTTGCAGTGAAGAGTGTTGAAACTTTAACAGTGTTTGCTTTACTAAGTCAAACTCAAATTCGGTTCGCCATCATCTTAGCCCTTTAAAATATTCCCCATACAAACATGTAGACTGCTGGAGTTAGACGGCAGGATTTGGTGTTTCATACAGGCTGGATTACAGCACGATGTAGGTTAAGCAGTGAGCGCTTCTTCAGACGTGATGAGAGCTGTCTGATAATAGCTACAGATATAGGTCGACGGGAAGGGAAGAGGAGTGAATGGAAGTGTGCAGTGATTGCACTGGGCTTAATGAGGATCCGCTGTGCCTGCAGGCTGCCTTCTACCTCAATACAGAGTGACTCCTCTGACTCTGCTGAGTCTCATCTGCAACACTCATGTATTCATGTCATGAATTTGAGACTGTGCTCACTGTTCGCTTCGGAAATATTCTTCTTTATTTTAAACCAAAATGTCATAGAAAAAGGGAAGAATTGGACTAATAAACCTCAGTTCTGTGATACTTAAGAAGTATATTCACTCAACAAATAAATGAAATGTGGTGTGTGTGTGTGTGTGTGTGTGTGTGTGTGTGTGTGTGTGTGTGTGTGTGTGTTGTAGTGAGTAATTGGCAGTACCAGTCAGATACCTGGCCATTTCATTTTATGCAGATATAAGTTTAATTGTATCATTAATAAAAAACTGTATATTCCAGTGAATATGAATCAAAATAGTGAAATAAACATTAAATAAACATTTTTTTATTAAATACTTAATTGAGTATTGGTTGGTGGTTGATAAGGTATTACTGTGTAAAGGGACTGGGTTACTAAGTGTTGCTATGTTGGTGTTGGTTGCTAAGGTATTGTCAGGTGGTTGTCCACAAACTTTTGATCAAAACTTGGGGTGCCTAAGAAGGTAACTTCAGGCTCATGCAGGATGATGGGGCTATAGATACCTGCAGGGTGTGCAGTGAGATTCATAGATTGAGACAGGGTGGTACAGTGTATTGCAATGACTTGTTTGATGGAAGGAAAAGGTGTTGCAAAGATGTTAATGATTGGCTGAAAAAAAGGGGATTGCAGGTATATCAAAGCATACAGAAGATAATTTTCTGCTTGTGTAAAAAAGCACTACTTAATATGCTATTGAAGGCAGCTCTGCCTCTAAGGCAGAACAAATTCAATTGTTTCAGAAAACAATTACAACAACCAGCATCACAATAAGAACCAGAGCTCAACGAGTTTGAGATTTAGTTGTTTATGTTGGTTAGCCGAAAGTCTTTTTATGTGGTGTTTGTTTTTAGTCAGATAGCCTCTAAGGCAGCATTCATGGCTTCTATCCAGGCTTTTCTTTACTCTATGCTGTCATGGAGCAGGCCATGATGTTTACATCTGACAGTGTCAGACTAAGAAGCACAGTTTCAATTATGTAAACACAGCTTTACTGCTCAAGTTTGACAGTTTTCCTGCACAAGATTATTTAACTAGAGCAAGAAAATGCTGCCTTAGAGGCAGGCAGAAAACCAACACAATGTCAACATCATTTGTTTAAAACAACAACAGTTTCAAACAAAATTTCACATATTTCATCCACATATAAAGCCTCTAGGAACAGGTACCCAAATGTATATTTTGTGCATCAAAGGCAGAGTAAGCTGCCTCCAGAACCATTTTGTTCATCTCACTGAAAACATGAGAAATAAAACTTCAGCTCTGTGACAGAGAGAGAGAGAGAGAGAGAGAGAGAGAGAGAGAGAGAGAGAGAGAGAGAGAGAGATTACTGGACTCCACATGCCAGGTAGGAGGGAGGTGTGGGTTGAGACAAGAGCCTCACAAACAATGAAGCGGAACAGAGCTGCACTATATTGTTACAAACCCTCTTTACTCTTCTTCAATTCACAACATTTTCAGAAGTGTGCCGAAGCCAGCCTTCCAAAATAACTGGAGAAACCCGATGTGCGAATGGGACTAATGAAAAGATTTCAGTTTACAGAACAGAGCAGTGCATCCGGAGCAGCACGACACGATCCATTGAAATGACCCTGTTCTGCAATGCAGGACTCAGTTACTGGATGCAGTTTGCTCTCGCCTCCACATATCATCTCCAGTCCCCAGAGCTCGTCACTGACACACAGAATAAAGGAATGAAGCCAACAACTCCTGAGCCAGAATGTAAACCCTCAGTGATCACAGCAGGCCTTACAGCAGTGAACACTTGAGCTGCTGAAGTCTGTGTTCTAAGAGTTAAACTGATGCCAATGCAACATCGCTGGACAACCAGTGCACTCGGGGTAAAGGGTTGGATGCCCAGGAATGGTCACCCTCCCTGTTCAGAACTGTTTGGCTCTGCAGTGGATAAAAGGCCATTGTGGGAATTTTGTAGGACAGCGGACTAAACATGCTGCACTATAATATTTATCACCACTAAAAAGGGGGGACCTCAAAGTAGTGCACTATATAGTGAATAAGGCACAGTTTTGAACACATCTTAAGTCACTGATCTCCCACCATGCTCCTCGAGAGCTTGTGGCAGATTCAATCTTACCTTCAGAAGTCCACGATTGGCTGAGTTGAAACCTGCAAGAAGTTACTTTATGGACAAAAGTACTGGGACACACCTCTTAATCATCCAGGTGTTTTATTCAGTCCCATTACAACAAGTGTAACCCCTAGCCATGCAGCCTGCTTTCCCCAGCTGAGTAGTGAAAGAATGAGTCTGTCTAAAGACCTAAAACCAAACATCAGATGGAGTGCTGTAAAGCATACGGCCACTGGATCATGCCAGATGGGTCTGGGTTTGGACAAACCAGCCCTGGCTGCATTTTGGCAACTGTAAAGTTTGGTGGAGGAGGGATAATGCAAAGGATGGTGGGGGTTGTTTTTCAGAGTTTAGCTGAGTTTGGTGAAGGCATGTTCAAGCAAGACGGTGCCCAGGTGCACAAAGCACGCTCCATAAAGGCATGGCTGGGTGAGTTTGGTGTGGAAAAAATTGACTGACCCACAAACAGCCCCAACATAAACCCCAGCAAACACCTTTGGGATGAACTAAGAGATTGCAAGCCAGTACCTCTCATTTAACATCACAGTGGCTGTTAGAGCTGCAAAGGCCATATTAAGGCCTAAAGATTTAGACTGGAATGTCATAAAGGTTCTTGTATGTGTCCCGATCATACAGTGCAGCTCTCCAGAAGAGGGCTATAGAGGGGTCAAGTTTGATGATAAAGAGCGCCCTGGTGTGGCCAATCTAGTAAACTATTCCCTCAAGAAATGTAATCCAGTATTAGTTTAATCCTTTAGATTACTTCTAAAATGTGATCTAATCTGCTTACGTTTGATCCGAGCAATTTGTTTGCTTTCATACTTTGGATGGCATAACTGATGAACTGTCTGAAGACAGACTAACAGAGAAGAATCAGGAGAGCTTCTGCTTGATCAGCATGAAAACACTCTAGACTTTGTGGATTAGACTGGTGTGCCATGCTTTAAACCAATAAAATGGCCTTTGCTCGTTGGGAAGTGCAGCATCAGCATTAACTTACTTCGTTTTTATATCTCCATCAAATAGGGCTCTGGAGCTCTCCAATAAAGCTACAAACTGTAGTAGATTTACTGCAACAGCTGAAGACATCAAGAGGAGACATTCACTGCGCCCTTACTGAGGCAAGATGACCTTTGCTTTGAGCAAACGGTCAGCACATATGATGCTGTCCTGCATGCAGTGTTCATACTTTCTACATGGCATCCATCCCCATACAACCTGTTAACTGTGTGAGCTATAAGGTCTTTATGATGCTGGTGTGCAAAATCACAGCTCAAAATGGTTCTGAAGGCAGATCTGCCTCTGAGGGATACAAAATGCAATAAGACAAGTAGATGGAGCTTTAGAAATGTGTATCTGCTCCTCAGAGCTTTAGATGAGGATGCACTGCATGGAAGGCGTATGATTCAGATTGAGTTTTTTTTTTTGTTGTTGTAAGAAATACTTTAAATTTGATGTTGGTTTCTCAAAAGCTGCCTCTTTCACAGCATGCCAGCACAGAAAGTACCATGTTTCTTGTGACAGTGCCATGTGCAACCCCTAGTGGTTTGTGCCAATGGAGTTGAAGTAGACAAGACTGAAAAGAAACTGTGGAATGCTGCCTTTTGATCTCGCTAGCTAGTTTTCCAGGTAGATTTTCTGAGATCAACACCATATTAAAAATTCTTTAGAAAAAAAACCATCAAAATCTCAAACTGAACTGCACACCTTTCATCCACACTTTAAGCTCTGGGGAGCAGGTGGATGTTTCTAAGCTCTGACTCTTGCTTATTTCAATTAGTTATTCTATTCTATGAACCAATTGTGTTTGTTCTGCCTCAGAGGCAGAGCTGCCTTCAGAACCGTTTTGAGTCGTGATTTTGCACACAGGCTTTGATGATGCTTAAATTGTGCCCATGTCCTTAAGTCACACATTTTGGACAGTGTAATATTTTATGTAATATGTACATCACATCATATAAAATTGATAGAAATGTAATTGAAGTGTAAGGGTTTTAGAAAAACAGTGCAGTAACTGTTAATGAATGATAGGATATGCACACAAACAGCTCATCTAGTGTGCTATCAATAGGACTGGATCCGATAAACACGATCCGGAGGGTGGGTGTGTGCTATAGGGCTATAAAGCTGAGCTGAGCTGTGCATCAATGGAATTGTGTTCTCAGGAATGCTGGTGCTCGTTTCATTACTTTTGGGATAAGATGGGAAGTTGCTGGGGGTTGTTATCATCCACTGCCTTGATTTGACTTATGCTCTTGTAGCAAAGTGCAACCAAATTCTCAAAACAATCCCTCAAAATCTAGTAGAAAGCTTTCCCTGGACAGTAGAGTTAAAGAATAAACTCTTTAATATCCTTAATTTCAGAAGAAACAATGAATGAGCATAAGTCTCAATATGTTTGTCCATATAGTGCACTTATAGTGTACTGAAGTGCCAGGATACACATTTCCAACATTTATCTCAGATAAGTAGAAACGAGAGTGGTGAACTGAAGCGTGGACCAACATTTGGAGCTCTGCAGTTGAACGTGTTAACGGGGTAGTTGAGTGAGGCTGCTTATAGGTGTGTGAAGTGTATGATTTTTAACACTATATTTGTGTGAAAATGTATCAAAATACTGCTTCAACACTCGGCTCACAACTACAGAATCTAATAAACTAAGACTGTGGACAAAGCAGGTAAAAAAACAAAAACAAATGAAATGGTGAAACACATCTGACTTTTTCAGTTCCAATTTGGAGCACTTTCATATGTGGTATTTAAATCTGATACATATACAATCAAGTGTGAACTGTTCAAACAAATGTCGGATTTTGGTCACATTAAAAAGATTAATAAAAAACAAAAACAAAAACATCAGATTTGGGCCTGATTTTGCTGTGTGGATGCAGCCTTAGAAAATGTGTTCAAGCTCACTGTAAAAGTGCATGATATTTGGCCACACACACTTCTTTGGCTTGCGTTCTTGGTTTCTTTAAACTTTGCTTTTAAGTTTTGTATGGAAGCAAACTTCTGTTTGGGGGCTGGAGACAATGTTTTCACAGAGGTCATTTTTTATTACTAAAAAGGCACATAGTACAGGCATCATGTCAAGAGCATCATTATTTTTCCCACAAATAATAGCACCAAAACATCTCCTCTCCAAAACTTCGATAGGCACTGCATTCTGCAAAATTGTACAAACAATAAAATAAGAGAAAATAAGCAAATGTATTCAAATAATTCAAAAATAATTTGCACGTTATAAGCAGGAGATCGGGGCCTGCAGTTGTAACCTGGCACATCTCTCTCAAACGAGCACCTCATAATATGTAACAAGAGTCTTTAATAGCGCAACACTAAGGAAAAAAAAACAAAACAAAAACAAAAAAAAAATGTTCAGGCTTGTTATGTCAAAATGTGCCGAATGTGGTAGATAATATGAGAGTAACATAATACATAATGCAAGATAATATGAAGATAATCTCTTGTCAACATTGTCATTGGACACTGATGGAGCCTGTATGTACAGTACAGCAATTACAAACCAAGATATGGCTACAGTATGACAGTAGAGACGCACGGTTTAAAATAACAGAGCATATTAATCTTCCTGCACTTTCAGAAACAAAGCTACTGTAATTTTCAGGGTTCAAACAGTGTCACTGGGTTGGCTACACCAAATGGTATGTTTTCTGTTCCTTTAATTAGGGAACATCATACTTTTTCTTTATTTAAAGACTTTTAATGTTTTAAGATTCTCAATTTTTTCTAGTTAAAAGTAGTTAAAATGATTGATATGGTAAAAACTGTACCTTTAAAGGCCTTATTCAGGACATAATCAGACCTGTGACAATTCTTATTTAGGCCGACACCAATTTAAATCGAATTGAACTGTTTTAAAGAGCAACACCAGCTGCCTTTATGCATCGCCTCCTTTCTTTGTGTTCCTTAGGGGTTGTGGAGGAAAGGCTGCTGGTCATCAAGACACAATAACAGACAGGTCATTTTAGCATGCTGGCCATGGGACTCATCCATTTACATTATCACATTTTTTGGCCCCTGTCCATGTCATGTGCTGAGATTCACTAGCAAATAAGATTATTTTTGTGTAAAAGTCACTATTAAAAGAAAAAAAAGCTACCAGTGTTTTTACTGAATTGTTCAGTAATTTCATGGTGTTGCTCTATAATTTATTATTTTAATGCTTAACAATAGTTCATGAAGCTGGTTTCCATTTCCACTATATTTTCAATTTAGCCCGTAACTTTAGAACAAGGGGCAAGTCTGATATCTAACTTATATCTAACTAGAGCGTAAGTTATGACCAAAACTGGTTTTCTGTCAATAGCCTTTACAAGGAAACAGAAAGCTCCAGGAAGGGGCAGTTGTTTCCAATAGTGGTCATGCTACAGTGCTGCACGAGATGAAAACAAAGCGAATGTAATTTTCAGTATAGAACTCATAATAATAACGACATTTTCATTCATCTGCGATCATGAATCCCGAGACATAATTGAAGCTTAAAAGGACTGTTATTTACCTTTATTAGGGTACAGATCCAACAAAATGTACCTGTACAGTACCTCTTTTTCTTGACAGTGTTTAAAAGATAGTAAGTGTTTAATACAGTGTTCTGTACTTAATTCAGTAGTCAATAAAATCCTCTGCCAATTACACAGAGATTCTCAACAAGCTGTTCAAATTTGCCATGTACTGATGCTTTACACCACACTAAGGTTAGCATTTGGACTGAGACTCAGAAAATCGCACTTGACAAACATCAGCGTGGCACAATGGTGATCAAGCAACAAGAAATTACATCAAGGCAAACAACCAGGGATGGACGACGAAGGACGACTATGTCATCATGTAATTGCACTTTATAAAAGGTATGTACATCATTCTCGTTGTCCAAACAGTGTTGGCACAAACTCTGTGCTTAATACTTTTAGTGTTTTTTTGTTGTTGTTTTTTTTCTTTTCTTTTGAGATCATTAAATTAAAAGTACGCAGTGAAATAAACTCGACTGATCATTCAAACAAAGTGATAAAGTGGCTGAGCTACCACTGGTTACTGTATCTTAATGACAGTGACAAAGGCATATTGGTACATTGGCATAAAATAATTCCCAAAGATGTGCGCCTGCAAACTGAAATGTTCCATCTGATGATATCTGACACTGTTTACGAATTACATACTTCCTGAGGTAGCTCAGTTGCGAAATGATCTACACTGCATAGCTGGCAAACAGACTTTTCCCTTTTGTTGCTCATGGCCATATAAAAATACATTAATAATATCTCATTGCTTTTATTACAAACAGCTATAGAAAATATGGTTTTCTTTTCAATTCTGTATTAAATAGTCATGTTTTTTTTTTTTTTTTTTTGTTTTGGTGGCTGGATCAGACCTCAGTGCCGTCATTCAGATTGTTGTGGAGCTTGACCTCCAGGTTGACCTGCTTGACCTTGACACCATTGACTTTACAGGCCTCGGCGCTCTTGTTCAGGACATTGACATTCCTCACTGTGCAGTGCTTGCTGTTGAGGTTCTTTTCTAGACGTTCCAGGCACACCTCAACCTTGGTGTTCAATGGGTAGTCCTCGGCTGCTTTGGGAGGTCTCTTCTTCCCAGCGTTTCTCCTACACTTCCTGAAGACCAGGCAGAAGGTCAGGAGGAGCAGCAGCAGCAGTATGAAGGCGGCAACGCCACCTCCAACAGAGCCCCCCATTTGTGGGTTGAAGGTGGCTGAGGCTTCCATCTCTAGCCGGAGGGTCTTCATATTGGTGCCATTTTTCACCTGGTCACCCTCGTTGTCGTAGATGAGTGACTCGTCCAGTGTCAGGCGGCCTGAGCGATCTACCAGGTCACGTCGGCCACGCTTCAGCTGATAAGTCAGGGAGCGCTGGATCCTAGGACTAGAGATGGACTCTGGTCCGATGACATAGATCACTTGGAGATACCACTGATGCCCTGCCTCCACCTGGTGGAGAGAAAAACACACACACACACACACACACACACACACATTTTTACAATGACTTCCATTGAGATGTTTTTCCAAACATCTTCCATTTACAGATGATGGAGGCCACTGTGCTCATTGTGCTTCAATGCAGCAGATATTTTTCGGTACTGTTCCCCAGATCAGTGTCTCAACACAATCCAGTCTCTGAAGTCTACAGACAATTCCTTAGACTTCATGGCTTGGTTTGTGCTCTGACATGCACTGTCTACCATGAGACCTTATATAAACAGGTGTGTGCCTTTCCAAATCAACTGAATTTATCACAGGTGTGATAAATTAAACATCTAAAGGATGATCAGTGGAAACAAAATGCAATTGTGAGTATCATAGCAAAGGCTGGGAATACTTATGAACATGTTACATACTTTTAACAAATTTACAAGATTTCAAGCAATTTCTCACTTTGAGGGAAAAATGAAAATAATCCATTAGGCTGTAACATAAAATATACAAAAAGTGAAGCTCTGTGACTACTGTCTGGATGCACTTTATGCATTCATTGAAAACTATGATATGAGTAAATATGAGTAAACTCATATTTTCTATTCATTGCATATAAAATGATATTTCAAGCCTCTGTTGTACTTTTAATCAGTATGGCTAATAACTCATGAGAAACAGAAATCCGGTTTCTCAAAATAATTTAATTTAAGGTTGAGTAAATGACTATTCTAACACAATGAATATTAAATAAAGGTTTGAAATACATGTCACAAATATAAAATATATAGTTTTTTAGTAAACGATTAACTAAATAAATCCTTTTCATGGTATTCATTTCTTAGTTGCACTAATATGCAGAAGTTCATATGAGCCTATGCTATAGGAGTGAAGTTAATGTAATATACAGGATCACTATCCTTTCACATGCTGAGAAAAGGAATTGAAAGGCTCTGAATGATGAGCTAAAATTGGATCAGATGATCTGTGTTTGCTGGAAGTCAGCTCTGGAGTTAGAAGACAAACACAAAGGTTCTTTAGAAAACAAACAGCAGAACTGTGGCCACGTTCCCCGCAGACATGGAAAAGAGTCAGCTTGGCTCCACTCTTAATACAAGCAGACTGAGGCGAATGCCTGAAGGGCAGGTTCTGAAAACTCAAGATGCTGGCACTCACCAGGATGAATAATACTGATCATGAACTTTTCTGTTGTGTTCACTGACCTTATAGAGGGCGTCGACCTTCATGGTGAAGCCGTCCACGCCAGGCATGGCAGTCATTGACTGCAGGTCAGAGATGTCTGAGGCGAAGCTGGCTTCAAAGGGAACATCATGGAAGTAGCGATCACACACATCCGGTTGCTTCCGATCCTTTAGAAAACAAATGATACCAAACACAGTTATGCTCGGGTACACAGTAGTCCACAGGCCCATCCTCAGGGGGAGGTAGTCCAAAATGGGCTGGTAATGCCACTTTAAATCATATAATCTATGTGAAACAAATGTAGCATGTGTAAAAATTCAGAGATCAATCATGTTCAATCTATAAACAAATAAACACTATTAGAAATGCACAATATTAATGTCACAGAAGTAACACAATGCAAGTTAAATTTTATTTAGCCAATTGTCTGCATCGGGCACCTCAAAGGCATCATCATATTGAGGAATTGTCTCAAAATGATAACGCCTTTGAGGCACCTGATGCAGACAATTGGCTAATCAGAGACGTAGAAGTTTCTCATTCAAAGAAAGGATGGTGACAGTGTTCTTCAAATAAATCATCTGCATTTGCAACACAGACTATAGTAAATAAAATATGACAAGATAAAAACAATCACATAAAAAGCTGAGGTTTGGGTTCTTGTTGGCTGTTGGGCCACGAGACAGAAAGGTTTGAGAAACCCTGATCTATAGTATGTAATAATAATTTGGATGTAACCTTTCATTATTTTAGTCCATTTTATACACATGCTCTGAATTTCTGTTCCATTGAATTTTTATCTTTAAAGCTTTGAATTATTAATTAATAAAGGCAGATTACAAACTGATCGTCTACTTCTTAAGTAATTACTAATTTCCACCCAGAGTAGACTAGATGTATCTAACAAATTAGTGTATGTCCATTGTTCAATTTTAAAATCTGTCATTGCTTCATAAAATGTTCCAAAATGATTTAGAATACAAACTGTTTTCCTGTACAGTTTTGGAGATAGGAAGATTTTTTACATGACAGCATCTCTGAGCCGGTGATGGATGGATATCATCAGTACTTAAAGAACTGTTTTTTTGTTTAATGTTCATGTAAATAGTCTTGTTTAATTGGACAAAGTGCAGCACATTTTGAATACAAACTGGACTAGATGTCAAAATATTGCAATATTGTAAAAATGTCTTTAAATATTGTGATATTTTACAATATTGGCATTTCAAGGTGAAAAAATCTAATTATACAAGCACAGTGATCCTGGTTTACTACTACTAGACAGACCAGTTATGAATAATTGAAAGCCCTCACCAACACAAAGTGTGGCAAATTGGCTCGTTTTACCATTAAAATCAATTCGTCACACCTGGATTTTAAGCTGCAAATATATTTTACGTCCCCTTCTTCACACAGTCCTTTAACATCAGCCATTTTGTGCATTCAAAACACAAATATTACACATCTGATAGAGGTAAACAAGAAAAGATTTACATTGGATAGTTATCTTCATAAACAGCTCACATAAGGCATGACAGTATCAACCCTCCAGACCAGATTAGATGAGACGTTGAGAGGAACCTACCAGCAACAGGAAGCGGTGTTTGAGGTGCTTGTTGGGTTGAATGCAGCCATACTGGGGTCCCTCATTGTACAAGGTGCCTGTAGGGTCAAAGAAGGGCACATATCCATCCCGCCCCGTGCACAGATACACTTTCTCCAACTGCAACTTGTAGGCTGAATTCAGATTCTGATCTGGGTTCCACAACACCCGGCCATACAGTGTCTGGCCTACAGAACACAAAGAAAAGAAATAGATTTTTTAAAGTACAAACACGTTTTCTATAATATACAGTGACATACAAAAGCTTGGCAACCCTTGAAGAGTCCCTTTTTAGGTCAGTGCACTATAAAGGCCACCTTCATCTTGCACCTCATGATCCTGCTGTAGAAGCAATCCTCTTTCCGTCTTTTGTTCCAGATGATGTGATGTTTACATCCAGAATTGAGTATTTAGTTTAATTCTTCAGTATGTCTTCCAATCAAAAGTTTCCCTGCCACTGACTGCGTCACAAGCAAGTATGATCCAACCACCCCCTTGCTTAACAGCTGGAAATGTGTTCTCTCCCCAAACATGTTAAAAATCTCCCTCAAGTATCTCGTATAAATGAGCATTTTTGGTTTTTGCTAATAGGAGCAGAATCTGTACCCATGGAGAAAGCTCCTTTGTAGTCCATCTCAGCCATGGACATGTCTACAGTGGCAGGGTCCATCATGAAGACCTTCTCATTGTTGCAGAGCTGGAACTCAGTGTTGAGAGAGTAGACCACAGGAACAGGACGGTTCGTTTGCTGGAAGGCGATGGGCACCAGGAATCTGTGAGTAAGTAGACAATAATACAAAGCTACATCACCACATTTTTCCTTTCCAATTTCTAATCAGTATTTATTATAACACCACCAGTACTGGGAGGGTCAAAGCTACCACATGCTCCCTCCATGCAGCTGGTTTGGTTCAAATTGCTGCTAACAGAACATCATTGGACAGCTCACACACAACAGCACACTCGAAGAGAACTAACTGCCTGTTCTTTAGAAGGGGTGATTTACCTGTATTGGCTAGCATCAGACTGAGAGATGAGGGAGGGGGGAAGGGAATGGCCTACCGTACTGCACAGTAACTAATTACTTATAATTATAGCTATATAGTTATGGCAGTATATCAAAAGTATGGCAAGCGGGCACTAATGTCTAAGGGTTAAATGTGGGTGGGGCTTAATGTATTACAGCACATTCATAATGGACTGAATTTTACACTAAACAGGCTCCAGTATTTTATGGCTGTAACCTACTTTTCAGGGGCGTGGGCTGTGCAGGAGAGGGGCTTGTCTCCCGGATCAATCCATGGCTGAGTGGGCTGCACTGTGCAGGGAATTAGGAATACGGTGTACTCTCCCGAATAGTCTTTTCTGAAGCACAAGAGAGAAACATTATTAGCTTCAGCATCAGCTGGACACCTGTGTGACCTAATATGATCTGGACCTGCAGTGCCTACCTGCTGTAGGAGCTGGTGGCCCTCCACAGCTGATAGGGTGAGTCAAAGGTCTGCGCGCTCCACACCAGCTGCAGGTCAAAGTCAATTCCACCTAGGTGGTCAGGGGCCATCAAGTGGGACTTTTGCCCAGGAAGAGTGTGATGTTCAGGAACAAACTGACCTGCAAAACACAGGAGGTGAGAGGTTGGATTGGTATGCACATGCACTATTACAGTGAGCCAGATTTCAATCAAGTAGCAGATGTATTCAGAATACTAACAGTTCTCTAATTAAACTATTGATTATTATTTATTGAACCAAATTTACTGTTCCTTCTTCTTTCTCTCTCTATTTGCTGCTGCAACTGTTACATTTAAACCATCAACTGTAAGTGGTTTCATTTTTCATGGTGCAGATAAACAATAGAATCATTACTAGCACGGTGCTCCCTGTAGTGGACTGTAATCAGAATGACCATGTGTATAATATCACTTCTACTGAGCATTATAAAGCTCAGTCTATTTCAGTGTCAAGCACTATATCAGATAATGGACTGATTTATTGCTCTTATATAATGACATTTTAGATATTATATCTAATTGTATATTTACACTACAAGCCATCCAGTTCCTGTGTAAATGGAGCTTTTATGGAAAAAAAAACACATTTATTGATGTCTCTGCAAAGCCAAATGGCAGAAGGTGTCCAGTTCAGTGGCCTTCTTACAGATAATGTGGTCCTGTTGGTTTCATTGAGCCGGGACCTCCGCAGTTTTGAGTGTGAAGTGGCTGGGATGTGAATCAGCACCTAAATCTGAGACCATGGTACTCAGTTCAGAAAGGGTGGAATGCCCTCCTGGGGTTGGGAGTGACTTCCTGCCTCAAGTGGAGAAGTAGCTGAGAATTTTATTCATGAGTGTGGGAAAGATGAAGCAAGGCCACAAACTTTGGGTAGTGATCAAAAGAAAGACATCCTGAGTACAAGTGGCTGAAATGCATTTCCTCGGCAGGGTGGCAGGACTTGCTCTTAGAGTTCGGTCATCAGGAAGGCGCTTGGGAATAGAGCCTCTGCTCTTCCACATTGAGAAGAGCCAGCTGGGGTGGCTCAAGCATCCATTTTGGATGCTTCCTGGATGCTTTCCTTTTAAGGTGTTCCAGGAATGTCTGACTGGCAGAAGATCCTAGGGAAGACCCAGTACATGCTGGAGAGACTATATCTTTCGGGTGGCCTGGGAAAGCCTTCATCCCAGAAGAGCTGGAAAAAGAGGCTGGGGGAAGGGAGTTCTGGACCTCTTTGCTTAGGCTGCTGCCTCTGAGATTTGGACCCATGATAAGCAGCAGATGACCCAGGTGGAATTTAATTTGTAAACCCACCAGGGTTGTGACCGTGGGGGAGTTTTGAATCTGGACTCAAATGCAAATAACAAAGCCGACCAGCTACAAGTGGGGATCGAACTCACAGCATCGAGATGAAAAGCAGCGTGCTCACCACTGCTCTATATAGGAGCTGCGCGTGTCTCGTTGGTAGTGGGGCTAGTGAGTGCTTGGTGAGAACTCAGGGGAAAGGGAAAAGAAAGGGAACTGACAGATCGCTAGGGAAGGGAAGGCTCCAGCGATGTGTACTGGAAATTAGGTTTCAAACTGGCAGGACCTGGGGTTTGAACCCCCACAAGCTCACACACTGTGCTCCTCAGGTGAGCACCTTAGCCCAGTGAGCTATGGGGTGACCTGGGAAACCAGATGCACAGACCAGGTGAAGGGCTGTGAGAAGGAGGGGTGAACTGAAAACTACTTCTCAACTGAGAAGGAAAAGAAACTAAAGTCTTTCTTTTCTCTTTTCTTTTCACTTTTCCTTTCTTTTCTGAATAAACGCTTTTGGAGATAGAAAGAAACAGCATTTACTTGAGGAGGCAGAGGGAAATAATTTTTTAAAAGGTTGGAACACTTCCCACTTTTGGATACAGGACAGAGTGAGAAGGAAAAATACCAGAGATTACTGGCAGCATCTCAGGAGGAAATAACCCCCAAGAAACCAAGGAGTGAGCAGCAGGAGCTGCTTAAATAGTCCAACCACACCTGAACTCAATTAGGCTCATTATCAGGTTTTTCCCAGTCACCGAGCGCACCCTGGCGGCTAGGTGGCGGCATTGCGGGCAGCTCCTTACAGATGTATGGATATATTTACACATACACAATTACACAATTTTATGGAATAATTATGTACAAAAATATATGTATATATATATATAATTTTTTTTTTTTTTTTTTTTTTTTTTTTTACAACAGACAAAGGTATAATTGCTATAGGAACAACTTAGATGACTAATATACAGAAAATACTGTGTATTACATACCTCTGAATTTAGCATGCGTCTTGAACTCAATCACAAGTCTTCCATCTTCCCTGATGAAGATTCGAATGATCTGAAGTCTGGCAGAGAGCACACTGTCTGTCTGGATACCTGTGAATAACAAATGAGAATGGATTCGTCACCTTCCATCAGAAGGGAAAAGAATGGTCTATGTTCTGTGTGAGTTGGTACTGCCATCCCAATGGCTGACTATGGTTCAAGCCAAACACACTGCACCAGTAAGAGTCCTTGGGCAAGACTCCTAATTCTACATTCTCCCACCTGTGTAAAATCTTAGTTGCTCTGGGTACGATTGTCAGATAAATGCCACTGATGAGCAAATAACAGTAAATAATTTGGTTTTGGTAGTTTTATAGGTTGGTGAGTTTATAAGTATTGTTCTTTGGTGTTGAGGAAATTGGCATTCTCAGGTTGGAAAGTACAGAAAATGCACTTGTTTGTCATGCTCATGTTCTTTTTTAGTTTTTAATTTTCCTTATTTTGAAGAGGAGTGTGTGTTTGTGTTTCTCTGATTTGCTGATCTGGAATGCATACCTGTCCTCCAAAGTACAGTGTCATAAAAAAAGGAGAACTCCATCTCTGTGTGGTGCTCCAGAGAGGCCCAGCCTCGAGGGGCCGTCACATAGATGTACGACACATACAGAGGCACCTGCACTGTTAAGAAGGACTGTGCTGAATCTCTGACCTGAAACAATACAGGGAACACACACCACATATTTACAACCAGCAGAATTTACCATAAGCAAATCAGGCTCAGCAGGCATAGTGTGACTTGTTTACTTGTTACAGGCTAGTCAAATTGAGTGCAAATCACCTAAAGTGAAAGAACCATTTACACTCCCAAGACAGACAATAAATAAAAAGATTTTGCACAAATATGACTCAGGTGGCACAGTGTTATGCAGTTCTGGCAAGAAGTGCAGTAGCAGCATTCCGACCTGGAATATTAATGACAGAAATGCCATTCTCCCCATTACAGTGTATCAACAAAATGATTTTTAAGCAAGATTTTGTATCAATTTCATCTTCAAGTTATAAATCCAATTTACTTATTTAAGCCATGTTTTGCATTGCTAACAAGCAACACAAACATCTACCCCACTAACAACTTCGATTACTGACAAGGTTAGTCTTTTAGCCTTTTATTCAAAATCCATTTTAGTAGCATTTGCACCTAAAGGAAAATGATATACCTACAGTTGGCTAATGCAGATTACTAACGAATTCTTATATTAACTCTTATAACCTCATCATTGTGTGAGGAACTATCAGTGAGTAATGAAGCTCAGAAAACAGCTACAATTCACTCGTTTACAACTGAATTTAATCCCAATTTTAATAAGAAAAGGAGTGCATGCATACTGCTCTGTCCACATGCTCAATGCATGAAGAATCTGACTGATCAGTGAGAGGGGGTGGGGCTAATGACCTCACCGACCCAGATATTGATTAACAGGGGAAAACAAGAAAGCAGGGACTGTTTGTTACCTTTCTTTGCTCAAACAGTGAAATTTCAGAGTAAAACTCCTGAAAAGGGATAATACTCATACGTAGATAAATAATATAGGATATTCAGGATGCTTTGGGGTTTTTTTTGGACCACTGTCAAGTATTTTATGAAACTTATTATTATTATAAATATCTCATATCTATGTCAATCTAAAATAACTTGCAATTTTAGCTCATAAACACTCCAACAGAAGTGTCAAAAAAATCAAACAAATATCCATCCATCCATCCATCCATCCATCCATCCATCCATCCATCCATCCATTTTCTGCCGCTTATCTGGGGTCGGGTCGTGGGGGCAGCAGCCTAAGTAGAGAGACCCAGACTTCCCTCTCCCCAGCCACTTGGTCCAGCTCTTCCGGGGGAACCCCAAGGCCTTCCCAGGCCAGCAGAGAAACATAGTACCTCCAGTGTGTCCTAGGTCTTCCTCTGGGTCTTCTCCTGGTGGGGCGCGCGGTACACCTCACCAGGGAGGCGTCCAGGAGGCATCCTCACTAGACGCCCGAGCCACCCCAACTTGCTCCTCTTGACATGGAGGAGCAGCGGCTCTACACTGAGTCCCTCTCGGATGACTGAGCTTCTCACCCTATCTCTAAGGGAGAGCCCAGCCACCCTGCAGAGAAAACTCATTTCAGCCACATCTTGTTCTTTCAGTCATGATCCAAAGCTCATGACCATAGATGAGGGTAGGCACGTAGATCGACCGGTAAATCGAGAGCTGAGCCAAAATTCTCATCCCGGCTGCTTCACACTCGGGAATCCCATGCACCCTCTAGGATTCCCTGGAGAGTATAGAGCTGGTCCAGTGTTCCACGACCGGGGTGAAAACCACACTGCTTCTCCTGGATCCAAGGTTCAACTATGACGAACCCCTCTCCAGAACCCCTGAATAGACCTTGCCAGGGAGGCTTAAGAGTGTGATCCCTCTATTGTTGGAACACACTCTACGGTCGCCAGGGGCAACTCCAGTGTGGAAAAGTGTCCAACCCTTCTCAAAGAGACTGGTGAGCCCAACTATTTCAAGCTGGAACCTCTCAACTTCGCACAACAGCTCCGGCTCCTTCTCCACCAGAGAGGTGACATTCCACGTCCCTAGAGCCAGCTTCTGTAGCCGAGGATCGGACCGCCACGGTCCTTGCCTTTGGCCACCACCCATCTCCCATTGCACCCGACCCCTTTGGCCCCTCCTACAGGTGGTGAGCCCATGGGAAGGAGGACCCATGTTACCTCTGCGGGCTGTGCCCGGCCGAGCTCCGTGGGAAAAAGCCCGGCCACCAGGCGCTCGCCAGCGTGCCCCAACTCCAGGCCTGGCTCCAGAGTGGGGCCCTTGTTCCCGCGAGGGAACACTGTGTCCAAGTTTCTCTCGCATCATAAGGGGATTTTTGGGTTGCGCTTAGTCTGATAACTCATCTAGGACCTGTCTGTCTTGGGTAAACCTTAGGCATGAAGCCCCCGACATCATAGCTCCTAGGGTCATTGGGACACTCAAACCCCTCCACCACGTTAAGGTGGCAACCCATGGAGGGGCAAACAAATATCTAAATTCTGCAAATATATTTCAAATAAAGCCAAATTTTAGGAGCCTAGGATCTCCTCAGAATAACAATATCTGGCATGTGTGACTGTCTCCTATAAATACCTTTACATTTTTTGGTTAATAACAGTACGTCAAACTCTGAAAACAAAATTGGCCTAGGGTTCTAGATGTTAACTAGCAAAATGGATATCTACACATCACTCACTAAACTGTTAATCTCAAATAGAGCTGCTTATGTAATTTCCACCTCTGTATGGCACTGTTATCTTTAAAATGAACAAAAGTAACTCAGCAAGCAATAGAAAGAAAAAAATACATAAATTGTATTTTTTGTGGTACGTTATCTCTTAAATCTGAGCCTCATATGAAAACACGTGCATGCTACTTGAGCAGACTAATTTGACAGTGGGTTCATACACAAACATGGGCTTAACCTGGAAGTCAGCAGTGACTGATCCCCCACAGACATCAATAAGCTCCGTCATATCATAGTAGGCATCAAAGGTCCAGATGCAGCTCTTTAGGTTGAGATGTTTGTACAGCTGGATGGTTCTGGGCTCCCGAACGTTGGGATTAAACTGATAGGGACGATCATATCCTGGGCCTAGGGATATGCTGTCGTAGGACACGTCATCCAAGAAGCCAGTTTCTAAAGGGAAGAAAAGGCATGCAAACTACCTCAGCAAAGATTTACATATATCACAGCACATTTTAATATTTTAATATTAACAGCTATCGGAAATGCACCTTTCAAAAGTCACCAATAATATTTTTATATTCGTGGAAAATTTTTGAGAAAGGGAAAGGTTTTTTCAGGTGCTCTTGGGTTTGAGATGCCCTGGTTTTGACAAAGCACTACTCACCAGAGATGCCCTTCAGGTCTTTTAGGGTGACAAGATTTGAGCAGATATGCTGTTGACGGTAAATGGACTCAGACAGCAGGAAATGCAGGTTGTGCAGGGGCATAGTGGACACCAGAGGAAGCATGCCATCCTGATGAGGAATCTGAACTGAGATATGGATCCTAGAGGACAAATAAGATACATGGTTAATAGCCAAGCTAATGATTTATGTAGCCTTCAGATATCTGGGTATCTTAGTATGTAACCACATTCTCACTGACATTTGTTTATCACCCCGATAATGCAGTTTTTTGTTAATAAACTGAATTACATTTTACATTTACATCTCATTTTAAGTCTGTTACACTTGATGCATTTCGTAGCATCAAGCTGCTCTGCATAATCTGAAATTCCTCTTCCTCTACTAACCTGTTGGGATGCTCTTTGTGTTTGACATCTAGATATTTTAGTGTGGCAATGAAGGACTGGGCCTGGAAACCGCGGGCAGTTCCAGTGGTCACTGGGGTGTGGCATATGGAACCTTCAGTGCCGATGGTGGCAATGTTGCTTCTCAGTGGGGTACCCAGGTGCCCTGCCTTATCCCGGGCCTGAGCCACACAGCGCACATGAAACCGCCGGCTGAAGTAGATACTGTCTAGGACCTATGTAGGAAATGACCATGTTAGAAATATCAAGAAATACATTAAAATGATAAAATATTTGAATATATACCGTATTTTCCAGACTATAAGACACACTGGAATATAAGCCACACCCACAAAGTTTAAAAAAAACAAAAAAAACCTGGAAAATAACATATATATAAGAAGAAAAAGCTATGGTTTAAAGCGTGGGAAAAAAGTAGCGGCTTATAGTCCGGAAAATACGGTAATTACATAAACAGCTGATGCAGATGCTAACTGAGATAATGTAATGCTCCTTGCTCCTTTATTGTCATTATTGTACAACAAAATCCTTTTCTTCTCATATCCTAGCTTAGAAAGCTGAGGTCTCAGTGCAGGGTCAGCCATTCTTGGGCACCTGGCCTTCCTCTGCATACGGTCAGGCCCTCGCAACTGATCCAGAATGCGGTGGCACGGCTTGTCTTCAATGTCTTCAAGTTCAGCCACGTAAAACCTCTTCTGTGTTCTGTTTACTGGCTGAATGTCAGACTCTTATCCTTGATACTGGTCAACCAAAAATGGACCAGCCCCTCTGTACTTGGCAATGGTCAAAGACTGATCTGTACCAAGAGTTCTTTGTACATCAAGTACAGCTTGGCTTGACCCACCATCTTTCAAGATGCATGGAAGACAAGCATCCCGACTCTTTTCTGTCCTGGCTCCGAAGTGGTGGAACACCGAAAAGCTGAGTCACTTGCTGTCTTCAAACGCAGACTGAAGACCAATCTTTTTCAAGAGCATTTAACTCATAAAAGGATTATAATTATACTACGTTGCGTGTGATACAATGTAAGTGTAGGATTGGTTATCGAGGTGTCCATTCTGACATTTACATTTGGTTTGAGGTGTCTCTGGATTCTAGTCTCTACAAACTAGCAATTGGTAACAGTAAAGTACTTTTGTCACTCTGGATAAGAGCCTCTGCTAAATGGCATAAATGTAAATGTACCACTGCCCGTAGCTTTAGTCTCTATAGCTCATATTCCAAACACTGTATTTGTACAGTGTCTGGGGAACAAAATTAGCTATGCAATGTATATCGGATGAATACAAATGTATCAATTTTTAAAGACAGCAGTATTTGCAGTGTCAGAAGTCACTTAACATGGTTTGTTAGAAGTTCATCGTTATTTAAACATGTTTTAAACATTATTTAAACCATTTTCAAGATGCTAACTGGAGGTTATAAGCATCCTAAACTATATGAGTCTTGTCCAGAAAACGCTGGACATCAGACATGCTTTGGCTGACTGACTACCCGTGGAGAAAGGGAAGAAAATATATGTCTTTTAAAAGCTCGGATCACCATTAAAATAACAGACTAACCATGTGGTTGATGGTCGTGTAGGGTGTGTTGTCTGTAACCGTCTCAAAGGGAGAGCGAGCTCCACTGGTGTCTGTGGGGGCTGCCACCTCCCAGCTGAAGTGGATGGAAGTCTGGTTGATGCCAGCCTCCTCACAATGCTCCCTCATTGAAGAGTATTTAGGGTAATGGGGGTCGCAAGGAGTCACACAGACCAGGGGATAGCCTGGTGATGGAGATTTCTTACTGCCCTCCTTCGTGACCTCCTGGACATAGTCGTAGTCTGAGAGGGACACCACCTGCCATGAGATTGAACAACATAAGTGAAACATTTAGCTTTCTTTCTGTGGATTTGGTTAGTGTAAATTATTAAGAAATGATCTATCCTTGCATGACGCTGAAAAACTAGTGCATGCTTTTATCCCACTAGGAGCAATCACGATCACTCAGATCACAGGGTGCTGGCTTCCTACTAGTTCCCAGAATTCAGAGGATCCCTTGAGCTCTTCTGCCCCATTTGAGAAGAGGCTGGCTCCCCTGCCACCACTTCACATTGACTGGTCACCTTCTGGCTACTGGACCTGGACTAGTTGCCCACCTGCCATTACCAACTACTTCAGTACACTCACTAACTATGTATAAGTAGTTTGACCAGAGGAGGATGGGTCCCTCCCCTGGTGAGCCTGGTTCCTCCTAAGGTTTCTTCCTCCAGCTCTGAAGGAGTTGCCTGTTGCCTTAGGCTCACTGGGGGATTTATGCCTTTATCCTTTGTTTATGTTGCTCACTTTTTTATTTTTGATTTCTGTAAAGCTGTTCTGAGACAACTTCAGTTGTAAAACATACTATCCAAATAATTTTTGATTGATTGACATAAAAACAGCTTCAAAACCTAAGATTAATCACAATAACCATCTACTCCTGAATTGCCTCCATACGAATTAAATCAAAATCAAATGTACCAAGGCACCAATTCAAGTTTTCAAGTATTCAAGTAATGCAGAGCAGTCCTTACAATGGGAGGAGCAGGGAGGATGAGGCTTCCTGCAGCTTCTTGGTCCAGGATGGTAACTGTCGCCATGGTAACTTCTCCAAGCACAGCTTCCACTGGGTCATCAGGCCCGAGAACCAGTGAGAAAGACTCATGCCACTCTCGCTCCTCATTGGACAAGATTTCAACCTTAAAGAGAATGTGGTCCACACCTATGAGGGAAGGAGTAGATGTCAGTCATGATTTGGAATCCAATGATAATCAAGGACTTTGAAGGACGAACTTTAATGACTAACCAGGACTGAACTTGAGAACCCGACTCTTGGGATTGTAATCCACTCCAGACTGGGCTGATCCATCTCTGGTACTGCAACGGATTTTGGAGGTGCGATCTAGGTCTCCTTTACGGATTACTTTAATGTTTAGAACCTCAATGCCGTCTGGACCAGAAGGCTCGCGCATTTGGTAAGAAGCTTGCTCAAACTCAATTGTGGGTGCTGTGAAATGGTGGACATGAAAGAATGAGAGAGTGCACTAATGATGCATGACATCTAAATCAAATATCTGTCATTAGCACTTTATCAATAAAAACTGCCTTTTCACAACTTACATCTGTAAATATTCAACTCTGAGTATTGACTGTTCATGTCTAGGGTAAAATTTTGGTACTGACTGCTATCAAACAACCCTACCATCCTCATCATTGGTGATGGTTATGGTGACTATGTCATTGACTCCAATCATTGCTCCGCTCCAGTGATCCCCCTGTGGTGTCCCCAAGTGAACCTGGAACTCCTCCTCAGGTTCAAAGACTGAGTCATCATTGATGTAGACTGTGCAGTTCTTCACCTACAGACAAAAACGATGCTTTACACACATACCCTGATCGCAAAATTTGGCCAGACTCCTTATGTACACGAGTCAATTTAGCATGCCATTAACAGCACATAGCCCTTCAATTTGGAAATTCAAAAAGAGGAATCTGGCATTACTACCACCTTTCACCAATTAAGGTGGTGAAGAACCTTTACAATCAAGTGAAGGAAATGAGACGCAAGATGTAGTAAATTAAATCAGCACCTTTTCTCCTTTGAGGAAGACTATACGGGAGACGTCTGCATTCCTCCTCTCCTCAAAGTCGTCCATCACCATAGCGGACATGGTACGTGTGAAACAGCGAACAGAGGATTTGTAGGTGAGATCACCTGTCCTGATGATGGGGATATGCAGAGCTCCATCCTTCTCTTTTACTGTATATGCCACCTTCTCAAACTGCATACTGGGAACTGAACAGAGGAGCATGTGTTTAAGAGTGACTCCATAAGAACATTTACAATGTATAATGAACATTTAGAAAAATATAATCAATATATATATATATATCAATATATAATGTCACATACTGTCTTGGGTGGTGTCAGTGATATAAACTGAAGCTTCATGTGGCTCAGTAAGAACAGCTCCATTAGGTGAGCTCAGAAAGACGACGAAGGACTCCTTTCCTTCAATGGTGGGATTCTGGATGTCATCCATTATGGTCAAACTGCAAGTCTAGAGAAGAGAAAGACACTGTTTTAGTAAAATATTCTTCTTTGGTCCAAGAAATATATAAAAAGGCCCTCTTTACAACTGCACAGTCCAACTTTACCTTAGCCTCTGGCCAGTTTTTAAAGCTATATCAATTTCCTGTATTCATGTGGACATTTACTGCTCACATCATACCTCTTCAGTCTTGCCAGGCTTGAACTCAACCTTCTTGGAGCTGGGTATGTAGTCCACTCCAGGTGTGGCTGAGTCCTGGTCTCCGGGCCGGGTTGCACACCACACTGAGGTCACAGAGGAGAGGTCGCTGCCCTGCCTCAACACTGGTATCTCAATGGTGCCTGCAGAAACATCAGACAAGAGCAAGCATTTTAATATGTGCACACTATCGACATATGACTATAGAACATATCTCGAAAATGATGTAAAACCAATAAAGGATACAAAAATTCCAACGTCTAACTAATCAAAACTAATCAAACAGAAACCAGGGGAAATGAAAACCATCTTTCAAAAACCCACAGACCTGCATCTTCACTGAAGGTGAAGGACCCGTTGCCGAGGAAAACAGTTGAGGCATCATTGGGGCCATCAATGATAACTTTGGCCACCGATATGCCTCCCATTCGGGCATTGTCCGAGGCGTCTGACAGCACCAGCTCAAATTCCTCAGACAGCTCGTACTCACTGTCGTCAATCAGCTTCACATCGCAGGTGGACATGCTCACTCCAGGCCCAAAAATCACCCGGTTCTCTCCGCTCATACCT
The DNA here is from genome assembly GCA_034509495.1 of Acestrorhynchus altus. Classification (NCBI taxonomy): domain Eukaryota; kingdom Metazoa; phylum Chordata; class Actinopteri; order Characiformes; family Acestrorhynchidae; genus Acestrorhynchus; species Acestrorhynchus altus. The sequence goes on along the minus strand of CM067522.1, from coordinate 9,247,426 downwards.
CGGCTCTTGTAGTCAGAACCAGATTCGAGAGCATGGAGGCTACTGCCCCGTGCTGATCGAGGAACAGTATAGCACAGAGCAGACACCATGCTGCTGGTGTCTCCTGAGAGGTGGAGAGAAACAGAAGACAGAATTCAGGCAGTGATGATGATTACTTTATCGAGCATCAGATAAGGATCTAATGTACAAAACCTATGAAAGAAGACCAACCTTTTCTCTCAATGGGGGCGAAGATGAAGCCTGTGCTTTCACTGACATGGTAGGTTTTCTTGTCAAACTGCAGTGTGGGCTCATCCTCTGTGTCATTGATGTTGACCTTCGCACGAGTCACTTGACCCAGTAGAGCATACACAGGCATACTGAGCTCCACAGTAAAACTCTCAATGTTCTCAAAGACCTGGTCATCATTGATCACAATGGTGCATACTTTAGTGTCCTCTCGCTCATCAAACTGAACCTGAAGAATCAGTGCAAAGTGAAAAGCTGTGAGAAGCTGTGAGAAGTAGCTGTTCCCCAAAAATACACAAAGTGCCATGGAAGAACCCCTCTTTTAGTTCAATGAACCAAATTTGACTTGTGGTATAAAGGTTCTATATGGTATAAATGATTGAACATGGGGCCTAAAGTGTTTCTTCTATGACACTGCTCAAAGATCCCTTTGTAGCCCCTTATTTGTAAGTGTAGTTGGTCAGCAACTGCATGCACCTACAATATGAGCTATAATAAACAAACAATCCATACTCTTCAACCGTACTTTGTCTTTTCACACATTGACTTTATCTTTTTAAACTTGAAGACTTTGGCAAAACCCAAAGCTCTTCCTTTATACAACCAGGCAAATATACACTTTGGGCCCAAGTAGTGCTGACAAAAACTCATATCTCATAGCAGAAAAAAGGTTTCTGCAAGATTGAATTAGAATGTTATTTAAAAACTAACAATATCGCCTCAGCCCATATCTCACTCTGTTTATGTGCTGATACACTGTATAAATAGTGATACATCACCCAGCCTTAAATGAAAATATTGGAACACACCTCTTTATAATTGAACTTGGGTGATTCAATCAGTCTCATGGCCACAGCCATTACAAACCTTTGTGAAAGGGTCAATCGGTCAATGCACCTTTGACTCAATAACTGCTCAATAATTCATCCCTGCCTATGGATTTAGAAGGGGATGTCCTAAAAGCCCACGTAGGGCTAATGTGCAAGTGTCCCAGTACTCTTGAACATATATATGCCATTTAGGCTAATATACCCTACATCCCAGAACACTTCTGGGACATAATAACTTTTATTCTCCTCTGCAGTACCTGTCCTGCATGCTCGACATAGTCATGCTGTCCTGGACGAGAGCCCACCACGGAGGTGGATGTGGCCGTGCCCTGCTCTGTTCGACACAGCACGATAGCATACTGGTTCAGATTCCCGGTTCTTTTCACTGTAACTGCCACAGTGCCTGCCTTCTCACTCACATTATAGCTGCACACACAAACAAAATACCACCTTGTCAACAACACAATATCACACACACAAACACTCTACCTGACGTAGGTGTCAGAAATGTTATCCATTTATCCCATTTGTGGAAAAAACCCACCTGCTGTGCTCAAAGCTGATGAGGGACCACTGAATGTGGAACACGTTGTCACTGACAATGTTGGGCTTGCTGTCTTTCACCAGGAACTTGAAGCTGTCCGTGGTCTCCTGGACCTTGTCCTCATTTAGAACATAGCGGATGAGTCCGAGGTTTACATCGGCTGTAGGACAGAATAAAGTTCAGTTTTGAATTGCAAAGTTTTGCAGTACATGAATCTAAGACTCATTACTACTCAGACACCTAATCTCAGAGCCTTAAATTAATCTGGGTTCTAATGCTAATCCAAGCCATAAAGTCTGGATTATCGAGTTTCACCAAGTAGTTTGTTAATGACTTATGTATTAGGCAACCATCCAAACAAAATGGACCTAAACAGGCCTATTAATCACAAAAAAAGCCAATCCGTCAGGTCGCAGCTCCTTCTGCTTTCTTTACAGGTCAGCCATATTCATTTTGTTTGGTGTGAACAAATTTTATTTACTTTGGTTGAAACTGTGGTTTTCTAGGTTGAACCCTTTTAAAAAAAATTACACAAAAAAAAAAAAAAAAAAAAAAAATAGTTGTAAAAAACAAATAGTTGCAAAGGAAGTGCTGATTGTAATGCTATTCAGAAGGAAAAGGACTGATACAGGGAATATTTATTGAGCAGCACATACAGGAGTAGTGAGTTGTAGGGTTTCCTAATGGTTTCCACCAATTGTGTATCCCATGCTAGAATATTCTCCACCCTTTCCACCCTTCAAGATTGGAAGTCCCACACATTTTCTATCAGAGAAATCTGGCCATGTCATAGAATCTGCATCTTGTAGGCAAGCTCTTGAGACAGCAGCAGTATGATGATAAGCATTGTCCAGTTGGAATAGTGCACCAGAGTGTGTGCTCATAAAAGGTAGGACTACTGGTTGCAGGACCTGATTAATGTAAGCTTCAGCTGTCAAAGTGCCTGTAATGAAGGTTATCTGGCACTGTATGGAATTGTACACCACAACATGACACCAGGCCCTCTGGACATGTGATATGTACCAATAAAACGTTGATCATGGCACTGACCACAGTGCCTCCACACACAGGTTTGTTGGTAATAATTTCAGCAGTACCTTGTGTGAAGGAGGCAATAGGAGTTCCTAGATTGAGCTTGCTCTCCACGTAGCCATGCTTGGGTTCAGAAGTGATCTCATAAGTCAGCTGACCATCATCTGTGTCAGGATCGATGGTGAGGAGCTCTTTCTTGGTGATCAGGTTTGTTGCCTGAAACATTAAGATAAAAACAGGAAATATTTAAATTCTATAAAGGTTCCATTTACCACACAGCAGAGGTGGGCAATTCAGGTCCAGCAAGTCAAACCGCAGGATTTTGTTGATTGCATTCAGTGACAAGAGCAATAGTGAGGTCGGGGATGTTGGATGATTACCACCCCACCTCATCCACGAATCATCCCAACAGTATTAGATGGAGCACCATCATTCTATAGAACTCAATTCCATTGTTCCACAGCTTAATGCTGGGCTTTAACCCCTCCTGCCCACAGACACTAGGCTTCTATGTTCCTGTTTATCTGTCCTATTCTATTAGCACTACTTCTCTACAGAAACTAGACAAGATGTGTGTGCGGTGTGTATCCCTGTGTCAGCAATGGATGCAACTTAAAGAACCTGAATCCATTCATAAGAAGGGATGTATTTAGTTATAAAAATGGATGCTTGGACCCTACTAGCAAAAGCCTAAAGAGTTATTACCAACAGTTTGTTACTGTGGACAAATCCACATATGGCCAGTTGGTGGCAGCAAAGTAGCATAGTCGTTGCACCCAGTAGGAACACTTTTGAGAAGTACTTTTTAAAGGTATTGCAGGCAATTAGAAAGTGCACACGTGGTCACCTTGTTGTCCATGTACTCCAACCACTGCAGGCCCAGGTTGGTGACGATGCGGGGTGTTCCATCGTCGACAGGCAGGATGTCAATTTTAAACTTCTGAGGTGCTGCAGTGACCACCTGAAATGGCAGTTCCCCCCCAGAAGAGGTTAAACCATTTAAAAAGTGAAATTTGCATATTTTTCATTTAATGAAGTTGAAGCTTTAAGACGCCAATGCCACAATTTATACAGCTTTTAAGATTTTCATGTTCTGTCACTGCGACAGAGTTCGAAGTGTCCTAAGAGATTTAGTGTGCTCACAGTAAGACTGTCATATTTTCAGTGTGTGACAAGGTGAAGCAATTTCCTTCCTACAGCCCACCTAGATGATGTTTACTCATCAGCTTTCTGACAACATGCTGACATGGCCAGAAGGGAGGAAAGCTACGACTGACAGACAGGCATTAGATGATGGAGTGAGTGAGTGTGGATGGATCTGGTGAACTTTTCAGACATAGTCAGCCAGCTGTGTTTGGTGTCCAAAGATAAGCTTCTTCATGAAGTTACCAAGCCATGAAAACAATTCCACTGCTGGAACACTATTGAGTAATTAAAGCCACTTTGGTAAAATGAGCATTGGGTCATATTTGTTTTATGACCTAAACAGGAAGAACATAAGAGCGGAGCACAGCTGTAGAACAGAGCATAACTGTAGAAATGTTCAGAGTTGAGCCAGTGTTAAACTGGCCCAGTTCCACCACCCCAGGAAAAAACAATACATCAGTCTTCTAGAGTAAAAGCCATCAAAGCAGGACATGCAAATGCAACTAAGGCGCAACCGATATTTAAATAAACTGTAACTGATACATAACAATGTTGATTTTCATAGGATAAATAAACGACGACTTAGGGAGTTAAAGTAGAAAAGTGCTTTTCTTAAACGAAAACACAGAATGGCTGTTGCTATGTGGTCACTAGGGGTTGCTATGGTACTATGTAGTTACTATGAGGTTGATAGGGTATCCCATGCTATTGTATCTCATGTGGTTGCTATGATCTTTGCTAAATAGGTACAACAGTTTTACTCTGAAGTGTAATGTAATGTGGTTGCTAGGCAATTGCTTCATTATTTTCAATGTTTGTAGTGGGTATGTTAGGTAGTTGCTATAATGTTGCTAGGTGGTTGTTATGGTGTTGCTAAGTACTACAGTAGGTAGATTAGTATGGTAATTCAGTTTTGATTTGGTGTTGCTTAAAGATGGCTAGGCAGCCGTTATGGTATCTCAAGTTGTTGCTAGTCTGTTACCAAGTGGCTGCAGTGGTACCCCAATGTCGTGGATCTTATGAGGCCATTTCTGAAGACATTCACCCACCTCTTTTCCTCCTTCCTCTACGATGAAGAACATGTTGGTGCCATCACTGACAGTGAAGGTGAAGCGGTCTTTGAGTGAGTTGCTGCCGTCATGATTGTAGCTGATGCGGTTCTGATAGATGTCGTCCATGGTGAAGGTATTAGTCTGCCGGTAGTGCTGACCGTTGTTGGTGCGCTCAATGCTGCCATGACGAGGAGCCTGGACGATGGTGAAAGTGATTGAGTCCTCCTGAAAGGCAGAAAGGAAGAGAGAGAAATTCAGTAATTCAATTCAGCATAATTACAGTGCAGTATAATAGAAAGCTCAGGGTCTAGACTCACTAGAGTAGAGTAGCGTAGACACAAAACCACAGACAGTACAGTGAACAACACTGTATTGTTGGAGTGCTAAAGGTCATATAGGCAGTATGTAAGAAAAGTATAGTGTGTGGAAAAAAAGCAGCAGCAGTTGACAGTTAAGGGTAGGTGAGAGTTAAGGGTTGTGTCAGATTTAAAAAACAAATGTTAAAAACTATTGGAATTTAATGTTTTAATCAAAATTTGCTGGCTTACAACCAGTTAAACAGAATGTTTGTAATGAAATTCTGATGATTAAATTGATGCCAAATATCATGGTTGCCATGGTTACCTCTGTGTCTGCATCCACAGCCTTCAGCTCAAATTCCGTGATGGTCTTTCTTACTCCCTCCTGCACCCGCATCCCCGGCACCTGCAGCACAGGCAGGGAATCGTCCACAGGCCGGATACTGATGTAGAACGTCTGAGAGATCTGCAACATATACACAGGTATGGCATGAAGGATAGAATTGACTCCTATTAGCAGTACAATAATATATTATTATAATAGTAAAACATGTTTAGTAAGTTAATTGTGCATCTTTAGCTCTGCTTCATCACTCTTACTACATCTTACTGCTTGAATAACTTGACACCCATCACAGTTACCAGTGCCCTTCATAACCCAAACCCGTCCTCACTTTAGTTTTTGGTTGTTAGTGCTTGGCAACCAATCAGAAAACTAAGGCTGTCACCCAAATGGATCCCTATTTGCTTAGTGTTATTGCACTGTGAAGGTTTATTTAGTTGATTAAGCAGTGGTAGGAACAGATTCTGACTCTTCCTCAACAACCCATGTCAGTACCGCTCACATAAACAAGCAGTGTGTGAGCCATGTTTTAAGCTCCGCCCACACTCAATCTGAATTCTCAATGAAAGTTTGTAAAGCTCTGTGCAGTTCATGGAATAATCCTTGATTATTCTGCTTACAAACATAAACCTCTAATTAATGAACAAACGTTACAGGAACTTCAAAGTGTCCAGTGGCTCGTAACTCTCACTGGCTCAGCTGATAGCTAATTCAGTAAATGTCATCAGCTCCATTCATTCCACTGTGCTGCTTAGTCAAGAGACTCATAGTTGCATTCTGGTCCCTATTCAGCTCATGTAGTGAGTAACGATATTTACTATAAAATACCAGTCAATGTGGGACATTATAGTGCCCTCAAAATCACTTTCAAATTCCACTTTGCAATTTAGACATTAATGATAAACTAATTAGATCTAATCTAATATTAGATACACTCAATAGTGCCCAGAAACATAAATAGAGCTCCATTTCAGTCACAGCTTGAATATACTGTATCATTCAGCAGAACCAATCATGACACTGAATGTTATTTGACTGCAGTTTATTTGACTTCTTCTTCTTCTTCTTATTATTATTATTATTATACTACATCCAGTGGTGCTTGAAAGTTTGTGAAGATTTTTATTTATGCGTGATTTGGACCTAAAACTTCATCAGATTTTCAAACAAGTTCTAAACGTAGGTAAGCAGAACCAAATCAAACAAAAGAGACAAAATATTACACTTGTTAATTTAATTAGTAAAACGTGAATGGAATGAGCAAAATGATCCAAATCCTCAGTAAAGGGGATTTTATGCCTGTGGTGGGAAAATATTTAATATTTAAAATCACAATTGGAAATGGCACCTGTCTTATTAACTGTATATGAGCCAAACGTTTGGAAAAATTAGCTTGAAAGAATGTCCTTCACTAGTACATGCTCCAGGTTCCAGCTCTAGTCTTACTAGTAGATGATGCAACCGCTGGATATAGGCATCATTTTCCAACTCGTTAAAAACATTGTAAACTCAGAACGAAAAAATCAAGGATGAGCATTGTTACATCTTTAATGAAAATGACAAAAATATGCAAGTTGGTCAGAAACTGTTTTCCTATTTAAATGCAAATGAAAGAAAACAATCGAGAAACAAATAAGCAGTTACACAGCCATGTCTGAAAAAGGGGAAAATTGAGTTTCTAATTGAACCTCAGTCTATATAGGATCAAAAGCTCTAATTGCTTGTGCCGATGCTGTGCCCTACAGACAATGCTTTAGTTACCCCACCCCCCCCACACACACCCACCCCCCTCTCTGAAGAGGCACTTTTGTGAACAGAGGGGAGTTTTCCACTTGAGCAGGTTACACTTTCTGTGCATTGTGTGATAACTGAAATGCCCTGCCGTGGTAATCTTTCAATAGCTTGTTGACCAGTTTGGGTTTATTCAAGCAAGTCTGACACTCATTAGTATGTGTGTGTTTGCATGTGTGGCTGTGTGAGCGTGTGTTTACCTCGTTAGCTCCATCTGACACTGTGAAGGAGAATTCATCCGAGTGTTTCTCCTCTTCACTGGTATGGACGTACTGGACTTTGTGGGAGGCCAGGTCAGTCTGAGTAAATGTGCTGATGCGCTTGCCTGAAAGGTTAGCACCGATTATTAGCTTTGCTAAACTTTACACTCACTCTAATTTTAAGAGATCAAAGATATGAAATTTCTGCCTCAGCAGAGGTCTGATTTGCTCAAATGCATTAACAATGGAAAAGATTCAGTTAGCGAGCTTTAATTGAGGCACCATAAAAGTTAGGATGATGTTATAATTGTGCCAGAACATTTTAAAATCTAAAGACTGTCCTCAGATTTTTTTTTTTTTTTTACCTTTTTTGAACTTTAAACCACCTATGAATTATGAAAATTAATTTTAGATTTCTCAGAAATAAAGAAAAGAAAATAACAATATAAAATAAACTTTAGATCAAAGTGGCTTTATTAAAACATTTATTTTATTTGTAAATTAATAAGTAATTTTGGTAAAACTTTACAATAAGGGTACATTAATGAACATTAGTTTTGCCAGTAATAAACATTACTAAACCATTTAGTAATGTCTCAGTTAATTATTAATGAACAGCACAGGACGAAAGAAACAACATCCTCTTATTCATTGTTTCTTGTATGCTGAAACGTATTTATTCATATGGAAGTGTGCAAAAGTCTGGAAACCCCCACTCAGATTTTTCTAGATATCTACACATTTTGAATGCATTTGATCATAAACCTTTACATTACAATTTTGATATACAGTACATTTGATCAGCTGGATCCATTATTTAATCAATTACTGTCTCAGTGCAGTTCTTCACTAAACTAAACTCAATCAAATCAGTCTGACTATTGCTCAGTGAATTAAAGTGTAGCAAACAGAACTGGCAAACAGACTTTTCTGTAGAACACATAAGTGTAGCTATGATGAAAAAAGAAATGGGAAACAAGGGGAGGAGAACAAATCCTTTACAGTCCTCCTAATCCCAGTGGACCAGTACATGCTGAATCACATCCATTTAGGCTTATAGAAGGATATGACCTTATATGTACAGTCTGAATTATGATCTAAAACTCAATTACTATAATCTTATTATTTTGATTATTTCAAAAGCAGACAGAGTAGTAGCAGGATTAAAACATGAAATGAAAAATTGGTTAATCATTAGGAGTTAAACCTCTGTAGGAGAGCCTCTGCTATGCGTTCATTAAAACTGTATTCCCTCTCACATTGTCCTGAATGCTCAGAAGGATTTTGAAGGCATCAGTGATCATCACTGTACAGCTTAGACATTTATAGGCAATGAGAATTGCTTTTAGCTTTTATTACTGAAAGAATGTTAATTCTATCTTAAAAACATTCTTGTCTCTATATGTTTTCATCTAAATATGTTTTATAAATTACTTTAATTTCTTCTCTATTATTCCAAACCAGGAATAAGAAAAAGCCCCTCTATTTCTACAACTTCTGACTGCTGCAGTATTAAAGCATGCAATGTGCAATCTGTCAGTGCAGCGTTTCTCAACCATGGTCCTGAACGCCCCCCTGCTCTGCACATTTTAGTGAATTCCCTGCTTTAAAACACCCCCTGCAACTCTGAAAGGACTTGTAAATCAGCTGTTGTGTTGAATCAATGTGATATGCAGAGCAGGGGTGCCTCCAGGGCCAGGGCTGAGAAACGCTGGATTAGTGTGGTACCTGGATTGGTGGAAAGTTCAAGATGGCCAAGATGGGACTGCTTGGTGATGTGGTACACGAGTTCGCCAGGCTCACTGTCCTGGTCAGTAGCGGACAGTTGCAGAGTGCCGATCTTCTTCACTGAGTTTTCATCCAGCACCAGACCCTTATTCACCACGACTGAAGGGGGGAGCTTATCCTCTGAAGCAGAGTAACACAACAGTTAACATTTAGTACCGTGCTGCCAATACTGACTGTGCTGAATTTCAGGATTAAGCGAGTAAGCAGCTTTTACATTTAAGGTCAAATAATAAAAATGTACTTAAAGGATGAATTTAACACTGAGATCAAAATCTTTTAGTGTGTTTTGATCCAAATTTAGTAATGTAAACATAGTCAATTCCCACTCCCTAACTAGATCTCAATTTATCTCAATTCATCTCATCTTCACCAAGCTGCTGTTAACATCACAGGACAGCTGAACATGCTTGAAGGAGCACACCAACTAACAGAAAGCTGGGGACCCACAGCGTTCCTCTGAGCCCGTTGGCTGCTCAGTACGATACAAGACTGGCTTCACATGTATCAGAGAAAGCAGTGTTTGGGAGCATTGCATGTGATATGGGGATAATCCGAATGGGGTTGGGTAATTGGCACTTGGAGGGAAAACTGGGTGGTTAGATGGTGACATCGCAACATCACAACCAGTCCCCCACATTGACTGTCCAGCAATGATGAAATAGTGGTAGTTTGAAAAGAGGCGATGGCTGGCTTCACAGGCATCAGTGAAATCATGCATTTGTCTTCACCCTTCTAGTGCTGGGAACATGGTATGTAATAGGAGGAGAGTCCTAACAGGGTCGGCTAGTTGGCACTTCCAAATTAGGGTGAAAAATTTGGGTTAAAAAAACCCCAAAATAAAATACTATTACTAAAAACATAAGCTCATTAAGGGATGCATCCATCAACTGACAACTAATCATTGCTGATTTATTGATAAAATGCAATTTAATTTCTAATTTTATATTGAATCAAACTACTATGTTAAATTACGTAATCATGCCTTAATTAAAAAGAGCTACATACCTAGAACACTGATGAAGAAAGACTCATCAATCAGTTTGTTACCCTCCGGATCTTCAAGGTCAAACTTAAAGGAAAAACTGCCTCCACTCTCCCCTTTTTCATGGACATACTCCAGAAAACCTGTTATAAGAAGGACAAAACTCTGAGATAGGACCCTGGAGATATGTGCACTCTGATGGCTGTCAAAGTGATGGCAGTACTAAATACTTTTTCTAAATGATTGACCAGACTTTTTCTATGACACTGTGTCTACGACACAGAGAGTGAGGTAGGAACCTTTGTTGATGTCCTCCTGAGTGAAGCTCTTGACTGGTCCTCTAGCCGAGAGCTGGACTTTGCTCCTGCCTTTAGTCAGCTGCAGTATGCCCACACTCACGTCTTTGGTTAGAGTGAACTTCAGTTTTAAGTTTTCAGAGTCAATGTCTGTCCCTTTCAGTTGCTGCTCTGTAATTTTAGATGAGGAACCTGGTACAGATAGACATGAGACGATTTGTACAGGAATGTCAACAGACACATATGATTTACACAACAAATATAACAATAATTTATCATTTTATAGTGTAAATCTAGACAAATGCCTGATACATATACACAGTACTAAAAGGTGTCCTGACCTGCTGCAAGCTGAAGGCCTCGGTTGATAGTGACTCTGGGTCCTTCACTCTTTTTCACGTCCATGCTGAACTCCAGAAGACCTGTCTCTGTGTGTACCCCATCCGTTACAGAAAAACTAATCTCATCTGTCACAGAGCCTTGTCCATCCGGGGTGTACACCAGCAACTCATCTAGAACATCCTGGTATGTGAAGGTGGAACCTTGAAGGAGGATTTTGCCATTCTCCAGTGGTTGGGAGTAGAATTGTCTCCTGCGTAGCTTGCCTGTGAAGATGGTGGTGAAGAATGTTAAGCAGTACTTTGCACTGGAGCCCAAAGGCTAACTTGTGAAAAATGTATTTTTACATTATATATCACATAGAGTTGTTTATAGGTTTCTGGCAAGCACGGTCTGAGTACACTGTCCACACAAAAGCACAGAAGTATGCAAACTGTTGTAAGTTGTCTGACATAGTATACAAATAATGATATCTTAGCAGTGAAATCTCCTTAAATCTAGTAAAATGTCTAATTTTAACACTAAACGAATATTATAAGATTGTTTTTATTTACTGGAACTGGTACTTGCTTTATTTAATGTCATCTATTAACTCTTAAAAAGTTAGGTAAGGACTGTAACCCTGGTTCTCTGATGAGTGAGGTATCTCAATATGGGACATGCCGCTTCGCATTGTTCTCAGAAGCATTGTTTCAATACGCTAGCTGTAACTGTCTGAGAGTGGTGACGTGAATGTGGCAGGGCATGAGCCTCCTCGCTGCCTTACAATCCACATCACACAGTGAATATTCGCCACTCTCAGCCAGTCACAACTGGCATATTGAAATAATGCTTCGGAGGACAACAGGAAGGGGCGTGTCCCATACTGAGATCACAAAACAAAAGCTTAAAAGATCCACAGCCAAGATCCACACTTTACTGGCAGTTACATGCCCTTTTTCTAGGCTTCATAAATCAAGAACAGAGTAATGTACAGACGTGATACACACATCATATACACACATATCAAGACTTACTCTATCTAACTATTGTCTCAACACTGTGTGATGAACTGTCTGCGAGTAATCAAGTTTCAAACTGAAATAAATCTCAGTTTAAATATCCACATGTACATGCTCAACCTGCATGCACACTCAGTGAGAGGGGGCGGGGCTAATGTCATTACTGACCCAAATGTTGGGTTACAGAGGAAAACGAGAAGGGAGGGGCTGTTTGTTCTTTTCCTTTGCTCACGCAGTGCTCAAATTTCAAGATAAAAGCCCTGAAAACATATAATATGGATACATATATAAATAAAATAATAAATAAATAATAACAAAAATAATAAAGGATATTCAGGGTTTTTAAAAATTTATTTGAACCAGTGTGAAGTTTATTGACTAACATACTATTATAAATATATTTTTGATCATTACATCTAATCATTAAAAATAATTCATCAACATTACTGCACTATCAGCCCAGAAACAGAATTTCTGACATATGAGGTGTTATTTAGTCCTTATAAGACATTTTTTTTATCAAAACATACTAAAAAGTATAAAAAATATTTAATTTCGGTTCATTTTTACATCTCAAATGAAGAGGAACTGAGTAGCATAGGATCTCCTGAAAATAACAATATCTTGCATTTTTCTCCTATACATTTTTTTTACTCTTATATCTCCTATAAATATTTTAACATTTTGGCAAATAAAAGTATGTCAAACTATGAAAATATATATTGCCAAGGAAGGGCAGAGCATAAAAGTGGAAGAGAAGGAAGAGTTGGGGTGGGTGTGAATTTTCATCATGAGAAGGTGAGGGAGAGGAGCGGTTTTATAAGGTGTGCAGTTGAGGAAAGGAAGGGTTTGGGCTCCCAAACTCTATTAAATGGAATTAAAATTCTGCAATATTTAGACTACATTTAAGATGCTAGATATATATTTTGTACAGACATCCTCACAACTCAAACCTCTTACACACTGCAAACCTCCATTTCTACAACCATGATAAACTCATGCATTGCTCCCTTACACACTTTTCAACCTCTACTAGTCTGCCTGTCGAACTGTGTGCAGGACTACAGCAAGTTCAGTGTGCCTGCCTTGTGTTATTCGGAGACTATTTTGTCTCCATCAGATCCCTCTGAACTGCTGTTCCTCAGCACCATAATACTTTATAATACTGACTCATAATAAAACAGTAAGAAAGCTGCCGTGAAGCCCCCCTGACATGCTTCCATAAAAGCAATGTCAAAAGAGCCCTGTGGGCTCTAGCCTTTCCCTGCCAATGCAGTCAACCTCAGAGGCCCCGGTCTGCTAAATGGCATGGCATACAATGAAAGCACCACCAGTGAGCCTGAGAGACGCTGGACACAAAGCTCAAAAAGATGGACACATGGAGGGAGGAATGGAGGGAGGGAGAGTGTGAGAGTCTTTAAGGCTTTTTAATTACATGCATAAAACTCACTTTAAAATTTAATGAGGTCAAACAAAAATGAAGGTGACATTGTTTCAGCAGAGATTAGGACCACTGTGTATGTGAAGCAGTTTTGGCTGTCATTTTAATATTCTGTTATTTTAATCATTTTAATATTCTGTTATTTTAATCATTTTAATATTCAGTTATTTTAATCATTTTAATATTCATTTATTTTAATCATTTTAACATTTGGTAATTTTATTAATTTTGATATTCATTTTGTGAACAGTTTTATGCCACAGTTCAATGATTTTAATATTTCTTATTTAGTCATTTTAATATATTTAATATTTTAGTCATTTTAATATTTGGTCATTTTATTGTTTTTAATATTCAGATTTAAAGTCATTATAGTATTCATCTTTTAAATCATTTTAGTATTCAGCTATTTTAATCATTATAATATTCAGGTATTTTAGACATTTTAATATTTAGATGCACTAACAGAACCAACACACAACAAAGTCCAGAATGCATAACTCTTCTGTGTTCGGTGTGAAGTCACATTCCCATAAGGGTCACAAATACATCTCTCCAATCCCCAAAAACAGACATTGAAACAAACCGTAGGATGGCTTCTTGATGACAGTGAGTAAAATCTCATTCTCCGGTGTATCCTGATCCAACACATTAAGGGAGGAATTGGTGATGACCACACCTGTGTTCTCCTCCACGTGGATGCTGCTCACTGAGATAACTGGAACTTTGTCTTCTTTAGTTTGCTGAAATACAAGCCAAGCTGCATTAGAGCTTACCAACAACTCCGTGAGACATCTTACAGCTATGAGTTAATAACTTCATAAAACAGAGAATGAAAAATCATATAATCATATAATAAATCTTAATGCATTAATATTTATAAAATGCAGAAATCTGCAGAAATAAAAGTGGAATTAGCTTTACAGAGAACTGTAATATCTGTAACATTCTATTTTAATAGGTTTAGAACTGCACTCCTTAATTAACTAGTTCAAGTAACAGAACGTAAATACTATAAAAAGCTGGGATCACTATAATTGATTAGGCCAACCTAACTCAAAATGAATAGATGAGGCTCACACGCAGTTCAAGATCACCTTTTAATTCAATTAATAAATTAATTCAACTGTGTTAAACTGACTTGAATGAACTGTGTTATATGGTGATGTTTATGTTTTTTCAGGGCAGCAAAATGTAACAATCAATTTGCACACTGGGTGTGTATTGCCCTCTTCAAGTAATTTCCCACAGGTTACCTTGGCTATGTGTGCACTTACTGGCCTGCTCTCAGTGTTACCACTTACTCTGCTTGTGATGGAGGTTGTATGTTGGTTGAATGGTACACTGACCACAAATGTAGTTCACGAGATCAGCATATGGAAGTTATTAGGAGTTTATGTTTCATTTTTGAATGTGAAATTAAACTGGTTGATTTTCTTACCTACAAATAATGTGCAACAAGTGCAACAAGTGTAAAGTTGTTTGTACTCTGCTGAGGGGGTCATTCAAGCTCAAATGATTTAAGGCAATCATCATTTGAGTTCTCTTTTGAGTGTGATTTTGCAGTGAACTTTACCCTGGTTTTTGGATAAGATAAACTTAAGTGTAAGTATAATATTTACAATATCGGTTCTGAAACTGGAGTTTGCATGTTCTCCCTGTGTTCGCGTGGGTTTCCTCCAGGTACTCCAGTTTCCCCCACAGTCCAAAAACATGCATGATAGGTGAATTGGTGACTCTAAAGTGGCCCTTAGTGTGTGGATGTGTGTGTGTGTGTGCGCGCCCTATGATTGGTTATTCCCTTAGTACTGCTCAGCCCAACACTGATCAGTTCTTTTAAATGACTGAAGAACTGCTGCAGTTCAGTCCAGACTTTACTGTCCTTTATCTCTTGAAAATAAAAATGTCTGTATGTTTGTATTCAGCCACAGTTTCAGCCCGTAACACACCTGGATGTCTATGGTAACATCAAAGGCTTCTGTCTGGCTGGAGCCATCGCTAATGTAGAAGCTGAAAATGTCTTGGTGGACATTGACCTGGTGGACATTCTGGACATAGAAGATGTGGTCTAAGGTGAGGTCTTCCATTGTGAAGGGGACTTCTGGGCTGATTACCTGAGCTCCACCCACCGATCCAACTGTGGGGAGAAAAACATAGTGACCAATCTTTATGCCTAATCTGATAACCAGAAGAAATTCAAAATAAATCACAATGTGATTGAAAGACATCTTAATATTGTGTTCTACACCAAGCAATAACAGGTGGAGCCCAAACAGAGGAACTAGAAATCAATTTATGTGAACCGACAGATAACAGCTATCAGATCTAAGATCCGATCAACAAACTATAACAAAGAAAAGAAGAAAGAAAAAGGAGGCCAGGACAGAGGTGTGTTTTAACAATGGGAAATCAAACAGAAGGCACTACCTCTGCGTAAAATGATAAAAATGAGCTCCATTTCATTTCACTTCCTATTCACTACCCAGGCTCCAGTACACTTCACTTCTCCTTTTAGAATTTAGTTTTTCTCTTCAGCCTCCAGACAGGAGAAGGAACATTTGTCATATTTGCGCACCATTATTGATTTAAAGGCTCAGTGTGCTCAGTGTTATGGATAGGTTTTCCAAACGGTAGAAAAAAAAGGCCCAGTCAAACTTAAAGAAATATTATGTAGCATTTAAAACAGCAGCTTTAAAGATCTAAATTGACAGTAATAAGATATAACTATTGCTGCCATTCTTTTTTTTTTTTCCAATTAGATATGCTAATTACCCATCCCCCTAAGTAGCCTCCCACATTACATGCCCTGCTCTCAACACTAGGGGGAGAGAGAGATCGTCCACGTTTCCTCCAAAAGCCTGCCACCTCTTTTTGAACCGCCACCATTTGTATCGTTGCCATCAGAATCCCCGGTTCTGACACAATAGACGGCAGAGTCGACCAGCAGCACAATTGTGAGATGTAGGAGGCCATCTACCCACCCCCCAAGGGAGAACATGCCAATTTCTCTCCTTCTGGACCCCGGCTGCCGATGGTGAGCAGCATGAACCTGGATTCAAACCAGCGACCCCAGGATCATAGTGGTATCACCTTAGCCCACTACACCACTCAGGGCCCTATTGCTGTCATTCTGAATTGGAATGGTGTTTCTACACTTTGCATCTTTGGAGGAGCTACACAGCCCGAGTCATTCCACATGCTTCTTTCACTTCAGTCAGTCAGATGGCTCACCAGTCTAGGTGGCTCAGGGGTTGAAAGGAGAAGGGTACCTAACTTCAGCTTTGGTCTATTTTTCCAGAGTTTTAAACCTATTATTTCATATAAAACTGTGCCTGCAATTTTGAACCACAAGAGGCATATTTGTAAGGAACTGAGTGTGGTTCTTGACAGTGAAGGGCTCAGAGTGCTGAGAGTGCGGGGCTGCAGCTGGATAATACCAGTCTAAAGTTCTAATACTACGATCTGAGGTTTGAATCCTACATCATGAGTGGCCGTGTCAGTATAACCCACCTCGTTTTGTGTTTTCTATGAAGCCATACTTTGGAGGGTTGATTAGCCACACCAGCAGATCTTTTTTGGGTGTGTCTGGGTCAGAGGCAATGATATGATTGGCTGATAGCTGGACTCTGCCTCCTTCTTGGACCTGCCAACCCAGAAAAGCACCAAATTGAGAAATATATCCAGTAGAGGAGTAACTTTCTGTCCTCACAACACCTTGATGTAATTGTGATTAAATGCATCATGAAACCTAATACAAGTAGATATGATAATTGTCAATTCAGTGTTGTTTGGGTGGGTGGACATTCTGGTTGGGTAGGGAGAGAATACTAACCTTGATGCCGCTATGGACAGTAACCACAGGTGGCTGTCTGCGCACAGAGGTGATGGTAATGGTGCACATCTGGTTTTCCAGGCGATTGTTTTCACCATCGTAAACGATGAAGTGGAAGATATCGGTAACTGGCTGATTTCCAGTTTCGAATGAAGTGATGTATCTGTTTCCAACCCATGTGATCAAATATGTAAATTCTTGTGTACAGTATTCACTCATAAAGACAAACATTTTTAGAACCTATTGTTAAGAGCTCAGATGAAAAGACAGCACATTATTTAATGTAGATGCTACATAAATAAGTTAAAATATAAAAATAAACACATAAACAAGTAAACTATAATACCAGCACAGAAAATATTTACTCTATATAATTATGTAAATAATCAGACTGAACAATATTGAGGTAGCTGCTACATAAACAATAACTTAAGTTCACAGTGGTCTTATGATATAAATAATGAGATTTCAGTTTTGACTAAACAAATGTTTAGTGAACACGCAAAAAGTTGTGCTTTAAGGAGATGAGCAAGACCAATTGTGCCAAAAGGGACCCTGCCCCAGAAAACTGCACTCTGCAATAAAACCAATATGCAGCTCAACATGGGAATCAACATAGTGCATTTTCCCTCCTTCAAACACCTCTCAGCATCTCTCAGCCAGCCTTAGCATCACAGGAGAAAAGCTTAGCCCAATTATAGGGGCTAATGTATTAATTCAATTCAATGTCTCCTCAAGCAGTGCAATTAAATAAACACTGAAAAGTGATTATGACTTATAAATATTAGCAATGGATGAATTATAACATATTCCACTATTTTAAGACCTCTATAAACAAAACAAGCTCCCCAAATCATCAAAAGCTCACACCAGATGTGCCATTGGGACTGTCAGAGCAAATCCTTGTATCTCTAACATGCCAATTTTATGCGAGAAGGCAAAAAAGCTTTATAACTTTCAATGGAAATCTGTGCAAAATATATTTCATTAAAGGTAATTTTGGAGCATTAATCCTGGTCCATTCATCCTCACATCTACCAGATTCAACTTATATCAAAACATAATGTAAAAATAAGTGCTATCTGCCGCAAGCCTGACTGCATTACACAAATAAGGACAGAAAAAGAGCAGCTTTCAGTTCTGGGTTAAGGTTCATATAACAGACAAGATGGTTGTACCGAATTTTATGCTGGTTGATGTCCTTCATAGTAAAGCTGGAGTACTCATTCAGTTCTTCATGGTCTGAGTCAGAGTTGGTCTTGGTAAGAATTCCATACATGGGCACCGAAACCAGCTGAATGCGAATTTTATCGTCAGGGGAATTATTGTCCTGTAGATATGATAAGATGAACACATCCAGTTTATTGAATGGGTACAAAATCTTCACGGACGCAACATTTCAGTGACATTGAGTTTTTTGGATGCTTTTGTTCCATTTTTTTATTTCATATAAACAAGGCCATTCAGACTAGTTTTGCTGTGAAAGAAATGGATCCCTATTAACGTTTTAAAGCACTAATGAGTACCGTAATTTCCAGACTATAAGACGCTACTTTTTTTCCCACGCTTTAAACCATGTGGCTTATACTGAGATGCAGCTTTTTCTTCTTATATATGTTATTTTCTCGGGTGCGGCTTACAGTCCGGAAAATACGGTATGTCAGCCATGGAATTTGAATGTGATCTATGATCTCCCACAAATCACTAATGATTTAAAGTGAACATCATAGCTCACAACAATAGCTGAATGTGGACCAGAATGCAACTCTGAGACTAAACAACAAAGTAGAACAAATGGAGCTGAAAGCGTTTGCTCTATAGCTGCCAAGCCAGTGACATTTATGATCCACTGGACGTGTGAAGTTGAGATGTTTCCCTGTAACTTTAGTTCATTAATGGGAGGATTATGTTTGTAAGCAACATGATCAAGGATTCTTCCATGAATAACACAGAGCTTTACTAACAAATTTGGAATTCAGTTTGTGTGTGTGTGGGAGGAGCTTAAAATGTGACTTACACACAATGAAAACAGTTTTGGTCAAAGCCTTAGCTATTCTACATACTATCTCAAAAATCACTGAACCTGTTTGTGGCTTCTGACATTTGTAATAAATAATGGTGATGGTATGATCTGAAAAATACATTTTGGGGACTATTTGTTCCTTTATTATACCCTGGATGTAAACTCCTCAGAAACTGTTTATTGAGGGTAAATGGGTGCAACTAGTGAAAATTAGTCTTTCTGCTTAAATATTCCTTTAGAGAGCTTCTGACAATTAGCTTGAGAAATAATTTACAATAGCTGTAAGCATCTACAAAACCATTTACAATATGTAACTTTCACTACAGGCTGTGCAATTTAAATCATCTCACCACATAAGCCAAATGTGAGCGCCTAATGACAGTGCTGCTCTTCTCTCCCACTTCCATCGATAGCAAGGCCTCGGGGTCCCGTCTGGGCCCATCTCCTCCGACTCCTGAAACGATCACCTGCACTGTGGTGGAGGTCATAGACATCCCATCTGTGACTGAGAAGATCATGCTGTCCTCTTCTGTGTTGAGGCCGGTGTGCTCATACTGAAGGACATTCCTGGTGAGGTCACTGAAGGTGAACGTTTCACCTGATGGAAGGATTTAGATCTTTATGAAAAACTCGGAAATTCTTAGAACCATATTTCTCAGGAACCACAATGAACAAAAATGATAATTAAGTAGAGTGAAAACATTAACCTATGCTATTTCCTTCTTACCCATCATATGGCTGATCCACCAAGACCAGGTCTGACATGGTCAGGAAGACAAGATTGAGAAGTTCTTAGTTTTACCTCTTAATTATCAGAATCAGAATCCTTTATTAATTACAGAGAGAAATTGCAAAATTGCAGATCCACATTTTGCTGGCAGTAACATGCCATTTTCTAGGCTCAGGACTCTATCTATGTAATAAATTTTCAGCTCAGAAAAACGCAAAAATTCAGTTGTTTCCAATTGAATTAAATCCCAATTTAAATGACAAAGAAGCTTCCAGTTCATGTTTATTGCTCTATCCATGTGTAGATGATCAACCTGCCAGTGAGAGGGCAGTAATAATGATGTTACTGAGGAAAACAAGAAGGGAGGAGCTGTTTGCTCTATTGCTTTGCTCACACAGTGTTCAAATTTCAGAATAAAAGTTCCGAGAAGGGATAATACTGATACATACATAAATTACAAAAATAATAAAAGACATTAAGGTTTTTTATTTAATTTACTGTCATTATTTTAAACAACATATTTATGTAAATATCCTTGTCAGTCTAATCATTAATAATAAGCAGCGTAAGATCCCATGAAAATAATATGTGGCATGTCTCCTATAAATACTTCTAATAGATTAGTATGTCAAACTAGGAAAATGTCCCACAAAACCGGTCTAATTTTCTAAAGGTTAAAGGACTTGTTTAAGTATGTGAACAATAAAACACTCAAGAGAAGCCACACAATGATTCAGAAAGGAAAACTCATACACAGAGCATGCTCTGGCTGATCAACAACATGTAGGGTATGGGGAAAATCATGATACTACACATACCACATAAGGGGAAGAACCACTGCTGGTGCTTCTGTGGACCTACCGTTAACCATCTGTGACTGAGTGCCAAAGTCCACCCTCATGAGAGTCCCATACACTGGACCCTCCACCAGCTCAAACTCCAGCTCATCTGGAGCTGTGTCAGCATCTGTCACAGCCAACTGCTGACCACCTAAAGCAGGTGTAGAGAGTCATGTGATGCAACATCTAACCATCAAACTGGTGTTTTATTATTCACTGAATTTATATCCTTTAAGAAACCTTGTGCAAAATAAAGAAAACAAATTAAAATAAGACAACAAATAATAGGAATAATTAAATGATTATTTAACTACATAACAAGACACTTTGATGAACATGCTGCTAAAAGTTAAAAATAGTACATACAACTGTAGATCATTAAAGCAATAGAACTCTGTTTCCCACTCACAATGTTTCTTGTATATTGTTATTATTATTATTATTATTATTATTATTATTATTATTATTATTATTATTATTATTATTATTATTATTATGTGGTCCTAGTTTCCCTTACTTTCCCTGAGGGAACCCTCCTAAGGGATGAATAAAGTTCTATTCTTCTTCTTCTTCTTCTTCTGATTATCAGTGACCACACCCACCCTGCCCAAGGACTGTTCAGCCTTCTGACATCTGGAAGGTGCTAATGTAGCATGTGGTGCAAGACTGCCAGACTCAGCAAGAGCTTCTTTTCATAAGCCATTAGACTCCAGTTAACGCCACATACAACATGCTGGATATTATATATTATCTTCCAACAACAGCATAGTGCAATTGCTTCTCAACCAATCAGCTTGCGTTGCCAGAACTAACTGCTGTATATTAAAGCAAAAGACGTGTGCCGCTGTGTAATAACAGCACAGGTGTGATGAATCAGACACAAGACGAAGGCATTTGATGTCCAGTCATCTATATCTTCCTAAGATAAAGTCTTTATTTTGTGTTTCAAGAGCACAGAGCTGTTCACAGTAAACACAAATTAAAGTCCCAATCTTTGTAAAAACTGCACAAGTTGGTTTTAAAAAGATATTTCTTTTTAAGAACTTTTTGTGAATGAGGTCAATTGTTCTTAACTTAATTAAAGCTCTCCCACTTCTGCCCTCTCAACAGTTTCCACAGTACTGCAGAAGTGTAAGCCTCACAGATGGGAATTTATCCACCATGTAACTTAGCCGTGCTTTCAGAGTGACTAATCTTCACATTAAAAATGCAGACACTCAGCCGTGTCTTATGGAGACAAAAGGTTTAGCAAAGCAGATATGGAGTCAGATTGTCAGTAAAATCATTTTATTTTTCTTACCTACTGTTGCTCTTCCTCCCAGGCTGACCTCCAGCACCGGGTCCAGTATCTGAAATACTGGAGGCTGCTGATGATTGGCCAACAGCAGGATGGAGAAATCCATCTCTGGAGTGGCATGCTCTCCATCAGACACTGCAGCAGATGAACAAACTAGTTCAGAGATACTCAACACATACTAACTCACATTCACAGACCTGACTCACACAATGCACAATACTGATCAACCTAATCGTGACTGATTTCATTTATGTGATTAAAATATACCAGATGTTAAAACAGCATCTTGTGAAAGCATCAAACACACAAATAAAAACCTAGAAAATGGAAAGTGTGAGGTGACTGATCTGACGTGATCTGTAACTAACAGGATTATGTACTTAATCATTAGGATAATCAATTAGACCTCTCCTTGGGTACATTTTAAAGCTATTTCTTATTTATAAGTATTATCTGTCCTTTCCCAAGGCACTGTATATTCAAACTTTGGCAAAACTTGCAAGAACTTGCTTGTGTTTACATACTATAGCCAGGAAGCAAGTGAGAGTGCAGCACTACAGACAAGGCCAACAGACCAGCAGAAGCGAGGACGAGTCAGAATGGATGAATGAGACAGGAGAGAGCAAACTGATTTGAAGAAGGTCTATTTAAACTGAAGGGCTGTAACCGAAATGGATCCTTCTTTACGTATGTTTTAAGCCACTAATGAGTATGCCAGCCATTTTCCGAGCATCCAAATCATGAAGTGGAATTCAAACATGTTATTATAGTAAATATCGTAGCTCATTACATGAGCTGAATATGGACCAGAATGCAACAAATGAAGCTGAACACTGTGAAGTTCAGATGTTTCCCATTTAACCTTAGTTAATTAACGAGAGGCTTATATTTGTAAGAAACTTCATCAGTGATTATTCCATGAACAGCACATATTTTGACTAATTTGGGATTCAGATTGTGTGTTTGCGTGTGTACCGAGCTTAAACACAGCTCAGACACTCACATTTGTTTATGTGACCAGTGCTGACACACGTTACTGAGGAAGTGTTGAAATTCATCTGTTTCCACACTAGTTATTCAACTAAATAGTGCGTCCCTATATAGCACAATACTAATGAGGGAATAGGATCCATTTCTGCCATAGCATCTCTGAGATGGAAGGAAAGAAAACAATTATTATTCAATAAAGGTTGTAAAAGTTGGATGGTGTAACTTTGAATCTGCTGTAAAAGTTTGTTCTTGTTCTATGATTGGAAACCACAGGGAATTATACCAAGAGAATTTGTGCTTAGCCAATATTTCATTTTTTTATTTTTTATCAGGAAGAGCCA
The DNA here is from genome assembly GCA_034509495.1 of Acestrorhynchus altus. Taxonomy (NCBI): domain Eukaryota; kingdom Metazoa; phylum Chordata; class Actinopteri; order Characiformes; family Acestrorhynchidae; genus Acestrorhynchus; species Acestrorhynchus altus. The sequence goes on along the minus strand of CM067522.1, from coordinate 9,224,062 downwards.
ATCAAAGCCTCCAGCACTTTTTATAACCCAAAAACATAAAAAGACAATTCACTCCCTGTTTTTTATCCCAGCATCTGCAGCTTTCCAGGAGCAGGAGTTCATAGATGTCGTTTAATGCAAACCATCAGTTTACGTTATGGAGCTTTCCACTGTATGGTCCGAGTACCTCAGTTTCATCATATAAAATTCTACTGTGAACTGGTGCTTTAACAGCAGCTATTAACTTGAAGGGGAGTGGGTTCTCTCTGGGGGTTTTCTTTGTGCTCTCAGAGGCAGTGTTGCATTCAGTGATGTTCATTAGGGGCAATCTGAATCCTCTGGAGCTCAGCTATTGGGATATTGATATATTCTTCTTATTAAAAGTTTCATTTAGTCAAATCTAATTGTTAAATGTGTGTAAACTTGACATGGAATCAGAATGCATTTTCCTTCTGTACAACAGTGAGTTAAAACACTATATTACTAAAGTTCGCCAAGTAAGGTAGCCAGAGAGTCTTAAGAGATTATACTGCTAATCCTAAAATGAATTGAAAGAAAGCTTAATATGACCAGAAGCAACACTAACAAGGCATATGAGGATAAATTATAGTGTCAGTCTCCAAAAACACAAGACAACAACTTCCATTCTATTGGTCTATTCATTATGAATATGCATTGTAAAGAGCAGCAGACATACAACAGGGCTCACGAGTGGTGTAGCTGTCTAAGTGCTGACCCCATCATTACAAAATCATTGGTTGGAAGAAGAAGGCAGCTTGCACAAGTCTCCGGCACTCTTGGAGAAGAACAATAACGAAGCATACTCTCTTTCGCACTTTTGTGGGAAAGCTTTGGGCCAAGTAATTCTCATACTTGTTCTCAATGTCAAAACAACATGTAACAAGTTTTGCTCCTGCCAACTGAAACCTTGTTGGAATAGAATGGTTCTTTTGCTTCTCCCCTGAGAGCAGCTCTACATCTTACACCCTCATGCACACTGTTTATTTGTTCAAAGCTGTCTCTCTGTACATTCAACCTCACTCCTAACAACAGTACTGGAAACTACAGCTGCTGCTCAGCTGGATCCACATCACCAGTAGACACATTCCAGGACAACTCAACTATGGAATCATTTGTCATTTAACCCTTACAATTTTATTGTTCCAAATAACATTTTACAAAATTATTATTATTAGTGTGGACGTTACATGGTCGCATGTTACAATAGACTGTAATAGTTGATGCTTTTGAGGTCTGTAATTTTTATCATAGGTACATTTCAACTGTGAGAGTCAGAATCTAAAAAAATAAATTAAGTATTTGATCACCTAAAAATCAACAAGAACCTGTTCGTTTCTCTTTAAGAAGGCCTCCTACTCTGCACTCATTACCTGTACTAACTGCACCTGTTTGAACTTCTTAACTGTATGAAGGACACCTGTCCACACACACAGTCAATCATACTCCAAACTCTCCACCATGGACAAGAACAAAGAGCGGTCTAAGGACACCAGAAGAAGAAGAGTACAACCCCAAGAAGACTGTCCCAACTGTGAAGCATAGGGGTGTAAACATCATACTTTGGGGTGCTTTTCTGCAAAAGGGACAGGATGACTGCATCGTATTGAAGGGAGGATGGATGGGGCCAAATATCGCAAGATTTTGGCCAACAACTTCCTTCCCTAAAGTAAGAGCATTGAAGATGGGTCGTGGCTGGGCCTTCCAGCATGACAATGACCCGAATCACACAGCCAGAGCAACTAAGAGTGGCTCCGTAAGAAGCATTTCAAGGTCCCAGAGACAGCCCCAAAACCTTAAAGGTCTGGAGAAGATCTGTATGAATGAGTGGCCCAAAATCCCTGCTGCATTATGTGCAAACTTGGTCAAAAACTACAAGAAACATCTGACCTCTGTAACCAAATATTAAGTTCTGTTTTTCTATTGTTTCAAAGACTTATTTCATGCAATAAAATGGAAATCATACAATGTGATTTTCTTGTTTTTATTTTAGATTCTGTCTCTCACAGTTGAAATGCACCTACAATAAAAATAACAGAGCTCACCATTTTTTGTAGGTGGGAAAACTTGGAAAATTGGAAGAGTATCAAATACTTATTTTCTCCACTAAATGTGGACAGTCTGCAGTGACAGTAGAATTGAATGCACAGCTAAATATTTGCTATTTTTCCAATCTGACTGAATTCATTCTGAATATAGGAAAAAATTGAGGTGTGTATATGCTGAAAATCCCTATTTACATGCATGAACAAGTAATCCAGTCCCCAATGACATACTCTGTTTAGAGTACAACCAGTGTTGGGCCAGAAGTTTTACACAAAATAATAAAATATGCATAAGAGACAGTGTCGTCAGTGCTAGACATACAAATATGTATATATATATATATATATATATATATATATATACTTTAGTAAGTTTTTTTTTTTTTTTGCTCATAGAAGCTTTCACCTCAAATCTCCATTGATCATCTGATTTTGGAATGACAGGTTCAAAATCTTGAAACCTTGTCTAAGACCTAGTCACACACACAACACTAACTTCATTTTTTTTCCAATTAAAAGCTGATATAAACCCTGGTTAGATAGGGTAAGCCTGATCATGAGTTATGAAGCCACAAAATGACATACATATCTTGGGTTAAAGCACAATCTATGCCTCTCCACACATTTCTGTCTAAGTGAAGAACTTTTAGAACTTCCTAGATCACGGAAATTATTTACAAACACACTTTCCAAAACAAAACTCCCTCAGACTGGGAGGACTGTACAGTTACACTATACTGTAACATGTTTTGATGAACAAACATCACAGCTTGTGTTTACTCATCTTATTAACCATTTTACTAACTTATTTATTTGAAGGCCTATATGAAGGAGAGCTTAGGTGTCCTACAGCTATACTCTTTTGAAATCTCGGGAAATTATCCTTCCCATCGTTCCCTGGTAGTCTAGTGGTAAGGATTCGGCACTCTCACCGCCGCGGCCTGGGTTCGATTCCCGGTCAGGGAACAACGATTTCTCAGAAACAGCACCAAATGGGACAGACAGAGCTTGCAGAGAGTGGTGCGCTCCGCTGAGCGCATCATGAGGACAACACTTCTGGATCTGCAGACTGTCTATAACAAGCGGTGCTGGTCGAAAGCCATGAAGATCGTGAAGGACCTCAGTCATCCCAACAATGGGCTTTTCGCTTTGCTAAGACTGAGCTTCTTCCCTCAGGCTATTCGAACTCTGAACCAGATCCAACTTCATTCTTAGCCCACATCTCACACACTGAACTCTCATAAGTCATCAATGGACTCACACGTTCACCAGCACTCTATTTACACAACATCATGTAGAAAAACATTGCACATTGCACTTTATTCATCTCTCATCTCTCAGGGTTCCTACACAACTGGAGCTATTCACACACCTACCTCATTATTATTATTTCCTTCTTCATTATCACTCCCAGAGTTTTAGTTATTTAGTTAGACTTCTTATGTATTTATTTTTATACTTAGATCGCACATGTTTATTCTGTTTATATCTGGTTATTCTATTTATCCCCTCCCCACCTTCTCCCTCCCCCCCTATTGATCTGTGGGTGCAGACAGTTGCATGTTACTGCATGTTATACTGTGTATAACTATGTATGTGACGAATAAACCGAACCTTGAACCTCGAAATATTACCAATATTGAACTGATTCATCAAATATTAACTGTTGTTACAGTCTGGCTTTAAAGCTGTATTTGCCACGAACTCAGGTTTAGACTAAACACACCGAGATTGTCTCTTATTCAAGCCTCTAATGTGCAGCTACCATGAGCAGATGATGGATGCACAGCTGTTTCCCCCTGTCAGAGGGATTACGGAGTGAGATGCATAGTATAACAGGAGGGAGTGAGAGCAAGAGAAAGAAGGGAGTCAGAGGAAAGATGTAAAGAAAGTCATACCCTGCAGAGAGGGCCCCATAAATAATGAGAATGGAAGCAAAAGGTGAAGAAGGATTAGATTACTGTATGTGGAGGAATTGGGGGGCTGGAGGGCTGGCTGAGGGCAGAGAGACAGAGAGAGACAGAAAGAGAGAGAGACACAGGGGTGTCGCATTAAGACCGCTAAGGCAATATACCTGTAAAATGGAAGTTCACTGACTCTGGCAGGCCTAGAGAAATGAAACACTGTTAGTGGGGGGGTTAGGATTTTGGAGGGAGGTTACATACACACACACACACACACACACACACACACACACACACACACACACACACACACACACACATTCACACACGTGCACACACACACACACACACACACACACACACACACACACACACACACACACACACACACACACACAGTGAGTTGCAAACAAAAGTCAATAACTCAATCATTACAGAACACAGCAGGTGTGCGGTGTTTATATTGCAAAGGTAAAGGCAGAAATTGGTTCAGCTTGGTGCACTTTAAACATTATTACTCTCATTTCAGGCAACATTTCACCATTCAGACCATTCTGAGCTACAGCACAGCAGTGCGTCACTGATTGCTTTGCCTTTTGATGTATTTCAGTCATTTCAAACATTTAAGACACATGATCAAGCCTTTGACAGTATCAGTCAAATGTATTTGAGGATTATTGATTATGTATGTATGTTTGTATGTATGTATGTATGTATGTATGTATGTAGCCTTTTTATTCCAAAGGCTTTCACTTAAAGATTGATACTAGAACACATATATACTGGGTGGCATTGATATCTATATAAGAATTTATCCAATGAATCAGGGAGGAGGTCTCAGCATGTGTGGAACGTCTTTAAGCCTGATGGAAAACCATCCTAGGCAGCTCCACATGAAGCGAGATTGTTAACTGATGTTTTTGGTCCAAATGTTCAAAAGTGGAGCACACCACCGGCTTGACCTTTATTTATAATATGAAGTTTTTCTAAACATGGGGGCAAGGAAACCTCAGGGAGGGCATCATGTTTCAATATGTCTGCCTACACCTGCCTACAGGTCAATAACAAAACTAACAATCATAGCCTTAGTGAAGCATGATGTTCTTTATTGGTCCAATGACCTACCCGTGAAGGAGTACTGGTAAAGTTCCTGCAGATGAGAAGGAGCCTGTGGGGGTCTGTAGATGATTTTTCCCGCATCTACATCGGACTGTGTGAAGAAACGGACATGAGTGTAAGGCCTGTCTCCATGTTCCAGCATACCTGAGAGAGATAGAAAGAAACAGCCTGCAATGAATCCCCTCAACAACGAGACACTGAAACTGTGTGAATACGAACTGCATATATCAGGTCTAGTGGAGATAAATGACATGCAATGTGCAGTTGTGGCAAGTACGCAACCATCTTAGCTGCATTAAACTGGGGAAGAAAATTCCCACTGGGGGCAATTTATTGATGTATGATCCTTCAAACAACAAATCACACATTACTAACCAACCAATGGTCTTTTCACTGTCCGCATTATCCTGATCTTAAGCCCTTTTCCATACTAACAAAGCTGTAATGTTGGCTTGAGCCACTTGTCTGATCTATTGTAAGCCAGTGGAGGTTTATATTACCATGGCCTGAAGGTAGGGGTTTAGTGATGTTGTAGATCAGCTTGTTGCTTGGCGTCTCAGAGTCAGTGAAGGAGAGAGCAGAGGGAGTTATCAGAGTGACACGATCTTCCAGTGCCTACACACACAGACAAAGCACATTCAGGATGAACAGAGGGATCCAGATGGAACACAATAATGTCTGGAGTTTACAGAGATCAAGTTAGCAATATTATCCATTTAAATAAGTCACAGGAACATACAAACAAACAAACAAATAGAAGCTCTATTATCTTCAGCATTTTAATGCTTTGGTTTTTTCAAAATGTTAAGGCTATAAAAAGTATAAAGGAAAAAATGAGAATTGATCCTTATTCACTGCAGGAAATGTAAAAACAATTGTCCAATCGGCCAAATTAACCATTTAATTAAACAGAGTGTACTGAATTGAGAGCTGGTGTAGATATGGAGTCAAGGTGTCCGTTTAAAGCTCTTTAAAAGCATTAGCATCAATACCCGTGTTATCTTGTTGGCTAATAGCATTTAAGTCTGCTTTTGTCTGTAGAAACCAGACATTTTTTGCATAAGAACACCCAAGAATACTGTCAGATAATGGCGTGGAGATATTTAATTGAAGCACACTTGAATCTGTTCATCTAGAATTACATGTAATGTAATTATGACAGATCCAAAATGCTGCTGCCTCAGTTATGAAGGAGAGAAGTTGATTTTATATTTATTATAGCTTATGTAAGAGTGAGATGTAGGCAAAATTTGGGCAACTCTGGTCAAAATGACTGGTATAGTGAACAGTAACCTCACAAAGGCATCAAAATGACACATTGCTTTAGTATTTTAAGCGAAAACCTTTCATATTTTCAAAATAAGGGTCCCTTTTGGCAAGTATTGTAGCTTAAAAACAAGTCTTTCAGTACTTGTTTGAACTTTCAGTTCTGTGAGATTCCAGGGCAATCTTGCATGCTCTGCTCTTTTGAGGACTATCCACAGATTTTCAATGATATTCAGATGAGGGGCAGTGAGTGCCATTGTAAAAACCTTCAGCTGCACTTTTTGAGGTAGTTTGTTGTGGATTTTGAGGAGTGTTTATGATCATTATTATTATTTTTGTAGAAGCTCTCCTCTTTTCTGCTTTATTATAGAGTGTGTTTTGTTTGCTGGAATTTCCTTGATTCCATTATTCCCTCTAACCATGAAATATTCCCCATTGGCTTCAAAACAACCACAAATCATGACTGATCCACCCCAAAGCATAATGGTGGGAGGTGAGAGGTGGTCTTTTCACAAAAGTCTGTGTTCTCTCCAAGCATACCTCATTATATTTCAACCTCCACAGGATGTTTTCCAAAATGCATCTGGCTTCTTCTTTTATTGGCTATATTAGCCTTGTAGCTCCATTGTTAAATTAAAGACACAAACTTAGACTAAAGGGGGGAAACTGTGTTAAACTGATTTAGTTATATGTTGTGTGTGTTGTCTCTTACAGTGATCTGCAGGTCAGCTCCAGGAGTGAGCTGGGGCAGCCCTGGAGTCTGAGGCATTATGCCAATAGTGAAGGTCTGAGCATCACTCGGAGTGTCTGGGAAAGCCTCACTGGACACCTGAAAACGCAAACAAGCACAGTTCATTCATGAACCCTCACTTTTGCAATGCAGCAGATGCAGCTAAAGCACATAAAAGTTATTTAACTTTGCACTCTTCAAGCTCCATCCTGCTCCAGCTCCATTCATCAAGGTGGTATAAAAACAACTTGACTCATATCTAATAAATCACTCGTAACTACCTCATCCCAGAGAACGCTAGCCATCCTCACACATCTAAATAGTATTCATCCAGACTCCAGCATGTTTGCTTCACTTCGAAACCAGCAGCTTGTCCTGACACATAGCAATTTACTGCAACATTTTATACGACTGCAAAAAGGCCTCTGAATCATGCTGCTAGGTTAGATTACTGCCGTCGATCTTTAATGAAATCTACATTGAAGAACGCACCCTTAGGGAAGAAGAGGGTGGAGGAAAATTAAAGGAGAGAGTGATTTTGGTCATTTTTTTTTGGCAAAAGAAAGTATTTGTTGTGCCAAGTACAATTACAGTTAGCTTTACATCTCAAATAGATGCTGAATATTTATCTGTGAGGAGCTTCTCATTCTGGTTCATACCTGTTCACAATTGACATAAGATCTATTACTTCATAGAGATCATTTTTAATACTGCGGTCTATAATGTATATTCTATAATGAGTTTGCATCTTTAATATCCTGTATTCTACTAGTCTAGAGATGTTGTCTTTAACAGTAAATAATGTATTAGATTATATAATATACTAATACATATTATACTAATATAAATACTAGTAAGATATTGGTAGGTATGGTATTTAATAGCATTTAGTAATAGTATATCATCTTAGTTTGTAGATATTTAATAATCTATAATATATTTTAGGTAGTCTTCAATAGTCTATAATCTATTTGTTTATAGATATTGTCTTTAATAATCCATAATCTATTGGTTTGTAGATATTGTTGTCAGGATCAGGCGTATAGAAGAGATGACTAGGGAGTGGAGGTAAACGCTGGGGTTTAGGGTTTAATCAAAAAACACAAAATACAAATCAAATGGAACATTCTGATAAATACTAAACAAATAACAGAAAACAAATCAGGACGGAAACAAACCAACAAACCTACAAACTGACAATCTCTACTCAAAGTTGGAAAACAAAGCAAGACAGGAACAAACCATGACAATTGTATTTAGTAGTCCATATTCTGTTAGTTTGTAGAAAGTCTTTCCATTAGCTTATTAAACCGTCTTTAATAGTCCATAATCTATTAGTTTGTATATTGTCTTTAATAGTTCATAATCTATTAGTTTGTATAGTCTTTAATAGTCCATAACTATTAGTTTGTAGATATTGTCTTTACTAGTTCATAATCTATTAGTTTGTATAGTCTTTAATAGTCCATAATCTATTAGTTTGTAGATATTGTCTTTAATAGTTCATAATCTATTAGTTTGTAGATATTGTCTTTAATAGTTCATAATTCATTAGTTTTTGTAGGATATTGCCCTTACTATTCATAATCTTAATAGTTTGTAGATATTGTCTTTAAGGTTCATAATCTATTAGTTTGTAGATATTGTCTTTTGGCTAGTTCATAATTCTGTTAGTTTGGTATATAGTCTTTTAAATAGTTCATAATTCATTAGTTTCTTGTATATTGTCTTACCAGTCTGGCAATTCATTAGTTGTAGATATTGTCTTAATAGTTCATGCACTATTAGTTTGTAGATATTGTCTTTACAGTTCATAATCTATTGGTTTGTATAGTCTTTACAGTCCATGGAATCTATTAGTTTGTAGATATTGTCTTTACTAGTTCATAATCTATGAATAGATATTGTCTTTGGCTCATAATCTATTAGTTTGTAGATATTGTCTTTAATAGTTCATAATCTATTAGTTTGTATAGTCTTTAATAGTCCATAATCTATTAGTTTGTAGATATTCTTTTTAATAGTTCATAATCTATTAGTTTGTAGATATTGTCTTTAATAGTTCATAATCTATTAGTTTGTAGATATTGTCTTTAATAGTTCATAATCTATTAGTTTGTAGATATTGTCTTTAATAGTTCATAATCTATTAGTTTGTAGATATTGTCTTTTGGCTAGTTCATAATCTATTATTTGTATATTGTCTTTAATGAAATATAATTCATTAGTTTGTATATTGTCTAATATTAGTTCATAATTCATTAGTTTGTATATTATTGTCTTTTAATAAGTTCATAATCTATTAGTTTGTATATTGTCTTTAATAGTTCATAATCCATAATACTTTCTAGAATATACTTTATTTAGGGCTAAGCTGGCCAAGCTGACACTGATCAACAGAGAAGGAGAAGTGAAATAGCTTGGCCACTGGCGTGCACTCTGATACCAAATTGAAAAGAAAAAAGAAAAGTAGTAAGGGACAAGACATAATGTTCTTCTTTTAAGTGGAAGCTGTGGAAGTTTACTGATACAGAAGCAGGTGGAGTGCAATAGATTTAGACACCATCACATCTACTGAAATGTTCTGCTGTTCTGAAGACTCTTGAGATCATAATGTTCTTCAGCGTTCTTATACCACAATACTATTTGATTCAATCTGATTAATTCAACCACTGATTCACTTTGGATGTAAGTTTAGAATACACACATTCTACAGAACTTCATTGCTGGTTGAAACACATTGCACGTTAAGCCTGTCATCATAAGAGATTGTTAGTCACCTGAAATTGGAAGGTGTCTCTCTGGGTACTTTTGCCATAGTGTCGGTACCATACAGTGCCCTCATTAACATCCTGCTGCGTGAAGGTGGAGGTGGGTGTTGTGTCTCGGTTTTCAGGAAAAGCCTGCCAGGCTTCCACTGGACCATCAGCAGGCATGGGAACAAACACTATCTCACCTACGGACACAAATCACACCCATTAACCTGAGCGCTGTACAGACCTTCTGTTTCACAACAAGGCAAGGTGTCTACAAACACTCGACCAGCTGTGTCACAAAGTGGACTAAACTTCACTCCTCCTCAAAAAGAAAGAAATAAACACAAATAACATAAAAGCACACACTACACATCAAAGAGGAGTTGCTTTTTCATCGAACAGAAGGAGTGATGTGCAGTACCGTGTTGAGGCTGTCCGCTGTCAATTTGGATGCTGTAGAGGATTTCAGAGTCACTGGCTCCTTTATACTCAGCCTTCAGATGCTTCTTAGACAGCTGCACCATCCCTCCCTCTCTCACCCACACTTTAGGAACAGACCGCATGTGAGGAGACAGTGTGTTCTACACAGACAAAGCACAAAGGCCATATAGCAGTTTGTGTAAAAGTACATTAGTAAACACACTGTAACATCATTTACAGGACAGCAGGATGTGAGAGTAGCATGGCTGACAAAATCCATCCAAAAATCTAACCATTTCTTTTTTTTTAATTCTGAATTTTTTTCCAAACATACATTTCCTCATTGCAGCTAAAACAGTTATTTAAAAATGTACCCATCCAGAGGACTTGTTCTAAAAACAGATTAATGTCTGTTGCTCAATTTTACAATGAGAATGTAGACTCTTCCACGAAGGCTACGTTTCTGCAGGGGTAACTGCACAGTAGAACAGTGCACCACTACTTCAGGGTCTATCCTATGAGTAGTTCTCTCAGGATGTTTTGCTAGTCCATGGCTTCTGACTGGTGGTTTTGGCAAGGACTATTCTTAAAGCTTTGAAATTTGCATCACCTGACCTTTCCTAAAGATGATTCTGTGTGTCTGAACTTTTGCATGGTGCTCTATATTCATTTCATACCCTTTTTTTTGTTGTTCCAATTGTACTTCATGACTTTAGTAGTTACTATTCACAGTAACCTAACTTTTGACAAGGGGTCTCCAAACTTTTTCATGCCACAGTATGTAATAGTATGGGTATGTACATCCTTATACACAGTGGCCAACAGATTTGGAAGAGTGGCCCTGGAGATCAGTATAATTAAACTACAGAATAATGAAAGCAGTGTATACTAAACTCATTAGGGAAATCCAAGGCCTGAGAACACATTCTTCCGTCAGATATAGCTGCCATCGCGCATACTAATGGATAAGCACATCCTGATAATGAGCTAGAAGCTTCACGTGCCTACACTGCGCTCTGAGATAAGATTCCTTGGATTCTAGCTTTGGTTTTCATCCCCTTCAGGAGTCGTCAAGGAGTCCCTTGCAGTGGATATCATCACCCGCTTAGAAGATAATCAAAAGCTTGGAAGGGTGGCGAGATGAAAGCTCTGAGGTGCTGAGGGAATACCTTGGCAGCGCTCCACCACAACTGCGCAAAGATATATTTGCAGCCATCACCGAGGCTGAGGTGTGAGGTGATGGTGCGCCCTGCAAAACTGCAATGGACTGATTTTCTCAGAAGTGAAAGGAGCAAAGAGCTGAGGAGGCAGATTCGACTGGACTGCTCAAACAACAACACAGTTTAAGGTAGAATCTCAAACCTGTCATTATAGTCAAAGCCTAGCAGAAACACTGTGGCTTACTACAGGATATGACATATCTGAGGCCACAATGAAAAGGATGACCATCTTAAAGAAACAAGGACTGTGTATACAAATACTTTAGTGGGCATCTGTTGACAATCTTGTACTATTAATACTGTTTAAGTTCATAGAAAACAATGTCAACAGTCAGAATGAAACATCTGATCATCAAAGTGTTTATGGGGCCTTCAAGGCCTCTGTTTTATATTAGTTCAGGGTTTAACCAATACTGTTAATAAAACCCCAATTCCCCTCTTAGGCACTGAAAGATGGGTGGTGTCTCCCTGAAAGCCAGTCCCATTCATCCAGATTTTCCGTTTCATAAACTAACACAATAAGGACCCACTCGTGTTCCAAACGTCAAGGCCACTGCTCCTAAACCGCATCTGCCATCAGTCAGATAATCACTAATACATTGCTGGAGTGTAGCCAACAATGTGCACAAATTTAAATTTAGCCATCATGCCTCTTGTAAATAGATACAGTAGGTCACCTACATGGTGCAAACCTTTAACAATGAATTAAAGTCAGTGTAAGTACCGTATTTTCTGGACTATAAGCCGCACTGGAATATAAGCCGCACCCGCAAAGTAAAAAAAAAAAAAAAAAAAAAAACAACCTGGAAAATAACATATATAAGAAGAAATAGCTGCACCTCATTATAAGCTGTATGGTTTAAAGTGTGGGGAAAAAGTAGCGGCTTATAGTCCGGAAAATACGGTAATCTACACTACAGAAATATTTAAGTAGTATTCAATCAATTTTTATTTATATAGTGCTTTTTACAACAAGAAGTGGTGCAGTGTATAGCGTTGTTGCCTCACAGTAAGAAGGACCTGGGTTTGATCCCTGGGTGAGGTGACCTGGGAAGTTTCTGTGTGGAGTTTGCATGTTCTCCCAGTGTTCGCGTGGGTTTCCTCCGGGTACTCCGGTTTCCCCCACAGTCCAAAGACATGCATGGTAGGTCAATTGGTGACTCTAAAGTGGCCCTTAGTATGTGTGTGCCCTACGATGGATTAGCACCCTGTCTAGGGTTGTTTCCTGCCCTTGCGCTCAGACCCGTGACCCTATTCAGGAATAAGTGATTCAGATAATGGATGGATGGATGATCTTCTTATATATGTTATTTTCCAGGGTTTTTTTTTTTTTACTTTGCGGGTGCGGCTTATAGTCCAGAAAACACGGTACTTACACTGACATTAATTCATTGATAAAGGTTTGCACAATGTAGGTGAGCTACTGTATCTATTTACAAGAGGCATGATGGCTAAATTAGAATTTGTGAGTATTATTTATGCTTACGCACTGGAGGCGGTCAGTCAGGTATGACTGAAACCAATTTAGGACTGATCCTTTAATTCCTAAGTGATTCTCAAGTCTTTGAAGCAAAATGAAATGATCAGTGGTATCGAATGCGGCACTAAGAGCCAATAGTACTAAAAGAGCATTATGGTTTCTGTCACGGGAGAGTAGGAGGTCATTTGTAACTTTAACCACAACAAGATAGTATTGAACTAATGTGACCCTCACTGTATCAAAAATCATTTGATCAAAAAATCAATTATCAAAAATATGATCCAGATTACCCAGTTTAACCATTTAGCCGTATTAGTGAGTTGTATTATTATTATTTTCTTTTAACGTTGAGCTATATTAGTCAATTTTACAGCTTGGAGGTAATAGTGTTAGTTATATCAACCATTTTTTACCATTACTCACATTCATTTTTACTGTTTTGACCATGTTATTCAACCCTTGCTGGGTCTTGCAAATAAGTGCTTTGTCAGAGGAAAGGGAATATGGAAAGAGGTAATTTGATACATGAAAGAATTTGTGGAAAGAGGGACAACAGCCTGAAGGGAGGAAAATAAAGACAACGAGGGGATGGTGGTGGTTGGACAAGGACCAAAGAGGAGCCCTCTTATCAGTCTAGACATTATTAGGGCTGAAGGCGACACATGCCTGGTCGTGTTCCGGAAGACGGTGGTACTCAGATGAGTGAGAGGTGATGACAGGCTGTGTGCAAGTGTGTGTGTATTGGGAGTGTTCCAAACATGTCGACTGAGGCACTCTGGGGTGAAAAGGATTACGTCATCCATTACATGCTCTTGGCAGAATAAAATTGGACTGGTATCCAAGTAAATAGTCCCTGCTCAAAATAGCTTATATTTTCAGCACTGTCTATTTTCTAAATCACCCTTTTAAAGTGCAGTTTCTTAATCCTGCTGGTATAGAAAACCCCGCCTACCTTTTGAGCGATGTTGACGTGCAGCAGAATGTTCTGATAGCTGTAACCATCGTTGATCTGCAGCAGCAAGCTGTCTTGGTCTCCACTGGAGCCATCATGAACGTACTGCAGCTGTTCACGAACTAGCTCTTCCAGTTTAAACTGGGTCACTTGCCCATCTGCATGAACACGAGTGAGGTGTCCATGTCGAGGCGAGTCCAGAACCATAAGAAGCACATCCTGAGGGTTGTCAGGGTCTTCAATGTGAAGACTTGACCTAGTGAGTAAAGCTGTCTCTCCTGAATCAATGTAAATGGGTTGGTTGGTGACCACCAAAGGAGGCTGCGGAGGGGAAAAAAAAAAAATCACAAATATTAGCATTCTTTTGAGGGAACATCTACAACACGTTCAGTTCAATTCAGAGGAGGCCACAGGACCAAGTAGTATTTTGGCAAGAAAATGAAATTAAGATGATGAATCAAGAGAAGGTTGGTTCCTGACATTTGCACTGGAGGTTAATGTTGGGTATCAGCTACCATCTTCTAGCACCGAACGGCACTACAAATCTCCTTGAGGGATGAACTTGACCTGTACTTTAGTCCGTTTTCACAGATAACATTCTCAGTAACATAACCAAGTCTGTAAACAAGGTCTATCAACATATTTGATGACTGCTCTTTCCACAGATCCAGAGATAAGCTTGCATTTCTTGTTAGCTTCATTAGACCTGCAGTTCCAGTGAATGTGTGATCAACGAACAACTGTCTCACTTGAGTTAGTATCATATCAGCTGCCCTCAGCACCATTATTAGGTAGAAAAGAACAAGATAATGAGGGATCAAGGGGTTGGCTCTTAGTACAAGGATCTTAATCTCTTTTCTTGACTGGCTTGTGCTGTGAGCTGCAGACCACCCAGGAAGATTCCGCATTTCTCAAGCAGAAACTAAACGCTTACAAGGAGCTAATTAGAATAGCCTCCAGACATTTGATCAAATATAGTGTGCTGAAGTGCTGAAGTGCTAAAGTGAGGGATGGGGTGCATCCATGGAAAAGAGAGAAGCGTGAAGACTTACTGCAGGCAAAACTATGTTGAACAGTTTAAAACTATGACAGCATTCATTTGTCATTGGTGGTCCATGTATTCAGAGCTGAAAATGATGTTGCTACCTCCAGCTATGACTGTAAACTGAGAGGAAACTGCACAAAGTCGGCGTGTGTATATGCGTGGCATGATTGTTGGTGTCAGATGGTGGCCAGCCTGAGTTTTTCTATTGTTGCTGATCCTCTGAGATCTTCAGCACAACAGTCACTTGAGCTTACTCAGAGTGGTGTAATGAAGAAACTAAACATGGGTTCTGCAGATGGAGACGTGTCATTAAGGAGAGATGCCAATGAGAGTGGCCAAACTGGGCACAGTTCACAGAAAGTGTACAGTAACTCAGATAACCACTCTGTACCGTAGTGAAGAGCATCCAGCCTTGAGGTGGATGGGCTATAAAAGCAGAAGATCACGTCAGGTTACACTTGTGTCAGCCAAGTGACCACAGGCTCACCAAAAGTGAACACCGACGGAGGAGTAAGAATTTGGTGTCATCAGCTTGAATTCATAATGAACCCTAATGAAGATGGTCCATAAATGAGTTTGAGTTAGGAGTTACTACTGTTGTACTATTGTTAGTCGTATCATCCACTCAAATGAACCTTCTAATCTTGGCAACAAACCTAACATCTCTTCAAAATGAGGTGAAGAGTCTGCATCATGACTTCAAAAGCATTGGAATGGAGAGTGCTCTTATTATTGTTATTATGTCTCATATAGACTCATTCAGTGCTGTGAGTTCAGTGAGGTGAATCTTTGATTAACCCCTTGATCCCCAATTCCCAAACTCATCCCAAAACGATTGGATGGCACTCCATCATTTCAGGGAACACAGTTCCATTGCTCTACAGCTCAGGGCCAGTGGGGCTTTAAACCCCTCTTGCCTCCACCTGGCATTAGGTATGGTGCCAACAGGTTCATGTTTATCTGCTCCGGAGTCCCATTCTACAGAGACTCAACATGCTGTGTGTGTGTGCACACAGCAAAGAGTGCAATTTAAAAAAGCTGAATGTTTTCATTAGAAAGGGTGTCCACAAACATTTGGATATACAGCGCACGCTCTGTAACTGTAAACGCAGGTCTACTTTAAGGGCTGGGATTTACTGCTCCCTCACATTTCTTTTTCAATACTCTCTTAATCTCTCTCACTCTCTTTCTGCCTCGATTATGCAGTCAGGGAACAGTGTGGGGAATGTTCTTGCCCGGTAAATCTAAGTGATAACTTTCTCCTCAGGGAAAAAGAAAAAGAAGTAAGATGTGTGAAAACGATAGGTGTACAACTGGCCCCAGGCTACCAGAGCTGCTTCAAACAATATCAGTTCAGTGAAAGCAGTAATGTTCTGCGGGAAGAAGGGCTTGATGTCACAATGCTGCAGTGGCTTCTAGTGCAAACAGATTGAGTTTCTGTATGTTTGTGTGTGCGTGTGTGTGTGTGTGTGTAAACTTCATGAGGTCAGAAGACACACAGCCAGTTCTCTGGAGAATGTAGCACGAGCTGCAGTGATATATTTAGAAAATGTAATGAGATTCCAAGAAGGATCGAAAAAGGGGGAAAAAAAGGGTATCAGTTCATCCTAAAGCTGTTCCCAAACCCCACTTTACTCTCATCCAGCGTTCATTAGTGTGGTGCCCTGTAAGTATAATGAATGAGTATGATGAATTGTACGACTATTCTTCAGCATAATTAAATAACAGAAATGCTGCTTTCACCTCATGGAAATGAAGTTCATTCTGTGGAAAAAAAATCTAATCAAATCACATTAAACTGTCCAGGGCTTTTTACAGTTGTTGTCACAAAGCAGCTTCACAGAAATCCCAGCTGGTGTGCAGGCCAAATGAAACAGTCGCAAGTACAAACTCCCTCAGAGCTGCAGGAAGAAACCTTGGGACGAATCAGGCTCACAAATGGAGACCCATCCTCCTCTGGTCAAACTACTCATACATTATTGATAAGGAGATACTGGACCACCAGGTCTCCTGTAACGGGCAGATGTAGTGCACAGGGCTGGGCGATATTTCTTTTCTACCAAGTTTGAAAGTTTTTAGACAACGTTCTGTTTTGGTCTTGCAAAAAAATAATTCCTGCTCACACGCTCTGCTCCACCCCCTGCTCTACTCTGCTCCCCTCTGCCACAATTTGCGCTCTCACATACACACCGTAGAGGGGGCATAAGACAAAGAGCATATGAAATGAATATCACATTTCAATATGTTTAAATATAGTAAAAAACAAACAAACAAATATAGGATAGGATTTCATGAGCTGTCCTAATTTTTTCACACTGTATTTTTCACATCATATATCATATCTCACATCACCATCCAAATAAAATATATTGGGATAAGATTTTTTTTCTCCAGATCACCCAGCCCTAACAATGGAGCGATGATGGTTTAATGTTGGTCATAATAGTAATAGTAACAGTAGAAGATAATCAGGGTCCTTTCTACATAGTCAGTGTGGAAGGTGTGTGATTAGTGGACAACTAGTCCAAGTCCAGAAGTGGGACTGATCGATATCACGCAAAATCAGCAACACTACAGGCACATTTTAAATAATTATCCAACTAAAAAAATAAGTGAACGTGGATTAAACCTAATCATGATCTAAACTGCATTATCAGTGGGAATCACCATTTGAAATTCCTTTTAGTCCAGGATAAGACCTAAACTGGATCTAGGAAAAGAGTTCCAAGTGAGTTAACACTGTCTTTGTCATGAGGTATTTGTGGATATTCTCACAGTGAGGACATTCTTTGATGCTTCTGAAAGTTCGACAATGCAATGAATTGTGGGATATACATTACAGATAAAGCCGTTCACAGTAAGTACCCAACTTGCTAATTATAGGTATTGTTTTAATAAACTTGTCTAGAGAAGGAGAGACATACGTGATGACCCCTGATATGATAATTGTATCTGAACCTGGTCTCTGTAAACAGCTGTCTGGGTATGAATGCATGGGTGTGCAGGTACCTGCTGGGAGACAGCCTGTATATTAACAGTCTGTGGCTGAGAGAGCAGCTGTGGATCTGCTGCCCTCAGAGTGAACTGACCAGACCTGCAACAAAACACAGGTGAAGCATTAATGTACAGTACCCTACAATGTAGTGGTCATGCAAAAACTCATGAAATCATCTGAATAGATCAGACAAGAAGAAGACAAAAGGATAACATCTAACACTGGTCTGACCTGGTACAGTCTCTTTAGTATTACTGTCTACACTTTTAAACAACTCCAAAAAACCACACTTTCAAGATTGTCTAAAGTTTGCAATTAACCCCAAATGGACCAAAAAGCCTTATAGAAGAAAGTTTATGTTCAGTTGAGACAAAGATATTTGTTGTTAAGGCATTCAATGCCAAGTTCACGGTATCACCTGTACGGTGGTGGTAGGGCTGTTTTACACTCAGTGGAATTTTTACACAGCAGAAACTGGAATGATGAAAAAACAACGACTACCTTAAAACTCTCACACAATCTGAACAGAAAAGGTTGGGAAAACATGTGAGAGGTGATGTGAGATGTGAGAGGAGATGTGTAAAGAAGATAAGAGAGAAGAAGGGAAGAAAAAACAAGAGAAATGGTGAAGAAAAGATCAAGAACAAGAATGGCAAATGAGAAAAGAAGAGATAGAAGAGACGAGAGAAAAAGAGACAAAAAGAGAAGGCAAAAGGAAAGAATAACAAAAACGGAACACGAAAAGATGGAAAAGGACAGGATGAGACAAGAGAATAAAAGATGGGCGTGTGAAAGAGAGGAGTTTAAAGTTGGAGGTCAGCAGTCAGGCTGACTTACTGACTGCCCCCTGAGGTTTACACAAATGTTGCGGCTTAGCAGCACCATGGGGTGTGTGTGTGTGTGTGTGTGTGTGTGTGTGTACCTCCTGTCAAATGCTTCAGTGGAGTAATTAAAGATAATGACTTCTCACACACAGACTCCACAAACCCCCTCCACCAACACACACACACACACACACACACACACACACACACACACACACACACACACACAATGTATACTAACAACTAAATCCTCAATAAATGCATTCTATGGTATCTTTAAGAATAAGTGTCATACACTCAAGCCCAACTCACTTGCTTTGTCCTGTGGTGTGAACAAAGTGCACAGCTCTGTTCTTCATCTGTGTGAGGGTGAAGGTGTCATCCCTGCTTAGCACCCTCTCTCCACCCTCCTCTATTACCACCTTTAGATGGCCATTACTGGGCAGCTGGAGCAGCTGGAGCAGCATGTTCTCTGATTGGCTGTCTGAGTCTTTGACTGACAGGACTGTCAGGTCTAGTGGGGCCACTCCGCCAATAGGGACAAGCAATGAGCCGTTGACGCGGAGAGATGGAGCGTGGGTGTTTGCTGTGAAGAAAGGAGTGAGAAAACATGTTTGTTATTCATTATTAATAGCGCATGAAAATTCTATATATTATTTATATCACAGGTGCTTTATTGCAAAATTCATTTGTGTGAATACTTTAGAAGTACATGATGTAAATGGCAAATGCATTTTTTGCCAACATATGGAATAAAGTAATTATTACTGATTACTGTGTGATACTGGAAATACAGCTGATTACTGATTTTTATTTATTTGATTAGTTTTATTTTATTGCTATTAGAAAAAAAAATAACATAAGAGTCTCAACATATTAAGAGTGTGCTTGCATTGTGTTTCAGTGTTACAGCTGCCAATGCTGGGCTTTTGTTGGAGCCCTTTTTTTATAGGTACTGTATTTTCCGGACTATAAGCCATGCTTTAAACCATGCGTCTTATATATGTTATTTTCCAGGGTGCAGCTTATAGTCCGGTGCGGCTTATAGTCCGGAAATTACGGTAATTTATTGCATACATCTTTAATGAAAAATTTACAAAACACACCAAAACACAGTACAATATTATATTCAGACACTGTATGGACAGACTACCTTGGCATTCTCTAGCCTTCCTGTTAGCATAGTATCCATGACCACAATCTGGAGTGCACTGTCCGTTCTTCAGGAAAGTGTTCTCAGCACATACGCGACACTCTCCAGCACTCACACACTCTACGCAACCAGCAGCACATGCTGGAAAAGAGAAAATCAGGCACTTTTTCAAAACACTGAAAATGAAGAGTGGGAACAGAAAAGTGTGCGATAACAAGAACATAATATCAACCCAGTCAATGTAAAAATAAACCAATAAACAAATGTGTAAGACCATACAAAATGATGTGGTATTAAAATCAATGTTTAAAAAGAAAAGAGTTTCAGTTTGATCTCATTAAATACCACTTTATTGCCTCTCAGTTTAAAAATCCAATCAAATACGTGAAAAACACACCGGAGCAGTGCTGCTGGGTGGAGTCAAGGAATTGGCGTTTGCCACAGCTCAGCACACACTGGCCATTCAGAGTGGCATAAGGGGTCTGACACTGCAAGCATCTGCCAGGACCCTCACACTGCTCACACTGATCATCACACACTATAGGACGGGGAGAGAGAGAGACAAAGAAATATGTGTATTATAGACAATAAACCTACAGATTCCATCACTGCTGACTCCTTCCAATGTATCCATGTATTGTGTCAGCTTAACATTTTCCTCTTTTCATGAAGAGCCCAAACATAAGATATCTACCACAAATCTACCATTACCAGCAATGCATGTGTAGACTCACTGGATATAAACTGATATATTTGCGTTGTAGTCAAGTATCATCACTGTGAAAAGAAGTTTTAGTACCATTAACCATTTCACACCATACCACTCTGAACGCATTTCAACCACTGAATTATGTGGAAATATTTTGGGGAATTAGAGAAACTACCTAATGACAACTTTAATTGTTTTTAATTTCACCTTTAATTCTCCATGAACTGAAACGAAGGACATTCACATAATCAAAAATGCGAATTAAAGAGAAGCACAAGTTCAGTCACCCGTGTCAGCACAGTGTTTGCTAGGCCAGCCAGTTTGTAACAGACATAAACTTTATGTTCAAGGTCACATTAATTTGTATGACTATAACTCAAACAATCATAAACAGCCTGTCATAAGGCCAACTTAACTCATATTAGGCCTGTCTGTATTCCCCATTAGTGTTAATCAGCCTGTTTGTCTCCATTCTCCACGTCATGGCTGCTTATATGAACTTTATAAGCACCATTAGCTTATCTGTCCGTCTGCATAGAAATTCAAGCAGCTGTATTTAAACTGGGCAAAGTCTGATCACCCCAGCTGGCATATACACCTACAGAGACTGCAGAGTAGTTTGTTTTTTTGTTTAAACACATGAACACCTGATCATCCTTTGAACAATGTTGAGGGATTAATGTGATATAACTAAACATATAAAGTAGAAAAAATATATTTCAACATTTTTTCATGTTATTAATAGATACTGGAACAATAGATACCTGAAGCTCCAATGATGGCATTTTAGGATTACTGGAGACTTTGTGCATCTTGCGGTCTGCTCTTGGGCTGAACTTGATAGGACGGCCTGACCTGACCATGTTGGCAGTTCAAACGGTCTTCACTTTGTAAATGATGGCTAATTACTAATTGCTTAGAGATCTTTTTTAAATCCCTTCCTAAAGAGCTCTTTGGATGAAATATGTTGCCATGTTGATTCCACTCACTTCAACAATCTAGAGCAAACCAAACTAATGTCTGAGGTTTAAACAAGACAGAATCCTCCAAAGTCCTCTCTAACTATGGTCTAATTATTAGCAGTTGAAGTGTAAGACATTTAATTAGTAATTAACGTAGGAGTGTCCTAACTTATTCTCTTTTAATTTATTTTTAAAAGGCATTTGATTGATTACATCACTTCCACTTTTTCATTTTGTTAAAATTAAGATCCAATGTCTATATGTGAAAGTGTGCTTAGAACAACAAACGGTTTCACGTTTTCTAATTTACAGAACCAACAGCTTTATGTTTATCTGCTTCAGAGGCCCTGCTCTATTGACAGTATTTCTCTACAGGGACTACACAAGCGTGTGTGCATTTGCACATCTGTGTCAGCAATTGGTGCCATTTAAGGTAGTAAAGATTGCATTCAATAAAGAACGCATTAACACGTACAGAATGCATTCATTAGAAGAGTGTCCACATACATTTGGACATAAAGTCTATCAGCATTATATAGATTTCAGTGTCTGGCACGCACTTTATGCAGTGCAAACTGGTGTACATAACCTTGCTTTTCTAGCTTTCTACACTAGCCTTATTGCAACTTTATAATCTGATTTTTTTTTTCTAATTTATTCATGTATTCAGGTGTATAATGTGCTGAAATAATGATGGTAAAGTAAGGAGGACTCAGACACTGACTCAGGCATCTCTCTCCATCCTGGTAGGACCCTGGGGAGCAGGCTGGCACACACACGCCATTCTGCAAAACATGGCCCTCCATACACTGCAGGCAATCACTGCGGAGTGGACCACGGCAAGAGTTACAGCTCCAGTCACATTCTGAGAGAGAAAGAGCGAGAGAGAGAGAGAGAGAGAGAGAGAGAGAGAGAGAGAGAGAGAGAGAAAGAAAAGAAAGCAAGATTATTTTCACATTAACACATTAACACATGTCATTTAAACATACGGACATGGTAACATATGGAAAAAAAGTCTTTTAAAAATAATTTGTAAAGAAAAACAAAAAAACAACAACAACAACAACAAGAAAACAAGAAAACAAACAAATGAAAACATGCCATGTCTATTTTGAGTTGCATAATGGGTATTTTTGTCTGTACTACTTAGGGTTAAAATAGTAGTGTAATACATCACACAATATTCAGAGCCAGTAAACTGACTGTATATTAAGGGTGTAACGGTACACAAAAGTCATGTTACTCAGCTTTAATCTTTAGTATGAACACATCAATGTTCGCTGCATTTGTTCTAATCTGTGTTCAGTTACAATCAACACTGTAAACCAGTAGAGAATCTGAGCTGGTCAGATCACTATTACTGTCAGCTTTCATTTCACTGGTGTGTTACTGGGTTATAACCAGTCAGAGTTTTGGCACAGCAACACTGGACTTTTACAGAGACATATGCTTCACACTTGGTCACATGAACAAGATTTCTCATATCGGCAACCTATCGTCCCTTCCCTTGGTGCTCGCGTGACTTCTCAACCGTGCTTGCCAAGCTGTGCAGGACACTGTGAACAGGAACCCACTGGTACAATGCGCAGTTGTGAACTAAACTAAGAACTAAGTTCTGCATTACATTCCTCGATAAGCTACAGTGAACCTTGTATTCTGTGTGAGTCTGTAAACAGTCTAACAGTTTTCCCTATAGAAAGTCTCTCTTGACCGTGCTCTACGCACAGACACACCCCACTTCTTAGCTGCGTGGAGGTGAATTTGTCCTCCAAGGCCATTTTTATTTCTTTTACGGTGACAGTCAGTCAGTGTGTTTCAGGATGGATTTCTTCCCGCGCTATTAATATCACTGTCGGAGCATACTTCTCTTTCTTCTCAGACCGGCCGACTCAGATTCCTTCGCTCTGAACGGATTTCATTTGTTCAGGAATTGATTTCCATCTTGTTTTTTTCTTTTTTTTCCCCCTCACAGCAGGCCAGGTTTTATTGATGTGTATAAAAAAAGCACAGCAATAATACTGGACTGCATGGTAGGCAGAGCTGTGAGTATGCTGTCTGAAGCTTTTGAACCAATTTCTCAGAGTAAAAAATTCAATAATTATGACAACTATTGCATCTATTTCGCCTTAACTCCATCTTCTATCAAACATCGAATCTGGCCTGCAGTTCTCCAGATGGTGAAACCGTTCACAAATCACAATTACAGCATCCTCCAATGTTATTCCTGGAGCTGTGAGCTCACCTCACCACATTCCTGCAGGGGTAAACAATCTCATCCCTAAAAATGGCCATATTTCACTCATTTCTACTTGTTCTGTGTTAGACTTGATTAGAAACCTTCAGGAGAACCTTCTTGTATGTCCACATTGTTGGAGTTGTGCGGTTATGAGACTGAAGCTCCTGTTGGGGCTGGGCAACAAAATAATACACCAATATATTTTAGCTGAATATACGATACGGTATGATGTGAAAAACAGAATGTGAAAAAAATTGGACATCCTACATATTTTTTTTTTTACTATATTTGAACAAATTGAAATGTGATCATTCTTTTTTTTAATTTTTTCTTTATATAAAGAAAGAAATATAGTCTTATATTCCTTCAATAATGTGTGTGTGAGATGGCTGGTGGGGGTGGAGCTAAGCAAATTTTCTCTCAAAAACACTCTATATAAATGTAACGATCACAGACAGAGGTTGGAGTCGGACGTACACGCTGGGTTGTCTTTATTAGCAGGACACAAATAAACACTAAGACAAGAAACCACGAAGTCATATAACCACATATCACTACAACAAAGACCGACAAGGACTAACAAAAGACAAGGGACTTATATACACAGTCACATTGGACAAGGCTGGGACATGATGACGATGGGGCAGGGTTACGAATGGAACACAGCTGGGAATGGGAGGAGACATGACATGTGCTCAAAAGCACATGGAACAGTAAACAAAACATAGACAGACCACCAGGACGAGACAGATACATGACAATAAACAATAACGTCTCAGCCCATATCTTGCTCTGTTTATATTCTGACATAGACATAAATCGTGATATATATCGCCCAGCCCTAGATCATAATTTTGCCAAGTGGACCACTTGCAACTTAGCAGGGAACAGACCAGTCCCAAGGTAAAACGTATAACACAATACAATAAAACAAGAACAGAATAGAGAACAGAATAATAAAGAGCTGGTGATGTGAATATGGATATACTGTACATATGTGTAGTTCAAGGATATTACAGGGTTATATACAGAATACACAGAATGGTAGTCAGTGCAAATGAGCAATGCAGTGAGTGAGATCAGTACATGTTACAGTGCCATTAGCATATCCAAGTCATTATGGTTCTGAGAATGCTTTACCACCCAATCATCCTCTGGTCAGAAACCTACCAATGGTGAGTCAGATCTTGACAGAACATGCTGTGCATCAACAGGTCAGACAAAGTCTGAATTTGTGCATCTATATAGTGACCTACATGGCAGGTGGAACAGATAATGTGGCCAGTAAGTAGGTGTTTCAATGTAGACAAAAAATGCTTTGCTATAGACTGACCTTGATGTGTGATTAGCCTTGATTCTGAGCAACATACCAGGAAAAGAACACCCAACACTGTAAAAAGTACAAGATCCTTGAGGAACTTTTGGAGGTTCTTCAATTTGAAACTGTAGAGGTAAAGGTTCAAGGAACCTTCAAGGAACTTTAGAACTTCCTACGTTCCTCAAGGATCTTTGTGAACGAGGTAATGTTTTAAACACAGTTTTAGACAGTAAATAAACCACTGCAAAGAAATCTCAGCAAGTTTCCATATAAAATGGTACCTCTTGCTTTACCTGGTTTTGTGTGTGTTTTTATTTATACTAGTATGTTCAGGTCGTCAGGTCCTGCAGAGAATGTTGCACTCACATCTCAATTGGGATGTACAGGTAGGTGTTGCAATGGACGACAAGCACATAGTATCTAGAGCAGATCTCACCAACCCTGCTCCCGGAGAGCTACCTTCCTATAGGTTTCAAATCCAGCCCTGGTCTAGAGCTTCTTCCGGCATTCCGTACTTGCTGGACCTCACTTCAGCTCCTGTAATGTCCCTCTTTTGTTCTAATTCAGTCCCGTGTTTTTCAATCCTGATCCTGGAGCCACCCCTGCCCTGCCCAGAGCTTTCTGTTCTCCCAACACACCAGATTCAACTTATCAGCTCATTAACAAGCCCTTTCAGAGATGAAGGGGGTCTGTTAAAGCAGGGACTTCACAAAAGTGTGTAGGGCAGGGGTGCCTCCAGGATCAGGCTTGAGAATCGATTGTTAAGACAATTCCAGACACCAAAACAAGTTTTTGACAATGAGAATCTGGCAGTTGTTCTTTATACTAAATTCTAATTTAAAAACACTTTGTGTCTCAGTGCAGTCAGGTGAAACCCCTGGTTGTCCTGTAAAGATGGAGCTGTTTTGGAGATGAAAGTTTTTCTTTTTTTTATGTGACAGTATCGTAGTAAGTTAGACAGGTTTTACTATCTGCAGTACATTTTTTTGGATTACAAAATCATCACAAACTGGAAGATAGATTTCCTATCTGCCAGCAGAAAAGGAGTCCTGTAGATACAAAAACTTAAAACAAGTAAAACCTTTACCCTCCAGATGACTTTGAGCTAAGAGAAAAGTTCTTGTAATTTTGCACTCTTTGTTCTTTTTCTACCTATTTCCCTCCCACACACTTTCTCTGTCCCACTCTCTTAAAACAGAAAACTACCCTGTATTTTTCTACCCTTAATCTTTTCTCTTCTTCTCTCTAATAGGCAAGGCTTTCTCAGCGCTGGAGCCAGAGTACTTTGAATCAGGCGACTCAGACAGAAATAAATCTCATTAAAGCTCTCTCATTCTCTCTCTCTCTCTCTCTCTCTCTCTCTCTCTCTCTCTCTCTCTCTCTCTCTCTCTCTCTCAGCAAAAGGTCTTTATGGAGAGAAGTATTTGCCAAGTACACAAACAATAGCACTTCCTCTGGAAGAGGTTTGTGATATCCAATAATGAAAGAGCTGACTTCTACTGCACTCATTACAGCCACAGTGGCCGTTCCTCGATCAAACAGAAGCCTAATGCATGGTTTACTTTTCAGGGATGTAATGAACTATTGTGCTTTATAGTGAGCGATGAGAAAGCAGCGAGGTTTTCATTAAATGATAGCTGATGGTTTTCTGTGGAACTGAGAGCAAGAGAAGAGGATAAACTTAAAAAAAAAAAAAATGTCTATGAAGCAAAAGCAGTGATTATGTGTAATAGTGAACAAACTCTTTCCCAGAGAAAGCAGAGCGTAAGCCTGGTCAAAAAGACACACACACACACACACACACACACACACACACACACACACACACACACACACACACACACACACACACACACACACACACACACACACAGACATACAGTCACAGTCCAACTAGTATTTCTGATGTATAGGATAAATAAAAGCTTGAAATTGGTTTCTAGTAGACAAGCCAATGTTTACGAATGTTATTCCCAACCAACCAATGTTCGATTTAAAAGTATATATACATTTATAAAGGTCCCTCCAATGACCTGTTTTAGAACTGAAATGTACAGGGGTTGGACAATGAAACTGAAACACCTGTTTATTAATCCTCTCACACTCACTATCGATCCTCAGTCACTATCAAACGCCTCACACTCATTATCAAACCTCTCCCCCATCAAGCCTCACGCTCACAATTAAACCTCTCACTCACTCAAGCCTCACACGCACAATCCAAACTCTCACACTCAGAATAAGTCCCCTCACACTCTCTGTCAATCCTCTTCCTCCTCCATCAGACCTCTTACACTCACTATCAATTTTCTTATACTAACAATCTTCTTATTGAACTTCTCACTCACTCTCAATGCTCTCGCAATCAAACCTCTCACACTCACTATCAAACCTTCCACAAACGTCACTCACTCACGCTTCAGACGGAGCTCACCTCTACAGGTGCGTGTGGTGGTGTTAAGGTAGTACTGCTGGGCGCAGCTCTCATACTGACACTCGCCGAACAGCAGTACCTTTGCTGGGTCTCTGCAGGATGTACACACTCCAGCCATCTCACAGCTCAGACATTGCTGGTCACATTCTGAAAACGAAACACACACAGAGCACTGGGGTAAAGTACCACACACTGCACATTTGCCTTCAGATCTTTTGAATCTAAACTTTTGACTGGTACTGCAGGCTGACCTCTCACAGTCGTATCATGATGCCTAGGTGAGAATCGAGCACTATTCGTTCATGAACAGGTATGAAACGGTACTATCCACTGCCCTATCTCAACCACAAATCACACCACAACTGCGACGTCAACCCACTGGCACATAGGGAAGGTAACCAGTCACAAGTTTGTTTTTAGATGATAGATTGCTGATATTTATTTCTAGAAGTCTTTCCTTCACGTTCATTTTCTGTGGGACAGGGGGTCTCTTGGATCAGCAGAATATATGACTGTAAACAGAGTACTGTAAATTGCTGTACTGGAGTACTCACTTTTGCACACACGGTTTTCGTCAGAGTAGTATCCAATGGGGCAACGAGCCATGCACACACCAGACGGGGAGAGCACAGCAGGGGTCATGCATGAAGTACAAGCCTGGGGTCCTTCTTCAGTGCAGTCTTCACAGGAGCTGTGGCATTCTGGAGAATTTAGGCATAAAGATGTACAGAAATATTATTCATAACAAAACACTAGTTTTGATCCACTTGCATTTCCTATAGTTATTCCTGAATAGAACTCTGAATAAGACTCAAGATTCCACCAGAAGTCTGGTCTTGGCATTGTCTGGAAACTTTTAGTCTAGTCCCGATGTGCCCTGAACTGGTTCACTACCCAGAAAATTCAGTCAAGGATGTATATGTGTCCAAAAATAGACTCCTGATGAGGGGCTAGAGCAGGGATCACCAAACCTGCTCCTGCAGAGTTACCTTCCTGCAGGTTTCAACTGCAACTAAAATCTTACACATGCCATTCAGCCAACTTCTGAAGGCAATAATTAGATGGATCAGGTTAGAGTTGAGTCTGCAGGAAGGATGCTCTCCAGGAGCAGGGTTGGAGACCCCTAGGCTAGAGGACATCAAACACAAACTGTGCATTGACACCCTTTAACTGTACACCCACAAGTTTCCACTAAAGTATCTTTATTAAGATTGCACTTTAAAGCTAGGATGATAGTTCAGCAAAGAAACTGATACCTCTTAAGACTGTACCAAAGGCAAACTCTCCGCTCAGTATAGTTACGCAGAATGTAGACCAAATCAAATTAAAACTGAACTGAAGACAACCCCTAACAACATATTCTGGCTAGGCTTAATTTCCAAGACATACACATAGGCAGATTTACTCACACACCCTCTCCACTGTCTGATAGCTGAGCTATAAAAGCCCATCATAATATTTTATATGGCATCAGTGTTAGGATCCGGCATTAAAGCAGGGTACTGCATCATGCTGGCTAATAAAAATAAATATAGCATCCTCTCTATACAGCCGGTGTCGGGTTAATGCGCAGGGATCCAGAGATAATTACATCCCGGACATGAAATGAGAGTCCATCTAACAGAGCTGTGCACTACATTATAGTGGGGCGGTGTGGGCAGACAGGGGCAAAACGTGGAGCAGAATGAAATGTACAGAGAAAATAACAACAAATGAGCTTAAAGGCTTAAAGGATTCTTAGATAAACTACATCTAGAGCAGTGTTTGTGTATGTGAATTAAGTCATCCCCAAGGAATATGTTAAAAAATTCAACCTTTTACGGTATAAATAATTAAAGAAATTATGAAACAAACACACTGTTTCTAGATACTATATGAACACACGTTCACAACTTAAAATAATAAAAACAGTACATGATTATTATTTTAGAATGAATTACTTTGAGATTTATTATCATTAATATATTATCGTCATTTTGAGATATTACATCATCAGCCTACTGATGTACCTACTGATA
The DNA here is from genome assembly GCA_034509495.1 of Acestrorhynchus altus. Lineage (NCBI taxonomy): Eukaryota > Metazoa > Chordata > Actinopteri > Characiformes > Acestrorhynchidae > Acestrorhynchus > Acestrorhynchus altus. The sequence goes on along the minus strand of CM067522.1, from coordinate 9,194,479 downwards.
TGAGGAGGTGGTTGAGCCCACTGTATAGATATCAACTGATTAGCATGTCGTATTATGTGGTCAACAGTAGTATCTCTGGGGTAGGATTGATGGGCTTTTATACTGATCAGTATCTAACAATGAGCTACACATATATTGTAGATACTTCACTGATCCCTGAGGGGAAATGTAGTCAATGACACTGTTTGATAGATAACAGGGTTATAGATAACTATGGACTCACTCTTGCAGGCACCATGGTATCTGTAGTATCCCGGTGGGCAGTGTTCCACACAGTGGTCTCCGAGCAGAAGCATGCGTAACCCTTTACACCACAGGCACACTGTCCCAGAGCCAACCTGCAGATCTGCTGTACACCGCTGACACCCCTGCTGACAGTCTGAGAGACAGAGAGAAAATTAATTACCAATTTTTCAGTAAATAAACACCTTGATGAAACTGCCTTTTCACTGCATTGGTTACTGTGTGTTTTATTTAAAAGCATAAAACATAAGAAAACAATATATTTTATGCAACTAGAAAAGTTTTTTCTTCCCTGGAGAAAACAGAACGTTTGTTTATCCACTTTAAAGCAGGTTATTGTTATATGGTGAATAAGGTGTAACCGTTTTAGTACTATAAGTATACTAGATGACTGCTAGGGTGACTAGGTGGTAGCTGTGGTATACTAGATGGTTATGAGGGTTATTAGGTAGTAGCTATGTTATACTAAGTGGTTGCTAGGATGACTAGGTTGTAGCTATGGTATACTAGGTGACTGCTAGGGTGACTAGGTGGTAGCTGTGGTATACTAGATGTTTATGAGGGTTACTAGATAGTAGCTATGGTATACTATGTGGCTGCTAGGGTGACTAGGTGGTAGTTACTGTGTACTAGATGATTGCTAGGGTTACTAGGTGGTAGATGTGGTATACTAGAAGGTTGCTAGGCTTCCAAGATTATAGCTAGATGTTTGTTAGCTGGTGTTGCTAGGTGGTTGTGAGCTGGTCACATTCAACTAATTTAAATTGCACCCATTGCTGACACAGATGTGCAAATGCAAACACACAGGTACTGGCGCCATGCTGAATACCAGGTACGGGTAATAGGGGTATAATATCCCCAGCACTGAGCTATGGAGCAGTGGATCTGTGTTCTCTGGAATGATGGAGCTCCATCCAACACGTTTAGGGTGAGTTGGAGAGTTGGCAATGACATGGGTTGGTGATCATCCAACATCCCTACCTCTCTAACACAGTTATCAAAGAATGCCATCAAATCCTCATTGCCAGCAATGTTCCATTATCTACTAACAGGTCTTCCTGGACCGTAGAGAGAGTTACTCCATCAATGCAGATTGTTTTTTAATACCATTGATTTCAGAAGCAACAATGAAGGAGCAGGAGTCCCAATACTTTTACCAATTGTAGGATATCTGCATTGGCCAACAATTCTCATACTGGTGCATCCTTAAACCAAACTGCAATGATTTCATTTACAGTCTTAACAGACAATCATTTTTTACATTAATACAGACTACTATTTCTCACCCCAAAACTTGTTCAATTATTCTTTAATACTCTCAAACTTTGTATGACAAGTTTGGGCAATGTAAAAATAGCTCAATTTGCCATGCCAATGAAGCACTCTGGAATGAATTGCATAATTGAATTCAAAATCTGATAGAGAGAGAGAGAGAGAGAGAGAGAGAGAGAGAGAGAAGGGGGGGGCAGACGGCAGACAGAGAGGCACAAATGTAATAGATATCAGCAGCAGTAGGTTTTCATTTATCTATTCAAGAATGGTGCCAATAGCTTTGAACTGTCATGAACGCAGGCTGAACGAAAGAGTTACACCCAGACTGAAGAAGAAGTCTGAAATTATAGCAGCAAGCGTTACACAAAAGCTCCTTTAAACCAAACGGTGCAAAGTGAATAAAAAGAGTGCTTTCATCTGTTGACACTGGCTGGTTCCTTTATCTGATCCACAGAGATGAAGCTGGTTCCTCAGCACTGATAGTGTGAGTGTGTGTGAATTACAGTGATGTGTATCTCCCACACAAACCTAAACACAGCTGCTCTTCTAAACACGCACGCACGCACGCACGCACGCACGCACGCACGCACGCACACACACACACACACACACACACACACACACACAGCAACCTGTGAAGAATAGTTTACTGCTAACATCACATTCAGAAGATTAACTCATAGAACCCGAGATCAACACTTTGAGGGCAGTTACATGCTGTTTTAAGGGCTTCATTACAAAGGAACAGAGTAACCTACAGACATAACACACATACCATAACACACTTACCCTGTCTAACCATCTAACCGTTACTGAGGATTTATTGTTTATTGCTCTGTCCATGTGTATATGCTCAACCTGCATGCAAACTCTGACTGATCAGCAAGACTAATGATGTCACTGACCTAGATACTGGGTTATAGAAGAAAATGAAAAGGGACTTTGACTGAGTTGAGCTCCTGCATAGTTTAACTACATTAGATGTAGATTTAATGTTTGTATAAAATAAAAGTTTGGAAAGAATGTTCTGTATAATTGATGATTATCAACTACGACAACAGTATACAAAGAGCACGTTACTGAAAATGAATGGAATATTCTAGAAAAATTAATAAAAACCTTGAAGCCGAAACAGGCTTTAGCTGTGTAGGCAGGAGATATTTCAGACATTCAGAGAAGTCATAAACTCGCTCTCAAGTGAAAAATGATATCTGACTGTGATTGCAAAGATCTGCTGTCGTACATTAATCGAGAACCTAATCAGACTGAAGAGGAGAATCAGGGCTGAGTCGCTGAACGAGGCCATCTCAGAGTTTAATCCTGTATCTCTCTACATTCAATATGAGTGCCCTCCAAAGTTCTCTCCTCTTACATGCTTTTTCTCATTCTCTCTCACATACTTTCTCTCCATCTCTGTCTCACATGCTCTCTCTCTCTCTCGACTCCTCTTTCGTGCATAGTCTCTTACAAATCCTATTCTCTCACATGCCTACTCTCTCACACATGCTCTCTCTCTCCTCTCTGTCTCTTACATCCTTCTCTCTCTCTCTCTCTCTCTCTCTCTCTCTCTCTCTCTCTCTCTCTCACATGCTCAAATTTTAATACTGGAATAGTATTAAACTGAGACAGAGACTGATAGAGGGAGGTGTGTGTGTGTGTGTGTGTGTGTGTGTGTGTGTGTGTGTGTGTGTGTGTGTGTGTGTGTGTGTGTGTGTGGAACAGGATACATTGCTTTTGTAATTTCCCTCTGGGATTAATATTATATTAATAAAGTATTTCTGAATCTGATTCTTCTGTATATAACATTTTTGAATACTTTGACATTTCCTGGACAATTCAAATATTTAGAAAATAGTTGGAGGGATTCCACTTCGCCTGTGAACGGACAACTTGGATTTCAGAGTTTGGTTGGCATTAGCGGGGGAAGGTGGGGATGACACCTTTTCTGGTCTTAAATTTGCATAATCAAAACCTTGTACAGCAAAGACATGAAAGAAGTCTCAAACGTTTGAGTCAGTTTTCCTGCCAGACTTCATCTATACACCACTACAGTCCGGGGATCAGTTATGGGCTTTGAGAACAACAGGCAGTGAGACTAATTTTATTCCTGAAGGTCATTCAGCAGCACAGGGCGGGAGGTCACCGAGGGAACTGCATGTCTTTTATGAAAAAGTCAGCCGCACATAAATCCCGTTCCAGGTTGTTTACCTTAATTCCAGCTCAGGTCACCTTGCAGCCAGATAATTTAATTGAAGTCAGGAGAGACTTACTGCCGAACAGTACACACAATATCCACTGTTCTTGGGCCAGGTGGTAATTTTGAATTTTACACCACACTCACCATCCACTTTAGAGTTGAACTTTATTTCAAACGCTCAGCTCCTACTTCCACTTACTGGACACTTATTTACAAACATGCAGCTCATACTCGTACTTTCTTACTTACTGGCCAGTTTGTCAGATACACCTACCTTATAGGTTCACTGTACGAGTGGACAATCGTAGCCCATATTCAGTAACTGATGTAAATGATACAGTGTCAACTATAAATGATTCAAAACTGATATTAATACATAGTACAGTATCGACTGTAAATGGTTCAGTTTGTACTATAAATGATTAATCACTGATATAACTGATTCAGTATCTCCTTTAAATGATTTATTATCACCACAAATAGTTCAGTAACTTCTATATATAGTCCAGTAATGACTCTAAATTAGTTCATTATCTACTATAAATGATTCTGCATGTAATATAAATGATTTAGTATCACGATTATGTATCTAATATAAATGATTCAGTATCACTGTAAATGATTCAGTTAACTAATTTAAACGATTTATTATCACTATAAATAGTTCAGTAAGTGTTATGAATAATTCAGTATCTACTACAAATGATTTCTAACTGATGCTATTATTTACAGTTTTATTACTGTAACTCCGTTGGGCTTCAAATGGGCCCCGTTCTTACAGCCCAACTTAATCTCACATGGAGTCGAAATGGTGTAGCACTTAGGTGGGGCACATGTTCTTGTCTCATCTGAGACCCTGGTAGGCATCCATATGTGGGGTCAACGTGGAACCCTTGAACAAATTGTTCTGGTTCCCAGTTGGATACAGGTACTGACAAATGCCCCATATGGGCAAGTATTCAAGTGTGGTATTCAACAATAACACATGGGTTTCTAATAAAGTGGCCAATCAGTGCACATGGAGAGGAAGCCACTTGCACACACTGTTGTAAAGTTAACATATTGAGAATATCATCATCCACTTCAGCAAGTTTTAACACTCCTAACAACGGTCATGTTTGAGGGAGCATGCTGAGGGGTTTTGATCTAGCGCTGAAAAATCTCTGGTTTGGAGGTGTGTGTGTCTGGCCCGTAGCAGTTACAGTGGTCCACAGCAGCGCAGCAGCTTGTATAAGAGGCTATCTCAGGGTAGGATGGGGAGATGGGAACATGTGATTATGTGGGACAGATGAAATGTGCCTCCCAGAGAAGGCCCACCAGGCATCTTTTATTAATGGAGCTGGGCTGAGAAGAGGACACGGTGCCCGCTAAACAGCTTCTATTTTCTTCTCCTCTCTGTCTTTCTGCAGCATAATCATATACAGAGTATTTTCTTCAATTTGTTTACATCATAATCGCCTTCCCAAGTCTTGCTGGCTTTGCAGCTGATGATGATGATGATGATGAGGAGCTTTTCTGAGGAGCCGAGATATAATTGCTGATTACACGGTTAATGGGAAACAACTGGGGGAATCATTCTATTAAAATCATGGTGCAGCAGCATATCACACTCATTAGAGGCCGAGTTAAAGGCTTCTTCGAACCGAGTTTGGTGGGAATGAGATAAATACACCTTTTAGAAGCCAAAATTGATCTACCAGTAAAGACCATTGATACAGTGACTCTTTCAATACACAAAACAATAATCTTCAAAACAATGTTTAAAGTCTATGAAGTTACATGAAGTTTGGCTGATTAGCTCAGTTGGTTATAACATGGTGCTAATAACACCATAGTTGCAGGTTCGATTCCTGTTGGGTCCAGAGCTCCCTTTAGGGGCAGCCTGACCTCGTGGAAGCAGCCTTGAGACTGGAAGGTTGCCAGGTTCAATTCCCTGAACTGGCAGGACAAAACCAAAGATCCCGTAAACAAGGCACTCAGCTCCCCAACTGTTCCCCTAGCTCCAGGCACATGTGCTCACTGCTCCCTAGTGTGTGAATTCACTAGTGTGTATGTATGTGTGTCACTGTGTGAATGGATAAATTCCCATTTGTGCAAGAATAGTGGAGCTATGTGCACATTTATGTTTCAGACCTTTAAAACCAATATGAGCCACAAAATGTTCAGACCTGTGAACCTCCATGCTCCATTTTCTATCTGATGGTGCATTGCAATTTACTCACATGGCCGTTGAGGCATTCCAAAACAAAACTTTACACCTGTTTTTATATGAAAAGAGCTTCATCTGGAGACATAACAAACCCATATATGATCAGCCAAAAGGTGTAAACTCAAACGTATCACAAGATTACTTGATAAAGCCCACAAGCATCACAACTGAACAACATCTCAGAAGAGCCCTGTCATCATTAGCTCTTACCTTCTCATTTTTTTAATACAGGCTTATAGTGGTTAACATTAGGAGTCACTTTGCACCTAATACCTAAATCTTACATGGAGGCTACTTTAAGGAGTTAAAGCCACATGCTGTAGGTGCCGTGTGATGAACTTTACAGATTCTTATAGAATTTTAACAAAAGAGTAAGCAGAGTGTACATTTTGATCATAACAATATGATCTTATAACTAACAAAAAAAAATGATATGGTATGATAGTGCCTGGCAAACTCTCTGTCATAGAAAGCACTATGAATGAGAGGACCTTCTATTCAAAAACTGCCACTGAAACATCACATTGCTGAAAGAAGTCAGCCTGGATGAGTGGAAAAAAAATGTTCTTCTAGTCAATGCCAGACACATTATTTCAGCCACAGAATGAAATACCAGCTATTGGATCATAGGGTCTATTACATTTTCAATTTCATTTTAAAGAATATTCTTAATATGTTTATAGTTTTAGTTTTATGTGTTTAGTTATATAACCTTCATTTCTCAATATAGTTCTAATGAAGAGCACATGTCCATATGTTTGAGTCAAAGGTGTTCATGGGGTTTCCTGACTTGCTCCCATGACTGTATGTGGCAAGTTATTATACACTGTATAAACATGTAGAACACTTTCAAAAGGTAAATATTACACTGTTGTAATGTTTAAACATGTATATTTCCCTGCACTCTTATATTTCACTGCACTCTTATGCTATCATACAGCAATCCTGGGGACCCCGTGTTCTGCTAATTTTAGTTTAATTGGTTGGAGTAGTGAAACTTGACCCAGCACACATGAGCGTTTGAATTATTTAATCAGCTGAACCAGGAGAAGTCATTTAGCGAGGCAGTTACATGATAATGGTGTAGGTTTCATTTCTGTTTAAACTATTGCTTTATAGTGTCATTAAAGAGCACTTGTTAACAGAAGTCCAGTCACAGGTAGCAGATGGTACTCACCGTTACAGTAGCCCACAGCATTAAGGTACTGGCCCTCGGGGCAGCTGGTGCGGCAGTAGCCATTGTGAAGGCTGGCGTGAGGAGGGCAGACTGTGCAGTCTGCTTGAGAGGGACCAGAACATTCCTTGCAGGACGGGTGGCAAGCTTTAAAAGAAATAAAATACAATATTGTGAATTTTCGAAAGCTACAAATAAAGTGACGTCTATAACCTAAAGTCAGTAGACATCAAACTGACGCATCCAAAAACCGATGCCTACTGTCCAGGGAAGGCTTTCTACTAGGTTATGGAGCAGTGAAGTGAGGATCTGATTGCATTCAGTGACAGGAGTGTTAGTGAGGTCAGATTTTTGGACGATCACCACTCAAGGGATGAGCCCCAACCCCTCAACTCATCTGAAAAGTATCGGATGAAGCTCCATCATTCCAGAGAACACAGTTCCACTGCTCCACAACTCAATGCAGAGAAGCTTTATGCCCTTTAGCCCACACCTGGCATCAGTCAAGGTGCCAAGTGGTTCATGTTAATCTGCTCCAGAGAGTCCTCTTCTATTGGCAGTACTTCTGTACAGGAACTAGACAATCTCTGTGTTTGTGTGTGTGTGTGTGTGTGTGTGTGTGTGTGTGTGTGCGCATTAGCAAAATGTGTCAGCAATGGGTGCAACTTAAAGTAGCTGAATGCTTTCATGAAACTCACAAGCGCGCATTAGCAAAATGTGTCAGCAATGGGTGCAACTTAAAGTAGCTGAATGCTTTCAACTGAAGCTCACAAGCTGGAATTAAAATGGATTATTTGAGGGTTTGCAGTGTGTGTGTGTGTATATATATATATATATATAAAGAAGAACGTCTATCCCAGTGAAGCATACTGTACTCCTTCTGTATCAGGAGGCAGCAGTAGCCTTCTTTTTCTGATAAGAATGGATGTCAGGTGCCAAATGGCTAACTCAACAGGCTGCTGCAGGGTCATCCAGCTGCAACGAGGTTAGCATGCTCAATTAGCCTGTGCAAATGAGCCAAGCGTTAAAGTCTTTTAGAATGCAGACTTCCACTTCTCACGTTTGACGGTTCCCCTCCAAAAAAAGGAAGAAAAAAGCAGCCCAACAGGGAATTACACCGTCATTACCTCCAAGTAAGTAGGATTCTTCTTGGGTTAGAGCTCATCTTTAAAACACCTGCCACACTAAATGGAACAGACTCTAGAATGGTCTTTAAATTACCAAACCAAACCTGGCTTCACCTCAAGAATAACAGAGTACTTCTTGTCTGAGCTTCTGAAAAGCATAAAGCTGTAATACTCTTTTTCTTTTTGCTACAGTGAATCGTATCTACAACTTGCAAGGCTCCAACACATACACTAAGCCTGAGAATGCCTTCACCAACATTTCTTCTTCTGAAGGCATTTGCATTAAGTCGTCTCAGAACTCTGAGAAACACACTAAGAAGTTTAACTTCTAAAGGCCTATTCACGACTTTCACGACTTAAACAGTCGAAAGGACAGAAGATATGTTCTCACCTTGGCAGGTATGATCCTGGACATGGAAACCATGAGGGCAATGGTCAAGGCACTGTCCATGGTGGAGCACGCTGGATCGGAGACAGGAGGTGCAGCTGCGGACATTCCCTGCCGTGCACTGTCCACAAGAGGGATGGCACTCTGAAATAGAAAGCAAACAATTCTCACTGTCAGTTGAAAACCTGGTAAATCCAATTTCATTACCTTAAAAGTTCACACCATTTAAAAACTCTGTATGAAACTGACCAGCAGAAATGGTCAAAACACCCTTCAGTTCAATTATGTAACCTTGAAAGAAACAAACAAGGTTAACCTTTAGAACCCTAGCCCACGTTTGTAGGATGTTTTCAAAGTTTGCCTAAAATGAGAAAAGTGCTTATAGGAGATAGTCACACATGAGATCCTCGGCAACTGAAATTTGTCTTCATTTGAGATGTAAAAAGTAACAGAAACTAAGAAACCCTGTTGGAAATCGATCATCCAGAAGGTTTTAGAGCTAAAAATGCAATATAAATAAACTAAACAACGTGAATATCCTTCCTGATTTTTGCTTTTTGTGTATGTATCAGCGTTATCCTTTCTCATTACTCTGATTCTGAAATTTATACACCATGTGAGCAAAGAAAAAGCTTACACAATCTGACTGCTTTGGCTGCCTACTAGGAGCGGCGGGGTGTTTTGCCTACTAATAGCACGGTTCAGTGGTCAAATATCCAGCTCAGGGCTTGTAGAAAGAACAAACATTAATCAAGTGACTGGTGCTTGACCCTGTTAAGGTTGCAGTTCTGCAGGTACCTGTAAAGAAGGTATAGATCAGAGGTATTCAAATCAGGACTCTGATGTGGCCAAAGGTCATTGTGATCCAAACATCTCAAACTGATCCTGAGGATATCACTGAGAACAGTATATTCAGAAACCTCAAAGGCATCGGATTTAGAGATTGCATGCCTATCAGTTTCATTTTATACTGAATCTGAATTATTTTTACATATGCGAGTCTGTCACATACACAGTGGCATGCAAAGGTTTGGACACCATTATTCTCAGCCTACTAGAGAACCCTTGAGTGTAAAAGACAATCAAGAAGACTTAGCAAACTGAAGGAGTGGTGGTGCACTGTTGTAATGTGCAGCAACAACCTGTACAAATGTGACCTGCACGGAAGAGTCACGGAAGACCACAAAATCCAGCATCAGAATGGATTTAAACAGGCAAGCCTGATGTCCTGTGGTCTGATCAATCTAAAATAGAACTCTCTGGCTGCGATGAGAAAAATGGGTGACCACTGAAAAAAGGAAGGCTTCTACAGCACAACAATCACTGTGAACGTGTCCCACACTGTCCCCCAACTTAAACAACATCAAAAATACAAGACACGTTAAGTACACAGACGTTCACATGGAAGAATGGGAGAAAATACTCGTTAATTTATATAAATAAAAATGTACTATCATACCTATTTATTCATTTTTATTTGTATTGATCTATTTTTTTTAAATCTGGTCTCTAAATCTGATAAACTGTATAAAATAAGCCCAACACCACAGCATCTACAGATCAAACAGAAATTACAGAGGTTGCAATGCAATATACTGAGTAATGTATTCGTATCACTTTTGTACAGCAGACGTTATCCTGGACGAGTTTTACAGCTTTACTAAAAAGCAAGCCGAGGACAACAGCTTCAGGGTCTTCGTTTCCAATCCTCCCCTGGGCCACACCAGACCACTGATTATAACAGGAAATGTGGGGAAGAACGAAAGAAAACTGAACCAATCAATGAGTAAGTATGATAATGCAGTAAGTGACCAGAAAAAAGAAAGAAGCTAATCAACAAAATGGATAAACTGAGTTGAGTTGAATACATTTTTCATATTTTACACTATTAGAGCACTACAATACCAGGGTACAAGCCAACAAGCAGAAACTAAAGCTTCAATCAGTATTTCATGCCCTTGAAATCTGAGGAGTGCTCAAACTCCGGCTCTGGCTCTTTTAAGAAAAGAGACTGACAGATTGTAATGAACGAGCTTCTCTGTCTGGAAACTGCACACACACACACACACACACACACACACACACACACACACACACACACACACACACACACACACACACACACACACACACACACACACACACAAGCCAGCAGCCACTCCTCCGCTTTAAATGTGCTGTCAGTCAGAGAGCAGTGCTGAGCTGAGCAGAACTGCAGTGGACAGAGCTGGAATGCAAACCAGTTAAACACAGGGTGGTTGATACGGAAAACATCCCACGATATCGCAATCAATCACCACACAATAGTATTGTTGGGAAATGTCGAGGGTTTATGAGTATTGTCATAATAACTGCGGTCCTGTTTGCCCCCCCTTTCTAGCATCTTCAGCTCATGAAATCGTGGTGCGCTGGATGAGGATGATGTGTTAATAAAATATGCCGTGTTTGGAAACACAAAGAAAATGCACCCGCTCTCACGCCTCACTTAAGCTTCAATAATTTACTCCGCCTTGCCGTGAGCACACTGTCCAGTGTTCAGCCTCACACACCAGACAGCACCTCACAACTTGGGCTAAGGCCACTTCCTAATCGATTTACATACGGTTATCCAATTTCTTCTGACACGTCATGAATATATATATATGATGTGTCTATTACTACAGTGGAACACTGCAGTTCCAACAGGGTAAAAGGAACCGTAGCCTTCATCTCAGGAACTGAGCAGAAACGTTTCACCTGTTAAATAAAGGCAAAATATATTCATATATTCCCATTTTAAATGTAGTAATCATTTCCTATCTTCACCAAGACACGTGACCATCAAACAGACACACACACACACAGGCACGCGTGCACTCACACATGCTCACACACCTCAGACAGCATCATCCATGTGCTTTTTGCTTTGTTTTCTTATTTTGGCAGCTCGCACCGTCAGGCAGCAGAAAGCAGCTATCTCTTGCAGTAATTGAGTTTATCCCCCCCCCCAAGAAGAGCAGCAGGCATATTAAACACAGACCACTGTCAGTCTGTGTCCCCCTCCTTTCAGCCAGCAGGGAAGCAGGTAAAAGCAATTTCTAACACAATTCACATATCTGATGAATCGCTCCACTGGGCTTCACCTATTGATCTTTGCTCTTTTCAATGACATTTGGGCCTCTGAAATATGATTTGAAAGGAAGCCAGGACTGAAATGAAAGAAGTATATCAGTCAGAAAGCGCTGATTCACAGTGGCAGACTGGAGGCTTTCATACGGCCTTAAACAGATTTATTGGGACATGCAATAGCTTAGCGCTCCATGGGGAGAAACAGATGGGAGGAATTTAGAAACTGTAAAAATTTAACGGCTTCGCACCTTTTACGAACGATTTGTAAAGGACTGTAAAAGGATGTTCTGGAAGATGGTTGGGAGAAACAAATGTAATAGGAGAAGGTGTGCGCTGACATGACATACAACTGTAGGCTATAATCCTGGTATATGTGTTATTTGTCAGCTGCCAAACTGAGACAACAAACCAAAAAAACACACAAATGTGTGTTAATGTTTGAAGTTAGAAGATAAGGAATCGTTAGCATTTTGCAAATAGAAATTGTGAACCGAAGCTTTGGGTATGGGGGGCGTCGCCACAAAGACCTGGCAGGAAGCAACACAAAGCACATCTAAAGCACATTTAATGCAACACCACCAATACCAATGGATGACCACAAAATGAAGACTAAGTCCCACTGGGCAGCTAGGGGCACTCGACTAATTATAAGGGGCTACTTAGCCCTGTGTTTTCTCCCTCTCGAGTCCCGTCTGCAGAGATGGCTTTCATGCTGCTATCACAGTGGTGAAAGTGGAACCAGCTGGTCCGTCTCGATTATGGAGCCATGTTTATTTAACAGAACAGCTGGAAAGTTACTGTTCGGTTGTGAAGGCTCATGGCACCTGAAGCCGTAATCCTGTATGCACCTTGAATTTCTTTAAAACACCACCCAGTAAAACAAATGTATAGCTGGAGCCCCTAGGCCCATGTGCATGAAATGATTTACCTCAAGGGTCCCCTTGGGAATGTTTGAACGCTTTGAAAGGTTTGCATCACATGAAATGTAATTGCTATATTAAAGAATGAAAAGATTGTCTCTTATTGAGTTAAATGGGCTACTTTTTGGGTTATTATGTTATTACTATTCTTTATGTTATTGTTTTGCTTTTTGACTGTTTTGTATTTCTTTTTATACACTCAAATATAAAGGTGCTACTGAACATTCTTTGAGTGATGTTATTTTCTGCTTAGAATTTTTATTTTAATTGTTTAATTACAATTATTACATATTATTTTGAAAATTATCTTAATTATTTGTCTCTTTTTTAAATTATTTGGTAATTTTCTAACATTTTCTTTAAAAAATGTTAACATTCAATTATAATATTTGCTATTTATTAAGAATCTGTACTTTCAATATTTTATTTCTGCTTGTTTAAATGAGCTACTAGTGAGCAATTGTAACTGGTGTTAACTGGGATTTCTAAAGGTTAATTATTTTGTCACTGGTATGTAAAGCATGCACACAAACACACACACACACCCACACACCCACACCCACACCCACACACACCCACCCACCCACACACACACACCCACACACACACACACACACACACACACACACACACACACACACATACACACACACACACACACACACACAGAGGTCCACACAGAGGTCCACGGACAGGTTGCTGAGCGGGAAGACGAGAGGGATTTACACATTGGAATTTCCTCTGACTGATATCTGATCTGTCAACACACACACACACACACACACACACACACACACACACACACACACACACACACACACACACACACACACACAGCACAGACAGTAGCCTTGAGGAAGCGCAACATTTGTCTGAGCATGCAAGCAGAACACAATGGATGCTATTGATGTCAGAAGGACATATCATCATGGTCTGGACGCTGACAGTGGAGCCATTGATAAAGGCCTGAGCCCAAAAGCCGAATTTCCACAACTTACAATATTACAGTCAACCACGTGCACTGGAGTGTGACAAAAGCCTCTACATCAAACATGCTGGTTTAGTCCATCAGAATGGATCTATTTCTGGATATCTTTATAATCTACACTACTCCTCAAAAGTATGGACATCTCATTTTTTTACAGATTCTCTGAGAATATTTTTCAAATATGTAGGTAAAACTCCTGTTAAATATTTGGTAATATAACCCAACTGTTCGCTGATATGTTTGGTATGGCTTACCACACTTCAAATTCATTAGATATTCTTAATCGATAAGAAAATCCAACAGTTTTCTTTCTCAAACTATAGATAAATGCAAAGCGTAATGGGCTTCCAAGTGGCGCAACTGTCTAAGCGTTGGCTCTATCACTGGGAGATTGCAGGATTGATACACAGTCCCAGAGACTGTGTCTCTACAGGTGTCTTTTAACTGATTTAACAGAACAGGTAGTTAAGTCCTCCAGACATGTTCAGCCATCTAATGAGATGCCAGCCTCAAAAGAAACTTTACTTAAGACTTGTGCATTGGCAAGGGACTCCAAAGCTTGTGGCACGGGACTAAATTTTAGTGTCATGCGTGGGAGTGGCCAATTAACCAATCAACACATATGTGGACAACACATATATGTCTAAAATCATAATAATCATGCAACAATTACCAGCAAAAAAAACTGCAAATTCATCTTTAATATTTGCAACCAAACAAATAAACAATGTATTAATTATTTTTGAGTGTCTATAGACACACTGTGGAAAGTGCTTTACAGAAAGGCGAAAACACCACAGTTAAGCTGACTAAAAGCAAGTCAGAGGGTCTGCGGACGGGACCAGGTCGAAATGTCAACATTGCGGGTGAGGTTGGTACAAATGCTGCCAATTTTTGGTGGGAGCAGGACAAATTCTATAAGGAATTAAAAAATCTGTCCTGTGCAAACCTTTACTAAACCTTGTCTTGTCTTCACCCTCCCAGCAGTTCACCTCTTTCAGTGTCATGTGATGAGGGAGTCCTATCTAGTGGATGGGAATTAGAAATGCCTAAATTGGAAATGACGAAATTGGAAATGACGAAATTGTAGAGAAATATGGGGAAAGTTTTTGTGTTCCCCACTTAAACACAGATTTAAATAGCAGAAAGCTTTGGATGCTGATGAATACTGGCTTCACAACATGGGATGCAATTAAGGGATGCAAGAGCTATAATTATTGCCAGTATACTGACAAATATTTAGTTGTTGTCACATGCTTTGACTAAGTATACATACAAATAAATTATATTATACTGGTTTGGTGAAGGAGCTTCTTGTAGGTGTTTGTTCACGGTGTTGTTCAAAGACAAATGGTAATGGAAATGTTGCTGATTGGATCATAAACAGCCACAGCAACTTTAGATGAAGGGAGGTGGGCCCTATTTATAACCCTGGATGTTGGGTGGAGGATCTTCCTGCTTTATTTTAGTTATAATTTCTATTGTTTAATGTGTATTTAACTGTTCGGACGATATAAAGAGATGCTCACATGGTATAAAAATAAAATTAAATTAAAAACCTTAATTTAACCCAAACCTTTAGTATAAATTCAATGCAAATACACAACATTAGAAAACACAGTCACTCTGTGAGAGAATTATCAGCAGAATCCCTGCAAACAATCTTCAGCAAGTCTTTCAGCACAAGGATTCCACGCTGTCTCGTTCAATATTTATCTTGGCACTGATGTTATCACTTATAGTCACTATTCAGTGGGCAAATTCCAGCCCCTGCATGTGTGTGTGAGTGTGCGTGTGCGCGCGCGTGCGTGTGTGTGTGTGTGTGTGTGTGTGTGTGTGTGTGTGTGTGTGTATGAAAGAAAGCCATTTGTCCTGATGCAGGAGGGGAGCACAGATAAAGTTATTTGTAAGGATCTCAGTCATGAGAAGACGCACCAGTCAAACTGAATCTTTCATAAATCAATGGTAAAGCTGCTTCTGCTGCTGGACCCACTGCAGTCCATTTCATTCTGTAACTAGGATACAAAAAAGGCAGCTCTGATTAACATACATTAGCGTACAGTGTAGCCACTAAGGGAAGAGCCAGAGTTCAGAGCAGGATTGAACAGTCCAGTATGGATAGTGGTACCAGATACATATCCAGGTCACACGTTAGATGATGTACATTAACTTTATTTATTTATTTATTTAAAAAAAGCTGCACCTCATTATAAGCCGCATGGTTTAAAGCATGGAAAAAAGTAGCGGCTTATAGTCCAGAAAATACGGTAATTGCGTTTTTTGTAAAGAAAATATTAGGACACTCCCACATGTATTACTACTGAAGGTCCATATATTTAGATCAGGTACATCACAGCTGCAAATGTATAGACCATCATTAGAAAGGACTTTTTTATTTAAACCTCACACATTTGTTTGGTTTGCACTTGACCTCCTTAAGCCCTTTACATTTTCTAGCTCATGGATGGATTGTAGTCTGTTTTAAAATGCAATGCAATTCACCAGCTGCCATTTCATAACTGGCCTATAACCTTGTGTTTTTGTCAGGTACATTAACAATATTTTACAGTCTTGAAAGCAAATCTGGTTCGAAATCAGTCCTGCTATAGGAACTGATATATGCCTCTGTTATAACAGTCATGTGACACAGCATTTTTGAGCATTCAAGACCGCAGTTTTTGACTTTTGTGACTGTCCATGCCTGTTTCACAACCTCACAAACAGCTGTAATAAATGGCTTCAGCTGGTGCTTGAATTAGCAGGATTTACCTCAATAAGGAGACGACTTACAGAGATTTAACACCTCAATGCTGTAGAGTAATCAGCTCGCTTCGAGCAGTGATACTAATCAAAACTTAATTACTTTTCTCCCGTCAGGGTTTCTGCATTGATCTCAAACTCAAGTTTAAAAAAAAGGCAGAGGCTTAAACAGATCTGTGATTAATAGAATGTGCAGATAGTTTTGTGATGCAGGCAATACACTAGCTGCTAATTTGTGCAGTGCATTAGTGGATACCACTGCTTGATTTATTAGCAGAGCTGAGTTGTGACAAACCAGAATTATTCTTAATTTATGCCATAAAAAAACATAAAAAAACAAAAACAAATAAAGGCAACCCAATATTAAATGATAAAGTAACTGATTACCGGTTTTAGAGGTAACTCAACTTACACTTACACACAACTTACTAATCCAAGTATCTCATTGCGTGGTAATCAATACAGGGTAGGTTGATCCTTAATGTCATTAGTAAACATCCTGCAGCTGAAATGTATTAAATGTTGCATAAGATTTGTAGACTATGTTCCCCTTCAGTTTGTGACTTATTCCCATTTGCATCAACTTATGGCAGTTAGACAGTTGTGCCACTCAGGAGCTATGAAACTATACCATGAAAAATTACAGTTCTCAATCTTGTTGTCGAAACTAATACTTCAATGGCAGATAAACAAAAATTAACCCCTGAATGAACACCCACTAAATAGTGCTCATCATTGTGCTGACAGACTCTACCATTCAGTTTCATCTAAACACCAGATTGAAACAGTGCCTGAGTACTTGCCTCTGCAGATGAGCTCTGTGTCCAGGTAGTGCTGTGGCAGACAGGCCGACACACAAGTGCCGTGAGAGATGTGTTTGTGCTGGGGCTGCAGTACCTCCTCTGGCTTTATACATCTCAAGCAGTCTGATGGCTCTGGGCCCACGCATGCACGGCAAGACACATGGCAGCCTGTAGAACCAGAGGGAGAGAGAAGAAATTGGTTGTTAAGGACCTGCGTTGAGCTCTAGATGCAATTCTTGGCGACAAAGTGATTTTCACTTGTCGTAAAACAGGCTGGCGTGCCTATCTGTCATTTTTGTGTTTCATCTAAGAAATGACTGACACTGGGATGTTTGCCATTGCTGGTAGACATGTATGACTGTGCACTGAGATACACCTACAGACTATGGACTTCTGCATGCCTTTTAACCAGTCATTATCATTTGATTTGTGAACCATTGTCCACACATCAAACCGGATAGTCACTGCCCCGTTCCACCTCTTCTCAATCTATGAATCCCGTCACACACCCTGCAAGTATTTATAGTCCCATCATCATTTTGTAATGTGATCTGCAGGAGGCTGAATTACTACCACCTTAAACATGCAAAGTGCAATTTTTCTGTCTGGGGAGCTTGTAAACCGATGCTGTAATGACTACAAAACACTTTAATCAGAAATCAAATTAATTGGATTTTGAAAATGCAATAATTTTGAATTAAGTTATTTGTAATTATTAAATTAACAAGCTGTTAATTATTAAATTAACATCCTTGCCTCACACACAACAGACACGACTATGTTTCACTGTTCTGGAGGATCAGCTTGACAACTGAGCTTCTGCCAGTCTGATAACTTTCACTCCCTTCATCTCAAACCCACTTACAAACAATCTCTCTCAAAGTCTCCTTTTTCTCTCTTTCAATCAATAAGTATGTACACTCACACCAACACGTTCATTAACACACTCGCTTACCCCATCTAAGCAGGGTGCTAAGCACTCACTGACACATGCAGGCCCGTGCTTGTTCAGTGATCAAGGATTCAGGCCAAGTTTTACACTGTATCTGTTACATTTCACTGACATACTCCATCTAACATTTCATCATTCCCAACTCAACGCACACAACTGGTCAAACACACTCACTCTGACTCACATAAACACACTCTCTTTTCTGTTGTTACATCTATAGGTTTTTTGGTTGTAAATCAAAGCAGTACACACACACACACACAGGTTTCTGAGCCTCCTGCTCCACTCTCAGCAGGACTATCAGTGAGTGTTATTTGAATTCAGCTCATACACACACTCTACCGCAAGGCCCCTCCTGGCTGATGGCGAGGGAGAGGGTAAGAAAGCTAAAAGTCTGCGTCAGGTAAAGGCCAACCCCCTGCTGATAAACAAGCACTGGCCCAGCATGTGGGTCTGACTTCAGAGCCAGTTTTTACTGCAAAGACTCTTTAATGCTGTGTGTTTATAACTGTATTCTGGTTTCATCTCTGCTGGTATTTTTTATAAGGCAGCTTCTACCAAGAGACCAGCCTGCAACGGCCTGAGCGATGAAACATTTAGACTTAGAAAAGTGTGAAAACATTAGGAGTGCCATCAAAATAGAGTCAAAAAATGAATGTGCTTAATTATTTTATACTATTTACGTATGTATCAGTATTATCCTGTCTCGGGACTTTTATTCTGAAATTTGTGTGATCAAAGAAAGGGAGCAAACAGCCCCTCCCTTCTCATTTTCCTCTGTAACCCACTATCTGGGTCAGTGATGCCATTAGCTCCTCCCCGTCTCGCTGATCAGATGGAGTGTGCACGCAGGTTGAGCATGTACATTTCTACTTTGCAACCAGCCAATAATCTCACGGACCCTCTTCACGGGTAATAATGGATCTTCATTTTTAAGGTTTATAATAGTATGCATTCCTGTCCTTCTATTATGCTGCAAAGCCAGAGACAAATTGTCTTCTCAGATCTACAGGCCTTCATGTGATCTTAGGAATTGGAGTATGCTGTTTACATGACCACTTGATTAATCAGGGGAATTATGACTGAATTTTTGAGTACAAGTAAACGCACACAATGAAAACAAGGATAATTCAGGTTTCAGACAGAGCACCAACAGTAGATTTGGATCAATTCCAGTATGCCAATCATCTTGGGCAGAGCAAGACTTGCAGAAACTGGAATCTGCATTCTGAGATTAATAACAGCATAATTGATGAATGAATAAGAAGCACATTTAATCTCTTTTCAACTATCAGTCCTAATTACCTTTAGAACCCTAAGGTAATCTTGCGGGATATTTTTGGGACGTAACTTTATTTGCCAAAACATTAAAAATACGTATTTGTAGGAGTCACTCCTACAGGTCACTTATGCCAGATGTTATTTTCTCCTCAAATTTGTCTTCAGCTGAGATGTAAATATTTACATAATTCAAAAACATTTGTATGAATTTGACCATGTTTTGCACCTGCAACATTTTTTTTTATTTTAAATTTTGAATAATGACTTAAAAACACTTCACATCTCAGAAATCCTTTTGAAAATTGATCATTCAGAGTGTTTTTGAGCTGGAAATGCAATAGTTTTGCATGATGAGTTTTAGAATAAAAACAAAATGTATATGTTTCTGCAAAATTTCTAGCCCTAAGCTCTGTCGTCATCAGGGCATCTCTCAGCCCCTGGGAAGCAATTGGGCTGACTGCATCTGAAACCTGTCATCGCCTCGCTCTCTCAGGATTATAACGGCATACATCATTGTGACACGCCAGTGGCGCTGATGCAAGTGGACAAAATAAATAACCGGCATGCACCCTACTGAGGCAGGCAACGATCGGTTTGCGCAGTGCCGGGTTAAGTCAAACAAGCTTAATATCTGGACCAGTGATGTCATTATCCCCGTGCTGTCTCACTGATCAGTCGGAGTCTGCATGCAAGTTGAACATGTACACGTGGACAGAGCAGTAAACATCCACTGGAAGCTCCTATGGCATCTAAACTGGGACTTAATTCAATTGGAAATGAGTGAATTTTAGAATGATCACCTGATAATTAATCACATAATGAGGTAAGTCTTCTATTTGCTAAGATATGTGTATAATGTATGTACGTTAAACAGTTAAAGACGATCAACTCAAACATGCAACTTCCAAAATTAGTTTAATACTCCAAATCATCCTCGGATAACATGAAATAAAGACCTGCCTAGCATGGAATACTGTGTCCTTTGAAGTGCATTCAGTCTGAAAGACACCATATAAAATTATGCAAATCTCCTTCCCCAGTTTCTGTTGTTCTGTAGTACCAGTGCATGTCGATCTGCCTTTAGCAATAAGGTCCACTTATAACTCCTGTGGGGGTTTAAATACCCAAAACAGCCAACCTTTCTTTATCCCTTACAATTAAAACAGCTGTTTCTGTCACTGTGATTTAAAGACTTAGAAATGTGTTTGATTGGTTGACCCCTTCATAAGAGAAATGACATCATAACCACGATGAATTCAAAACATTCAAAATGTGCTGTTTTCTGTTTTCCAGCAGACTGTGCATATGTTAAATAAATAAAAAAGAGAAAAATTCAGTTTTCCATGACCCCTCCTCTTTATATCTTCCCTGTGAAATTGAGTCTAATACGGCGGACAGCATAAACTTACCATAGCAGTGTCCATTCCGGGCGAACAGGCCCTCGCCGCAGGACTCCACACACTGGCCTTGATGGAGGGGGAGCGAGGCGGGGCAGGAGGTGCAGTGGGATGCAGAGGGTCCAGAACAGGAGGCACACGAGCTATGGCACACTGGGAAAGAAATGAAAAACAGGTCACAAGAGTGGTCAGATTTCTGCAGGCGTATATTCTAGAGTGAACCCATGCTTTCACGTTCTGAGCTATTTAATACACTTCACCTGAGAACTGTGTGTGCTTCCAGGAATCTAGTAAACCTACTTTATATACTTCCCATACACTTTACTAGAAACACTGCCCATTTTATTAGAAACATAAGCCAGTTTACTAGAAGCTGCAGACTTTCACTAACTGGCCATGTAATGTAGTCCATCTGTTAGTCACCATGTACTCATTCACTCATTGTCAGTCTCTGACCACAGCGGTGTTGTTGATCAGATATTATTTGGGTGGTGGATTGTTCTAAAAGGATCTGGTGAAATCATGCTAGTGTGGATGGATTCAACATAGTGAGATATAAGGCTATACTGCAAGCATGGCCATATACTGTGTTTTTCTCTCAGCCACAAAGCTCTGCATCCAAAATACAAATGATTTGTGAGAATCAATGCAGTATTTCAAATATTTCAGTACTTTGCTTCAATATATCAATGATTTCTCACATCCCTAGATTCAACCATCCACAAACATCTGGCCAAGATTCACAGATGAGGGACTAGAGAACAGATGAGCTACAGGCTCCAACTGTAAACCAGCCAGGTGGAGCTACGAGGTAATTGTTTCTAATAAAGTGGCCAGTGAGAGCAGATGTGTCTTTACATTGGCGCATATACCAAAATGCCAAAAGTTATGAGATATCATGAAGTGAAATGATTAGGAAGTCGTTTTGGAACATCCACATCTGTATATGTTGTGAGGTGTTATCTTGCCAGTGGGGTTGAACACTGGCCCCCGTGCTCATGGCATGACCACATAAGTTAAAGGCACGATAGTGAGTGACAGATGGATGTGCCACTCCATTTCCGAAGTGGTGTGGGCATTTAACATTCCTCAATCCACAGTGTTACATGTGTACCAGGAATACGTCACAGAAGGCATTACTATCCACATTAGACAGCGCAGTGGCTGCTCACAAGTGCTTTGCAGTGTCTGGCAGAAATCACATCCACATTCAATACAGGAGGCCCCACACATATCCTAGAGCTCGGTGCAGCATTCTTTAGATTCCATGGAGAGGGCCCTACTCGATTCTAATTGATGTCTGCTGACTTTAGTGTATTGCTGCTGTCACACGCGAGCCTTTCATTTCATGATGACACGTCACACATTAAATATCTTGTTACATTTTGATGGAATTTTTCTGTTCAATATTGTGTTGTTGTTGTTTTTTATTGACAAACAAAATTCATGTGTGAATTAAAGCACCGAAATAACCGCTATACTTACTCTGGCAACGGCCATAGCTGTCCTTGTAATGCTGATCTGGACATTCGGAAATGCATTTCCCATGATGCAGTGCATAACGACTGGGGCAGGTCAAGCAGCTGGGGTTGTCCGGGTGGCAGGTCGCACAGGATCTTTCACATTCTACAACACAAAGACAGAAATACAGTGCTGTAGTGGATTAATGACCATTAGCTGAGCACATGCTATCGGTCAAGTTGAGGACTATGTGATAGGGACATTATGATTCGGGAGAGCCACTGCCCACGTGAATCACATTTGAAGTCCTTGGGCTTTTGTTTTCTATTCACCAGCCAGCTGGATGAGGAGAAGAGGTAGTTTTTCTTCCATAGCTGAGCAGAAATGGGATTCAAAATTTGACGTCGTATGGAGGTTTGACAATGGAACAATCACTTAATATGTGGAAACTAAGCTATGAAAGCCATGATTGGTGACGAGAGCCATTCTGAACACACAAATCGTAGGCATTTCCTAGTGCATATACAGGAGTTACCTGCATATAACATACACACTCACCTCCGGCTAACATGTCTAAACACAGTCCTATGACCAGAAACCAACCACAGATCTGTGCGTCAGCATGAGCAGACATGTGAGCAGACATCCATCAACACAAAGAGCAACAGTGTTTAGCAGGAAAGCTGTGTACAAACACACTAAAACCCCCTTCCCATTCAGGAGGCTGAGCACATCCGTACTGACATTTAGTCCACAGGTTGACATTTGTGATACTGTTGTTATTCTGGAGTCTTAAGCGGCCGTGTAGACAGTTATATGTGCTTCACCACAGATAATTACCACTAAGCTGCACAGGAATTCTGAACCACCGTGCAACGTGACATGTTCGCTGTTTGCCTTAACATTGTGTGGATATTGCACTGGAAAATAATTTTGTGTGACCACATTTACACACTGTCATATGTTGACAATTAAACCTGAAATTAAACTTGTAAATTGTTGGTTGGTTGGTATATGAAGTTGTTGCAAATGACCAAATCAGACTACACACACACACACACACACACACACACACACACACACACACACACACACACACACACACACACACACACAAACACACATATATATGACGTAGTGCAGTGTATATATATATATTTGTGTGTATATGTGTGTGTGTGTGCGTGCGTGTGTGTGTGTGTGTGTGTGTGTGTGTGTGTGTGTGTGTGTGTGTGTGTGTTTGTGTAAATAAAAACTAGTTTGATGAGTCAGATTGATAAAGGAGTTAACTTGTTGTCCTCACCATAACAGTTGCCTTGACTGGCATAGTAGCCAGGCCCACAGTCCGCAACACAGAAGCCGTCCTTCAGCAGTTGGGAGGGGTTTGAGCATGACAGACAATCCTGAGGCCCTGGCCCTCGACAAGATGCACAGGAGTCATGGCAACCTGTAGAGAAAGAGGTCAACATTCTGAATCCAAAAGCTGGGAAGTTCCCTTCAGGCTGTTAACAACAGCACATGAAGCAGGAAAAGACGCCTAAGCCACCTATTGAAGAATAAAGCATTTTTCTGCAGTGTGAGCTACGGTACATGCCTATGTGATTTGGAACAAAAGATGACCTTTCCAAACCTTCTCTTCACAAAGTCCTTATTGAACCACACAGTGAGACATCCCTAGTTCTAAAGAAAAGTCAGAGCAAGCACCTAAATTAGCCTGGATTTAGCCTCGACACAGGAACGACCTACTGAGATCTAGTGCTTAATCACCTCACTACAAGCAGCGATAACAATCAAAGCTTAATTACTGCTCTGACGTCAGAGTTTCTACATCGATTTTGAACTGGGGCCAGCTTCTCCAAAGAACTGAAGCTAGGGGAAAATGTGGATGAGATGAATAGGACTGTTGGAACAGCACAACACAGCAACTGAGAAACAGCACAGTCCCATCTATTTATTACAAAAACAAAGATGGCATGTGGTTGTCAGTTTTCTGTTTACCACAAACACAGTCAGTCAGCCAGCACATGTTGAGTGTCTGAGGATTGCTACTTTCAATTAGATCTGTAACAGGAAAAGTTTATACTCTACCAGTTAACACTGTAACAAGACTAATGAGACATTTATACTTTACCAGTTAACACCGTAACGAGACTAATGAGACATTTATACTCTACCAGTAAACACTGTAACAAGACTAATGAGACATTTATACTCTACCATTAAACACTGTAACAAGACTAATGAGACATTTATACTCTACCAGTAAACACTGTAACAAGACTAATGAGACAAGAAAAGAAACTTTTTTTTTATCAAAAAACATTTTTGTCAAATTTCTACAAATATTTCAATTCTATTGATATTTTGATCTCAAATGAAAGTTTGAGCAGCCAAATTCTAAGGGTTAAAGTTTTTGTCAAAATAAATTCCCCACTGAAACTCTGCCTTTGTATTTCATATGCCAAAAAAAAGAGGATGTATGTGTGTACATGAGTGTGAAGAATACAGAAAGACAGATATGTGAGTCCTAGATATGTCAGGCCTAGTGAGTCCAATCATCTGTGACATCTTCCAGCTCCATTATATGCCCCTCAGAACTAGTGCAGAGACTGTAGAACTTCTGAGCTGTAAAGCCCACAGAGAGCTCCAAAAGTTCATTCCAGTTTTCTTTCTGCTTCTACAGTAATTTGACTTTATGAGACTTTTCATTCTGAGAACAAATGCGAGAAAGCTGTGCATGGAAATCTTGTTCCATCAAGACATCACAGCCAAAAAGAGGATTACTCGTCCCCTCGCCAGCATCACAGAGCAAGCCATTAGTTTTCTGCTTGGAACACAGTGTCATCAGCTAGCTGCTAGCTTCAAAACAACTGCTCCATAAAACATAAACAGTGCTGGCACGCTGAGCAAATACACGGTTACAGATGCAGAATGGACTGCCACCACTTTCGGAGTTATAGTGTAATAGCGTTCTGTTCAAATCTGCTGCATCTATGTACGTGCCATCAGTTTATAGGACGGAGCAATTACTTACTTCTGATCCCATACAGACCAAAGCAAAGACTGTTTAATTATTTTGGCCCAGTATATTTTATAATTCTATGTTTATTCCAGTAAAGTAAATTAAACAAGACATTTTACATTTGCATAGTGAGAAACAACACAGTGAAAGTAAAACGGTTTCACCCTCTTATTCTTCTTTGCAAATCCAAAAAGACCAATAAGATAAAGCGCAACAGCAGTTTAACAACAGTAAATATTAGTGTTTCTGTTTTGTTAAAGAACAAAAAAAGAACGGTTTTGTTTCTCAACCATAGACCTGGAGGCACCCCTGCCCTGCACGTTTTAGCTGTGCAACTTTGAAGGGCTTGTTAATGAGCTAGTTAGCTGAATCAGGTGGGAGCAGAGAAAGCTTTAATATATGCAGGGTAGGAGTGCCTCCAGGACCCGGGTTGAGAAACACTGGTCTAAAGAACATAAGAACTTCCCCTGAAAAGCAAAAGGGTCTAAATGGTTTGTAGTAGAGATGCAAGAACATTCATGACACATCAGCTTTTTATCACACTCTGGAGATATGCTTCATTTTCAGGGGTGCACCAACAAATTAATGCATTTTTTCCTTCATGCAGCTTCTAGAAACACCTGATCAAAAACTGCAGACAACATTTGTGCTTCTTCAACAGTGGTTCTTTATAGCACCAAATGGATACTATAACTGACATTTTAATAGGCCCTAGAAAAGAACCCTGTGGGACTCCAACAACGATATTTCAAAGCAACAGTTGCATTAGGAATATTAACTGAATCTTAAATCTAGGGTACAATAGGTTAAAGGAGTAATCTATCCAATGTCAAATTATGTCAAATACAGTTGACAGTCATCTTCTTTCTTTGTGGTAGCGTCAGTTCTGGAGCCTTAATTACAGACGTGTGATCCTTATAAACAATACTAACTATTCATTTAAGTATAAATCCAGTTCACTATCCAAACAGGTGCGTCATGTGGGAAAAAGCCTTGCAGAGTCTCCACCAAAATCAGCTAAAATCAAAAGGTTCCCTCTCTCTGCCCTGGAGCTACAGATAAAGAACACGCAGATTGGCACAAAACCAGCAGAGGCAGACCCATTAACTGCTCGACGTGGCACCTATCCTTTCACTCCGGCACCCTGGCACCAACAGAGAGAAGAGTTTACAATGGCTGGCACTGTGCTAACATATCCCGACAGCCGGCGGCCCAAAGAACGATGAGTAAATACGCTGGTTGGACTTAGGCAGACTCAGCCTGTTAACAAATTAGCCATGGCATACGAGAGCATGTCTGTCTCCATAATGCAGCTAAGCCTCGGGGCATTCTCTGTCCTGAATGGCCGAGTGATGATGTAAAAATACCTGACTGGCGGCCACTAAAATAAATGGTCATAGCTCATTGAGGAGAAGATGTTCTGCTTCAAGATAACAGCATTGATTCAATTGTGCTGGACACCAGCCCTCCAGCACCAGAACCGAAGAGCCCTGCGTTCGCCGGCTGCAGGAGAAGAGTACAGTATCTGATGTTACAAAGAAAGTTCTATATAATACTGAAAAAAGGTTCTCCCACATATTACAATCGTGGATCCTCTCTTTTGCTATATAGAATATGGAATCATATACATGATGATAATTTAAAACATCATTATGCTACATAATACATACAGAAAACAGCTGCACGTTGACGCTGCACTAAATGTAACAGGGAGTCTCTATCATTGCCACTTCAGAGCAGAATGCTAATGTTCTACTACGAGCGGCATGAGACCTCGCAACAGAATGGTGTAACACTGCATTAACCCTAAATCAGGTTTTAAAATGCACATTACAGATCTGCAAAAGGTGGATGTGACCTCAAATCCTGTGTGATCTGTTGAATAAATGGCAGGTCGGACTGAATTTGCAGCACCCATGCAAATAGCAGGCAAACATCCATCAGGCTGATGGGTAAATATTGTTTTTATGTGGGCAGGACGGTACAGCTGTCCATGAGGGGAACATCAAAGCAAGATTTGCATTTATAGCTGCGGCGTAAAAGTAAACTACACTCCCCAAATGTAGGGGAGCTCATAATGCTATTTTAAGCATTCTAATGGTTCTTGCCACAGATGTCATGGTTCTGTACACAACCGTTTCTTTTGTTAAAGAACCCTTGAAGAATTACTCCTTTAAAAAGTGTAATGCTTAATATTTGGTTTTCTCAGAATTCAAAGAAATCAGTGGCATTGAGAGGAAAAATGTACAGAATATTGTGGGAGACATTTTTGTTTGCCACAGAGTGCAATAATAAACAATCCAGTTTACGAAAGTTGCTAATATAGCCAGGATGCTATTTTGGTTTGCTCTAATTTATGTTATACATTAGAACAGATTCGATTTACATCTTCAGATTTTTATAAAATTAAGACGTTCTGAATCAAACTCTTTCTTTAGTTGCTAATTAATGTCTAATCTTCAGCTGAGGGATATTTATTTTACTTTCAGTAGAGTAAAGGTAGGGACTAAGATTAGGCCACTGTGAAAGTTCCATTGAGTGTTTCCATGCACTGAATTCTGCAATAACTGCCGAAAAGTTGGATTGTGTTACTATTTTGATCAACACGTTTGCACAAGCTTGAATAATCAGATAATGAAAAAGTTCCGCTTTATATGAGTCATGCAGACGATAATCAAATTTCTACTTTGCAACCAGTCAATTAACTCATGTGAAAGCAGTGGGCAGAAGGCAGAGTCCCTGCTGGTTCAGCCCACTGGTCTGTGTTGTGTGGTAGGGCTCTTGTGGGAGGCTGAAATCTGAGATGATTCTAGGAGCGTTTGAATGTGCTGGGAAATCTGATTCCTGAGCTAAAATATATTATTCATATTGAATTTCTTAGTTGGATTTTCTAGACCCTACTCCAATCTAAGAAATCAGAGCATGCTGTTTACATGACCACATGAATTACCAAATAAGATTTGATTTTTATTTGTAATTGCACTCATTCTGCGGTAGACATGCTAGACTGCTTTGGACCATTGTCTTGGTACACAACCCAACTGCGCTTGAGCATCAGGTGATGAAATATGACAATTCTCTGAAAAACATGCTCTAATGCTCCTTTGCTCCTCTATCTTACACTTGCTCCTCTTATTGATGAAAATACCAACATCTGACGGTGAAGCATTTGAATAAGGACTCGAAAAAAAAGTCAGATTAATAAAGCTGAAATCTATCTGAGTGCTACTCCAAATGACAGCTAGCCTACATTAAACCAAAGGTGTACCTAATTCACTCAGCCATCTCAGTCCGCTCTCCCAAGTAATACAGAGAGAAAGATTTACTGCATCATTCCCCATTTATCTCACATTCCACCAAAGTCCTTTTTCTAGCCCTCAGTAGGATTCAGTCTTACTAAGTTCTATATAATGGGCTCAATGTGAGCCACAGATTGCGCTCACTCACTCTAAATTAAGGGTTAGAAGAGCAATTTATACCCTGAGATCATTAAAGTGTGAAATGGAACAACCATGGGGGCATAATTGCTTTGGACAGTCTGACGCTCCATGGTCACAAACCAGTTAGCACGAATGGTAAAGCGTGATCCCTTCAGAATTGGAAATGGCTATGGTCAGCTAGGCTGTCAGGTCCAGGATTCCTTCTCCTCTGGGTTTGTACTGCAGGTAGAGCTCATAGGGGTCTGGGGGCATTTATGGGAAGAATGAGATTGGATTTGTTACTTTGGCTTTGGAGCTTGAACACTGCACAAGAAGAAGCAGTATATACATTTAACTTCGCCAGTGACATTAATAATCAATGATCCTGTGAAGATGACGCTGTATCAGAAATAACAGAATGTATTGGTTATTATTTCGGACTCTTATTGTAATTCATTCTTGTACTTAAACGTTAAAAATTCTTTGGTTATAAAAGGTTAACTTGAATGGAGCGAACCATCACTGTACATAATTACACCCTAAAGACCATGCTGTTTAATTCAGGGTATTTATATTGTTTGTACCTTGGGGAAGATAAATAAACCACTACCGTCCTGGTATGTAAGGATCTTTATCCATGCAGCTTTTGTTTACCTCTACAAACAAACAAAACGAGTGAACCTGGTATTTTATGTTAATTAACAAAATGTTGGTCCACACAACATAATGGCATTACCAGGCCCCTTCACATGAACTGTGCATTTAGGTCCTGTTACAGCAGTTTAACAGATTCTAGGCTGAGACGTCTTTGATAATTATTGCAGGATAGACTTACTTGAGAGCCAGATCATCTTACATTCTCTTGAAGGTGATTCTCTTATGTGATACAGAGCAGAATTCATAGTTCTTGATGGCAGCAATGTGTCCAGGTTCTGATGCACCAAAGCTATCACTCTACAACCATCGTGTTTCACAGTTCTGACTTGAACAGCAGATACATAGATAAAAATATAGATCCATCTGTCCATGGTACACTGGTCCAGACTTCAGAAGATTCATCTAGGTGTTTAGGCCAATGTAAAGTCAACGTGAATTTTCTTCATTATCAATAGTTTCTGTCATGTTTTTCAAAAGGAATAACTTTGCCATATGTTATTCTTATTTTTCAGTCATGAACACTGACCAGAGCTAAGAGAAGCCAGGCCAGCAATTCTGTTGATGCCATGAGTGGGATCTTTGTTACTTCCAGTATGATTTTGGGCCTTACTATTAAGGAGGTTTAGGTAGTGAATTCTGGGTAAAGTGATTTAGGTTCCAAACCTTCTGCATTTTGACAATAACTCTGAATAATAGTTATGAGAAAAGTTTGGTGGAGCCCTAGAGCCAAAACAATGGCTTTGTAACTTTTTCAATGTTAACAGATCATCATTATCATCATGAGATCCCTACAGCATTACGTCGTGCGTATTCCCATTACATGCCCGTGATACAGTATAGAATAATCCTTTCCTTCAGTTTGAGACACCCCGTTTAGTCTTTTCAATCATGTATCACCCCTAAGTCTCTTTCAGGTGATGTAGCGTTCCTATAGTCCTGTACATCAAACCAGAGAATGACTGGTTTGTCTACAGAAGTGCCATCAGCAGGATTGGGCTGTACATTGAAGCAATGTGTGTGTGTGTGTGTGTATGTATGTGTATGATGAGACATTTATTCTCTCCACTGCTCTTATTATCCACCCCCTCCCCCCCTAAGTAATGACCGTACATGGCAGCTCTTTCTCAGGCTGCAGATTTCTTCTTGGCAGCTCTTCACGCCGTAAAATAGGAGGAAACACTGCATGCAGGATGTGCACCTAAATCTACACATCAAAGCCCCTAAACCAGTCCACGTGTGCTATAGCCCAGTTCCCACACTTTGATGACTTGAATCAGGTGTGTTGGAAGCAGAGGCAGAACAAAACATGAGAAAGCTGGAAGATTTAGAGCTTAATAGTGACAGTTCTATGAAAAATCTCATTTCCACAGCTTTCCCCTAAAACCACATACAGTCAATCAGCAAAGAGTGTGTTTCTCTTCAGCCCTGGCGCTATAAGACTAATGCTGCTAGTAAGTAACGGATATTCCAACAATTAGCACTGCATGCCTTAGTCTTTACACTCTCGCCTCAAACTACACAACGAATATGGCTTCAGAAATGACTATAATTAATCAATTATTGAAAAGAATATTCAGTTATTCAGATTGTGAATCGTGCAGTTACCAAATAACTTGTCTGTAACTATCAGCTTTTTACAGTTTGAGCTTGAGTTTGTTGCTTTCAGCTTTATTATCGCAAGATCAGTTTATGAAGCCAAGCTCTCAGCATGAATAGGTGCTGTGCCATCTGTGTGTGTGCGCACGAGTGTGTGTGCGTGTGTGTGTGTGTGCGTGCAGTTAGTGGTACTCACTCAAACATTGTGTGTGGTCCTGGTACAGGCCGCTTTCACAGGAGGCCACACACTGCCTGCCACTGAGCAGCAGAGACCCACCACACGCAGTACACTCAAAACCATTCACACAGGTGAGACAGGATGGCTGGCAGGCTGTGAGAGACGGAGAGAGAGAGAGAGAGAGAGAGAGAGAGAGAGAGAGAGAGAAGAGAGAAGGACAAAATATATGAGACTGCATAAGAGGCTTAATATGTGTATATACTCTCCGTCAAGACAAAAATAGACGATTTTGAAAAGCAGCAATGAAAAGCAGAGCGACAACACTGAGGTCAGTATGTAATTTATAAAATATCTGAAAAATTAAAGGCTTTAATTCATTCACTTTTGACCGATTTTTTTCCCTTAACTTTGGAGGCCCAATTCCCCAACCCCACTAGACCTCTCTCCCTATCACATAGGATGCTTCTGACACTAGGAGGGTGAGGACAAGCACACGCCTCCTCCGATACATGTGAAGTCAATCACTGCCTCTTTTTGAACTGCAGCCATTTTGTATCATTGCTGGGCAGCCAAACCACTCGCAGGAAAGTGCCAGATATAGCCCCAGCTCCGATACAATGGCTGACAGATCACATTGAGTGTGATGTGGGGAGAGAGCACCATCTACCCACCCAGAGAAAGCATGGTTCCTCAGATCATAGAGGTAGCACAAAGCCACTTCGAGCACAAAGATGGAACTCTTGATTGCATGATGATAATGATAATGTGCAATTCAGCAATTGAGCATAATGCTAAAACAGTTAGTCAGCGGTCAAAGGGTTGCACTCTTTGTGCACTACTGCTATAATCTGAGGATTGTAAGTTCAAATCCCGGCTCATGCTGCTTGCTTAAACAAGTCTGAGAGAGCAAAATTTGCCAAGCTCTCTCTGGATGGGCAGATGGCACTCTCTCCCCACATCACAATCAGTCTGATGCTGCCTGGCACAGGTAGCTGGACACTTTCCTCTAAGCATGTTGGCTGCCCAGCAATGATGCCATAGCAGCAGTTTGAAAATAGTGTCAGAAAAATGACATGTATCAGAGGAAGCATGTGCTTGTCTTCATCTTCCTAGAGTCTGGGGCGTCATATGTGATAGGTGGAGAGTCCTAATGGTACTTTGGGGTGAAAATTTGGGGAAACATTTGAGATACAAGGTTTCTGCACAATGATATGGATAATGAGTGGTCAAATTGTATATACATTTGCAAGAGGTATGGTGGATTCAAATGACACTGGGGGATTTGTATTAGCTGTAGGCTTTGAACATTCAAAAAGGGTTCATTTGACTTTCAAACTCAAGATACATCCAAGGACATTCCTTCCATTTTAAGCTGCTCTTCTACATAATTGTACTTAACTACAGCCTAAATAATGACCTCAAGTCCTGACACTATATGAAAACAAAGTGTGTGCATGTATGTATGAGGAAGTGAGATCTCAGCTGCTATTAACCCTGCTGTTAGACAGCACAATTAACATTTCATCCTTCCCTCCTGCTGCCAAGCTGAAATCCAAGTCAACATTACAGAGGTGAAGTGGAGGACAAACAGGAAGGGGCTGCATTAAAGAGACAACACTAAATCAATTTCCATCATGCTTTAAAAACAGGAGGCTTCTCTCAAGGCAAATTAGTTGCCTGTGGACTGATGCTCTATCTATCTGCCTCTTTGTGGTTTCAGAGTGAATCTAGGTGGGGAAAGATAGGATCCTGGACATGTTTTAACCTGCCAACGCCAGAGGTGGCATTTCAGGTTCAGCAAGTCAATGCCCACCTCTGGCCAACACTAACTGGGGCACAAACACCAACAACCACAAACTAGAGCTGGTTGATATGGGGATATTCTATAGTTATCACAATCCCTTACATCACAGTAAGCTTACTGTACTGTCAGCACGCCGTCAGCGCTGCAGACCTCCTTAAAGGTAAAGGGTTGCACTCTTTGTCCATGCGTGGACAGCTGACCAATCCACTTGTCCACAAATGCAATTAGTGGATGCAGACGTTTTAGAGAACACTGACAAATCATATCAAAGGTTAATCAGAGTCTGGTTGGTTAAGAGTCACAGCAGAGCTTGGCTACACTACACAGCTAGGCTAGGATGCTGTAGGGAAGGAGTGTCCATTTCTGCTCCGAGAGATTTAATATCTCCAAACCTAATCTAGGCTCTAAAGGGTGGTAGATTTATAGCTTGGGGGTCCTGCAGTGCAGTTGTAGGTAACACAGTAAGGAAGTGTGTAAAGAAGCTTTAAATTTGCAACTAACTAAGCCACACTTCCCTGTGTTTGGTACACTGCACAATTTAACTTCACTTTTTAATGAACTACTGCAAGTTAATAGAACTTCAATACCACAGAAAGCTGGGATCACTCCAAATTATTAGGCCAACCTAACTTCTCTCAGAACAGTGGAATGCATACATACACTCAAACACATAGATATAAACATGCCCATGATTTCACAACACACTTGGCAACCCAGACCCCCATAGAGACACATTGTAAAGCCTCCCTGAGAGTCTGCATTAACACCTTTGTCTTACAGGGATAGTTTTATGACAGCGGATCTGCTCTTGGCACCCAGTGTTTACAGGTTTTTAAATACCACAGTGATAAGACTAGTGCCGGAGATAAGTGTGTGTGTGTCTGTGTGTGTGTGTGTGTGTGTGTGTGTGTGTGTGTGTGTGTGTGTGTGTGTGTGTGTGTGTGTGTGTGTGTGTGTGTGTGTCTGTGTGTGTGTCTGCGTGTGCTTTACTGAAAGAAAGGGTAAACTAAAGGACGAGAGAATAAAGAGAGAAAAAAAAAGAAGAGATAGGAGTGTAAAGAGGGTAAGGTGAGCCAGGCAGGCAGCAGTGCATGTGATAGAGGAAATAAAGGGGGGCAGGGGGATTAGAAAGACAAAGAGAAGGAGAGTCACAGGAGGTGTGATCAGCAAGAGAGGAAAGGCTACGCGCTACTCTACTTGGGATCAGTGGTCAGGTTTGTACCCAACAAAAGCCATGTTCTGAAAACCAAAAAGCAGAATCCACAACCAATAAATATTTCTGTAACAGAATATCATTATTAGTCATTATTCTTTTTTTTACTTTCATAATTAATCCTTTATCACTTTTTAAAAATTACACTTTTTTCAGCTACGTGTCTCTCAGTCTTGTTTTCAGAAACATTTCACACTTTTGACTTTTGATGAGTGGGCAGGATCTAGTAAGTCACTGGCTGCTGAATAACTTATTTTTTCAGTTACAGATTTTGCTTTTTGGTTCTGAAAACCATTGACCGTATTTTGACACCATACATTTTTTCTTTGCAAAATTGCAAAACTAAAGTAAAAAATTACAAACATACAGAATCTTAGGAGTGAAGTCAAGCCCCAGACATGGCATCCCTATGTTGTGAACTGGATCCATTAGCACTTTTTATCTGTTTAAACTGCATTAAACCATATACAACCATAAAACTCAGACCATTATTTAACCCAAACCTGCTCTCAAAATAAGCATGAAGCTGAGAAAGTCCTCAAGTATCAGTGCTTCTTGGCTCCTCCTACAGTGGAGGAGTGTAATTTGTGCTTTGAGTCACTAAAGGACACATATTTCACATGCATTTGACAAGCTGAGTGATACAGAGCCATTATGCAGTTCTCACCAGCACTGTCCTGCCTGCATCACCAAAGTTACATAGTATCGTTAGTTAACAGCTTGCCAAACCCAGAATAACAGCAATAACTCTAGCGATAATACAATATGCTTCCCTCCCTATAACAGGTCGGTGGACCATCATCGTGCTTTTGAAGCTGTTATTCTAATGACTTTGGCTACTACTGAAAGGGGTCAAAGAGAATTAGAGAAAATGAGACCAAAAAAACACAGAAAAGCTATGTGGGAGTAACAGAAGAGAAGCGTGGGTTAGTTTGTGTACCTGCACACAGTCTGCCGTGAGGATACAGTCCAGGAGGACAGCTAAGCAGACACCGGCCCTTCCAGAGGAACACTCCAGCATCCTTACAGCTATCACACTGATCTGGAGTGGAGGAGCACGTCAGGCAGTCCTGATGACACGAGACCGCTGTGAACACAAACACACATCACACAATACGGCACGTTTTTTTACTGGTCAGGAAAGAAATCAATGTACAAAAATGTGAATGTACTTTTATGAAGTTTCATAACAACCAGATATTGTCTCATTAGAAGATGTAATTCAAGAGTTATGACATGTATTTTTACATTTTCATATCTTTTCTTTAGTAGACGTTTTTGTTATAACTGTCATAAAATATAACTATACAACATTTCTAATAAGATGTTCTCATTACTACATGAGGTTCTGTCATAATTATGGCGTAACATTTTACAACATTTCTTATATTGACAAATACATTTTCTCGTGAGTAGATGTTCTGTCATACTGTAATTGACATGTAATTTGACCACATTTCTCATAATAATTAGATATCTTGTTATTAGCAGGCATGTCATCTGAGACATGTCAGTTTACAAAAGTTCTCAAAATAAAATATTTTCTCATGAGTAGATAGTGCTCAGCAAAATGACAACATAAGATGTAATTTTATTACATTTAATATAATAAGATACATTCTCATTAGTAGATTGCTGTATGTCATAATTACAACATATGTAATTTTAAAACATATTATAAGATGCAAGAGATGCTTCTCATAAGTAGACAATGTTGTGCCCCATAATAATGGCATTTTACATCAACCTTAATACAAATATTTTCATATACGCAGATGAAGACATAATTATGAAAATAAGAAAATTTATAATATGTCTCATAATGAGAGGTTTTGTATAACTGGGGGATGTTCTATGTCAATTAAGACATCATTTTGCTCAATTTTACATATGATATTCTCATAATTACAGTATATTCTGTCAATTACAACAAAATTGAACATCTCTTTACATTTTATGATACAGAAACACTTTTTAGCAGAAATGAAATGTTGATCCTGCCTTAATTATGACATTTGTCCTTTTCACAACATCTCATAATAACAATATATTTTCTTGCTATTGCAATATGTTACGTTTAAAAGTGTGTCATGGTTTCATTATAAAGGCAAAGGTTTTTTTATATAATTTTGTTGGCAGCAAAACACCTCCATGCATCTTATAATTTTTATTCTTATTATGCAGTGCTATTTATTGTGATATAAAATGATAGATGAATAAATTTCATTAATTAGTAAAAAACAAAGGAAGCAAAAAAAGTTTAAGGTGGTGAAAGTATGATATATTTTGTAGATTGTATGTCTTCGCAGAGCACTGCAGATTCTTCAGCTAACCACAAATCTGTGTAGCACAAATATTTTGGCACCACTATTAATTACCCTACATCTAATGAGCAGATAAATCTTTCACTGAGGTCCTCAGCTGGTATGAAGTGAGAGAGGCTGTCTGTATGTGTGTGTGTGTGTGTGTGTGAGAGAGAGAGAGAGAGAGAGAGAGAGAGAGAGAGAGAGAGAGAGAGAGAGAGAAAGAGAGGGGGTGTAAAGATGAAAATCAGAAGACATTGGGATGCTAAGTGTGATGTTGACGGCCGCTCTAATTGGAGTTGGTGGGTGAATATTTGGAGCCCATTCATTACCTATGGTCACTGGCCAATGCAGAACAGATGTGCATGGAACAGCGCACATCTTTCCACATCTGTTCACAAACAGCTTTCATTTTTAATCATGAAGCAACATCCCTTCAGCGATGATCACAATCCGTTTGTTACATATTCTGTGGCTGGAATCGACAAGCGCTGACCACTTCAAGGTCCACTGTATACAGTAGGTGTAATAGCCCTCTATCCCAGTCATTACAAGACTGATCACAAGACTGCTGCTGGTATGCAGATATTATTAGAGTGGTGGACCATTCTTAGCTCAGTAGGGGCAGTGTTGCTCGAGGTTTTACACACACCAGAAAGACATGAGATGAGAGCGGTCAACCAACCAAAAATATCCAGCCAAGAGCAACTCCAAGGTCTAGAGCAGGGGGCAGCAATTCCAGTCTCTGTTAGATTGCAGACCTCTTACTCAAACACACCTGATTCAACTGCAGAACTGGAATCCGTTATGTAGAACAATGGGTCCCATCAACCATTTGCAGATGCACAATCTGTTAGGCCTTTTCTACCAAAACAAACCAATTTTTGAACCGTTCTGCGCATTTCCACTAACAAAAATAGGTTCCAGATACTGAAAGGTTCTTTCACAGCCAGAACCAAAGATTAGTAGGTTTCCAGCTCAAACAGCTGTGGGTGTGTCTAGTCGTACAGGAACCAGGAGCAAGGTAGTCTTTGATGTCTTCTTATCTCTTATGTCTTAAACTCTCACTGGAAGTCAATAAGCTCTGCCATTTTTTTCACTTTTCACACACTGGGCAACTCTGCTGATGACGTATTCTGTGATGTATCCTGGGCTCCACTAAAACTGGTGTACATGCAGGATGGTTTGAAAGTTCATGACCAGGGTTCTTTTGGTGGAAAAGCGCTATGTGCTACCCATCTCTACACCAGTGGTTCCCAGTCCTGCCCTCCCCCCACGCTGTAGGTTTTAGTGGTGTGCTGGCCTAATGCATTACCTTCAACTTGGGACTGTTGATTAGATTAGCTGGACCAGGGTAATCATGTGCAGGACAGGAGGTCTCCAGACTCAGAACACATGAGCTACAGTCATTAACTGTACAAAGATGGAGCTACATGGCAGGTGTTTCCAATCAAGTAGCAACAGAGTCTGTTGTTAGCCAGGCATTAGCTGTTACTCTTCTTGACCTCTACACTAAACTACACAATGCTGTGGCCTTCCACCATCTGAAAAAAGACCCACGTTTCAGAACTGATGAGCAGCATTTGGAACCCTGCAACTCTATCATTTTTTAAGTCTTACCAGCACACACACACACTCCCACACACTTGAACTTCCCTCACAAAAAGACATGATGAAGGTAAACAGTTGTGTAAATCCACAATCCTTCGTCCTTCGTGGAATCGATTTAGCCTAAAGCCCAGTGGACTAACAGGCGCGATCGACACCGCAAGCAGCTAAGCATTGCATGTGATTAATAGCTCCGACAGCAAATACAGAGAGAGAAAAGGAGTGTGTTTTCTCAAGGAACTCTCCTGGGAAGTGAAAATCCAATTATCTTCACACAATCGAGCGCAAGGTTCATCTCGCCTGTTGTTTTTCCCCCGTCTTTCCTACATTTTGCAGCCAATTAGCATATGGTCATCCACTGGCAAACGCTGAGATAGCTGTATATTCAGACAACTGACTTCAAATAATAATCAGTAACACATACTGTATCACAGGGTAACACTGTAATTTCAGTGCAACAAACCATACCATACTACCATATGCTGTAACCAAGAGCAACATACTGTAACACTGGAACATAATGTAAGAGAGTAACATATTATAACACAGTTAAACACAATGTAACACAGTATAACACATACTGTAATCCAGTGCAACTTACTGTTACATGGTGTAACATACTAAAATACAGCACAGTAACATAGTATGCAAGCCAGTGTAACATACTGTACCACTGTGCAACATATTCTAACATGATATAATATACTTTAAAACAGTGTAACATACTCCAACACTATAACATACTGTAACCAAGTGCAACATACTGAAACCCAATCTAACAAACTCTGACATAATGTAACACAATCTAAAATACTGTAACACAGTGACATATTGTAACCCAGTGCAACATACCGTAACACAGTGTAACATACTGTAACACAGTGCTCTATTGTTAAATGCTAATTTAACCTTACATAAACCTTCAATTAATGTATTTCTCCTCCTGTACTTCACGTCACACTCAAAAGCTTATTCAATCTTTGAGATTTAGATGTGAGATATGAAACATTGAGACATATAACATACATACAAGTTTATTAAATAGAAATACATTGTTTTTATTCTTGTTTGCTTACATTGATTGTTCTGCATTTGGTTAATGCAATGGTTCACAAGGGAGACTTTTATTATGTAGTGAGCGGGAACTAGGCGGGAGAGGTGTATACTGAGTGTGGAGAGAGTGTGATAGGAGAGAAGAATAAAGCTTTTCTGATGTTAACAAAGTTTGTCAACTTTGTCCGTTAAAGGACAACACTGATCAGCACTGGTTCAACACCCTGGTTCACATCCACACTAACTGCACTTCTGAACATTCTAACTTAAGCCTGAGTAGCTTAGATTTACTGCTGCACTGATTCTAAATTAGTTAAAAGCGTACATAAGCTATGTTAATTACACTAAACCAACACGTTCCTTTTGTTTCCACACTTCGTATTTGTTTTAGTATGAACTCTGAAAAGAAGAAACGTGGCAAAAATTAGCCTGAAAGTCGTAAACATTCATCTACCTAAAATAACCCTTCTGGCCACTATACACTGGACATGCTGGACATGTTTCTAATGATGGAGCAGACATTGCACCTGGCATTTGGTGTTGACGAGCGCCCAGGCTTGGCACCACAGGGGACGTCTTAGTTGAAATATTGTCCCCCCTCAGTTTTGCATTCCTGTTTCTCCCTGTTAGATAGCATACCCTTCAAAGTGTACTCACAGTTATGACATGATTACAAACATACATCACAGCAAAGAGACAAACTTGTAGAAAGATGAAATTTACCACAAAAAAAGTATAAAAAAATGTATCTGCCTTTGATGCAACAGCTGTACTTTAACCTTGATGCCACATTTAGCATGTTTATCATGAGAGTTGATCCCATTTGTTCTCTGCACAGCAAAGCAGACCATTCATGATGAACCATTACTTCTCATCATCATCTTTACAGCCACATGATGTCCACCAGATTTCATCATGGAAAGTACAGCAAGACTGCATTTATGCTAGTGCCAAACTTGCTACCCACATATACACCTACATCATCAATCAGGAGAACGCCACCAATACAAATACAAATACACAAATGACTTTAACAAACACTCTATTCAGATTTGAAATGAAATGTGACAAAACACTAAGAGAGAAATGAGTAACAGCTTACATTAAAGTCTGCTTGTCTAAATTACTCCACAAAGACCAGTGATCTCAGAGTTATTGTAGTGAAGACAATCCAATCCTATTCAGTCAGTGACCTTTCAGTAATCCAACAGGCTTCTCAGCTTTCCTAAACTCTTTTTCAGACGTTTAAGCCAACAAAGAAATGCTCCTTGTTTAACAGTGCTGCAGTGAACAGCCCTCACACCTTTATTTACTTCAGAAAGGAGAAAAAGAGAGAGAATGAAATTCTAAGAAGGCCAGGAACTGGCCAATGATGGGTGCCCTTATGCTACTGAATGCAGGCTACATCCACTCTGATATCATGCATCACCTTTGGTATCTGATTCCACCTTGTTTGCCCATGTAGTTTGTGGAACATATTCTCAACACACCCTCCCACTGTTCATACAACTATTTTTGAAATGGGAGATTAAAACGTAGAGAGAGAGAGAGAGAGAGAGAGAAAGAGAGAGAGAGAGAGAGAGAGAGAGAGAGAGAGAGAGACAGAGCTAGAGCTGTAGTGGTGGATGAATGGATGGATAGATGGGTGGATAGATTATTATTATTATTATTATTATTATTATTATTATTATTATTATTATTATTGTTCTTGTTATCAATGGACTTGATAAAAGTCCTAATTAAAAGTCTCGATTCATGATGTGTTTTTAAACTGTGGAATTATTCACAGTTCCGCTCTTATAATAATGTATTCCATTGTCTTTATAAACAGAATTCCCGATTCCCACACTGGTAAATGTCAGCAATTTCAAAAATCCTGTAGGT
This sequence comes from Acestrorhynchus altus, assembly GCA_034509495.1. Taxonomy (NCBI): domain Eukaryota; kingdom Metazoa; phylum Chordata; class Actinopteri; order Characiformes; family Acestrorhynchidae; genus Acestrorhynchus; species Acestrorhynchus altus. Next base: position 9,153,462 of record CM067522.1, on the reverse strand, counting down.
CTTACCTGGATGGCATTCAGGGCAGCACTGTCCGGGTCGTGTCACTGCGAGGGTCCCAGCGGGACAAGTGGGGCAGGAACGCTGATAGCAGGTCACTTGACCATCCTTACACTGACACTCCCGACACGGACCCTCACTCACACTCTCCAGGTTCTGGAACACACAGTCACATGCAGTGTGAATATCTGAATTGTTAATCCTTTAATGCCTTTTTATCTGTGTCTGTTTGAGGTTTGAACTAATATTCAAATATCCAATCAAAATGTCACACTATTCTTAGTACATCTTTTGGATCTGATGTGGTTTGTTGAGCTGAAATGTTGTACTGATATATTACAATAGTGAGATACGGTGTGCGTAGTCCAACGGTAATATTCCCAACAACAGCAAAGAGAATTGTTGGGATGTGCAGACAGGACTGTGCACAATCCTAGACAGGCATGGAAACAATATGAAAATGATTCTGAAATGTTTAGCACAGCTGATGTTTAGTTGATGTTTAGGGTGTGTTTGAAGGGATTTCTCTTGTCTTTTTGGTGAAGAATCACAAAAAGCTGAGATGCGAAAAGCCACACTATTCACATGGATAATGAGGGAAGAGGTGTGAGGGAGGTCCGGTTATGTCATGATGACAGAACCTGTGAGTAAAAAAGATTTTACTGATCAGCCATAAAATGAATACCATCTGCCTAATAATGTGTAGGTGGAGTTCATTCCACCAGACCTGTCCAGACATCACCCTTTGACAGGCGCCATTGTGATGAGATAATCATGGAACCAATGGTGGTTTCAAAGTTATGGCTGATATTTAAATATTTCGATAAATGAAGATGTCTATATATGAAGTCTCCTCTAACATTAATAAACCGTTCTTTACAGCTCTACTTACAGCAAGAGGTCTGAAACTCTTCACACTGCTTTTCGTCCCCTGAAAAAAGCAACAGACAGAACTTCAGGTCAGCAGCAAAGACGTTTGCTCTTTCTAAAACAGCTCATGCTGCTCATCCAAATCCTACTGTAAGTATATCCAATTCATTTCTACTCCATACCTCTTCCTCTGGGTGAGTGTACAGACAGGAGCTGACCGCTGGCTTACACTCTGGGCAGCACTTCCCAATTAAATACACCAGCTCTTCTCCCTGGAAGACAGAACAAAAATCCATTTCTTTCAGTTCTCTTTGAAAACCAACCTGGGAAGAGACTGAGCAAATTTGCAAAAGTCCCAGACAACTGGAATTACAATTGGTGCGCCTGGTGTGACCTCTGATGTAACTTTGTTGGAGGTTCGCTGGCGATACTTTGCATTCAGGGGAAAGTCACCCTCTGTGTCATTTGTGTGACCCTATTTGACTGCCTCAGCTATCAGCCATTTAAAGAGAGAGACAGCATCTCATTAAAATTGGAAACTGGGGGTAATAGCTTTCTTCCTCGCTCTCGCTCAAACGTCGTCCATATGGGAAGCTGACTCTTAGCTGACAAGTATTAGAAATGGCACGAACAAATGCGAATGGAAAAGCAGCCACGTTGAATGTGAAGATCATTTTTCAAGGTATGGGATTCTGGGGATTTCCCGACTGAATCATTCTTGCACACATTGCAATCTATTGATGGAATCATTCATATGATCATTCATGTGACCTGGAACACCCAGCACTTTATTAGACACTTCAAAGCAAAAGCCACCTCAAACTGGTTTCATAGCATGCCTGTCAACCTGTCCATGTTGTGACATGGTGCATTGTCATGCTGGAGCTACAGGGGTTGGACAATGAAACAGAAACACCTGGTTTTAGACCACAGTAATTTATCAGTATGGTGAACTAGGGCCTCCTTTTGCGGCCAATACAGCGTCAATTCGTCTTGGGAATGATATTTTTTGGATACAATCCGGGTTAGCACCCGAACATCCCTTTCAGACAGCTTCCTCTTGCGTCCACAGTTAATCCTGTTGGATGTGGTTGGTCCTTCTTGGTGGTGCTGACATTACCCTGGATACCGTGGCTCTTGATACATCACAAAGACTTGCTGTCTTGGTCACAGATGCGCCAGCAAGACGTGCACCAACAATGTGTCCTCTTTTGAACTCTGGTATGTCCCCCATAATGTTGTGTGCATTACAATATTTTGAGCAAACTGTGCTCTTACCTGCTAATTACAGTTGGTGGAGTAGTGTGGGGCGACCTGGGAAGTTACTGTGTGGAGTTTGCATGTTCTCCCCGTGTTCGTGCATGTTCTCCCCCACAGTCCAAAGACATGCATGGTAGGTGAATTGGTGACTCTAAAGTGGCCCTTAGTGTGTGAATGTGTGGTTGTGAGTGTGTGTGCCCTATGATGGACTACCGCCCTGTCTAGGGTTGTTTCCTGCCTTTGCACTCAGAGTTGCCGGCTGGGAACCGGCTTACCTGTGACCCTATTCAGGAATAAGCGGTTCAGAAAATGGATGGATGGATGGTCAGAGTGGTTATTGTTAATAAACAGGAAAGGAACCTCATTATATGCCATTCAGATCTTCAAAAGGCACATTTAAGACAGAACATTTTGAGCCTATTTTAGATTTAGAGTGTAAAAAGAAAGTCAAAGCTATGCTAAAGTCTCCTCTGAAGAGATATGAGCTCTATTACCAATGTCTCAGAAGATCTAGCCTGTTACGCTTATATGGCTTGTTCACAGTCATTATTAGTGAAGGCCAAGTGATTTAAAAACTCAAACATTGCCCCAACAATCAGAAGCCATGGGCTCCCTTAGTCGGGTGCATAACACTCTGACAACAAAATAAGTTATGCCCACAAAGCAGGACAAATTATGAGAAACAAAAGAGTTTTAGGTAGCTATTTTTACTGTTCATGACATGATTATGAAATGGCAGTTAACAGGCAAGATAAAGGTCAAGCTGAGGTCTGGTAGACCAAGATAACATTCAGTAATGACTGTTTGTATGTTTGCTAGAAACACAAATCAAACCTCCATATTGATTGCAAAAACTTTTCTGGAAAGGTTTGTGGACTGTTCGACTGTGCAGCAACACCCGGAAGAGGACGACTTTAATACTTGAAAAATGAAAAATATATTTTGCTATAAATATTTAAGCTAGATCACATAAATCAAGCAGGAGATGGGAAAGGGAATGGTACTTGTGCACTTTATTAAAACAGGCAGATGTTCTTCAACGCAAGCTCTGTGCAGTTATTCCTTGAGAACACAGTGAAATGCACAACCGCTATTTGGTCCTGTATTTTATTGACAGCAAATAGCTGCATTTTGCATGACCTCAACAGCATACAGATGCTAAACCAGTATGATCAGGGGAAAAAAAAGTTGTTCAGGGTCAAATTTTCAAATTTCACCACTTCAACAGCTTATGAATGATTCTGAAATGCTCACGGAAAGCGATTAATGCTTATATCATCCTTTCAAGTACACTGCAGAAAAGCTTATTGCTTACATGTGTACAAATGTATCTCAGAATCACCTGCACTGTTTGTGTTAGAATTTACTATAATGTGTTTTAATATTCAAGGAAGTAGGAGCTCATTTCTGGATGAAACAACATACACATCCATTACAAATAGATGCCAATAGATGCTTTGATCCCAAAATAGTAAATTGTTTCCTATACTAAATTATAAGGTCAGAGATTTACACCTGAACAGCTTAACAAGCAATAACAAGGAAATTAATTAATCAGATGTCAATTTAGGTCACAAAAGCCCATGAGAATGAGAAACGAAGAGTTGAGGAAACATAAATGTGAATATTAATAATTAAATAATCCTTTAAATGAATCTTCTTTATTATTATTATTATTATTATTATTATTATTATTATTATTATACTACAACTGAAGGGCTCTGAGTGGCTCAGCAGTCTAATGCACTAGCACTATGATATGAGGATCGCAGGTTTGAATCTCAGGTCATTCTGCTTGCCATCAGCAGCCGGAGTCTGAGCGGGCAAAATCGGCTCTCTCTGGGTGGGTAGATGACAGCCAGTGGTTGGCACAGGCACCTATGAACTGTTGTATTGGAGATGTGGACCCAGCACTTTCTTAAGAGCATGTTGGTTTCCCAGCAATGATGACATGGCTTTGGAGGAGGCATGTGCTTGTCTTTACCCTCCTGACGTCAGGAGCATTGCATGTGATAGGGGGAGAGGCATAACAGGATTGGGTGCTTCCAAACCGGGGTTGGGGTAAAAATAACAAAATAAAATAAAATACTACACTCATACTCTAACAGATGATTCTTCTCTTAGCATACCCCAGCTTTAAAAGCCAGGGCACAGGGTCAGCCATGCTACAGACCTGCTGGAGCAGAGTGGATTAAGTAGCATGTTAAGGAGACCAACCCAGCATTGACAGCTTAGCAGATGTGGGTTTGGACCCATAACTCTGTGATCCACAGCCCACAGCTCTGTTTTGGCACTTTTAAGAAACTAAAGCTTGAAATTAGGCAAAGGCAATCTGCAGTGTGGTAAATTATGTCTCGTTATGATCTGATGTGTGCTTGGAGGTGGTGTTGAAAACTAGTGAAATCTGGCACTCTTACCCACGGGCAGTCCAGCTTGGCACATTCAGCGTTCTGGCACAGCACTTGGCCACGTTCGCAAGTGCAGAACTCGCAGCCTGTGCCGTTCCACATATCACCATGGTAGCGCACGGCACCCTCGTACAAGCAGCTGCCTTTGCTGGTTACACACTCCTCACAGCACTGACCAGGTCGCTTCACCTTCATTTGACCCTGGGGAAGCACATACAATATGAGAGGAAGTGAACAACAGGTGTGCAAAATAATAACAGGGTCTTCTTAAGCTCTTAAGCTCTATGACAGCACAATTACTATATTAAAGGTGTTACTTATGAATAAAGAACTGATTATTCATGAGATTCATGAATCACTTTTCTTTGCTCACAAATGTGCTGTTCATAGCAAATGTTACCAGGTTTAACAAGCTTTACAGAATGTTTAAACAATGCTCCCAACTGTAGCAGTTGTCGCTTCCGAGTACCTTCATTTAAAGTTCTTTCTCAAACATAGTGAAAATCTACATATGAGTTTACATGTCGGTTTAAGGAAAAATCCATAAAAATTGGCATAAATCGGCCATGATTCATAGGATTTAGATGGATGGATGGATTATTATTGTTGTTTTTGTTGTTGTTGTTGTTGTTGCCAATGGACCTGATTAAAGTCCAAACAAGAAGCCTTGATTCCTGATCTGCTTTTAAACCACAGACTTATTCACAGCTCTGATATTGTTTTTACGAGATATTATTTTTAGATGTTTATCTCATAATTACGAGAAAGTATTATAACGTACGACATCTCACATAACAAATATCTGATGTTTGGTAGCCCACAGCATTGATATTTAATAAAAATGACAACAGATATTTGATGTATATGTTTATTTTTCAAATTTTCATAATACATGAGCTTCAACTGAGGAGCTACATGGTAAATGTTTCTAATAAAGTGGCCAGGGAGCATACACAAAAGTAGTGTTTCGTAATGGTTTTATTATGATCTTTTAACAATTAATGAGGCTGAAGTGACTCAGTCTATAGGAAAATGTTTGCCTAAGCATTTACGTTACATTGTATAAATGATTTACTGCATCAGACAAATCTACAATGCCACAGCTGGTGCATTTATGAAGTTCCCTGCAGCAAAATCTCCCTTTTTTCAAATGTTTGTGAGAACATTGCCCAAAAGCATTAATATCACTGTTTTAATGGAAAAGGCCATAATCAAGCCACTGACTGCATTCTAACTCTGTGTTTAATGAAAATGAAGAATTTCCATGAAGGTTTGTGACTGACCTTGTCGCAGTGGAGAGGAGCACATTTCTCAACGTGACACCGTGACTGTCCGCGGTCACACATGCAGGTGGTACAGCTGTTTTTCTGCCACTGCTCACCATCCTGGGAACACATGAAACACAGTTACAGGGTTAAGAGTTCTTCTGAGACCCCTGCGGAGGTGTTGGGGATAAGATTAGTAGGAGTTGATTTAATTCTGCTGGAGTTTATTTTACCTTGTACAAACATATGGCATCTGACTACAGGCTCCAGCATACACTCGTAAAAATAAAGGAGTGTTACAAAGTGTCCTTTTACATTTAGCACTGCCAAGGATGAAGAACTTCCTGTCTGATGTTTGTAATAAAGAAGAACTAAATAGTTCTTCACACTTACAAATCTTAATTTCCCTGAAGGAACCATCCCAAGGGATCAATAAAGTTCTATTCTAATCTCTATTGCAAACATGGTTCATTAGGCAACCAAATTCAGGGTGAAGACAAGCACATGCTTCCTCTGATACATGTGAAGCCTCTTTTCAAACTACCCCCATTGCATCATTGCTGAGCACCTTCTACCCACCCAAAAAAAGGATGACCTATTTTGCTCTCTTGGACTCCAGCTGCCGATGGCTAGCAGCATGTCCGGCATTCGAGCTTGCAAAACTCAGATGACAGCATTAGACTGTTGAGACACAATAAAACTAATGCTAAAATTTTATTGTCTTAAAATGTTACTTCAAACATTAGTTTGTGCAGTTGTAATTGAATGGATGTACGGTCAGTGAGTTTGTGTCGTTCAAGTTTATTTCTAAACATATATGTCACGGCTTTGTGTTTACAAGTAACTCCCTACTCGTTATTAGATATGGTGTTGTATGACAGAACCTTTTACTCTCCATTATTTCAAATTTTCTATATTTCTGCATGAATTCGACCTAAAACTAAGACTCACCTCATTTGGCTGATTACATAAACTGTACATACAGCCCATCTTCCAGGACAGCTTTGGAAATGTTGAAGTCACTCCTTTTAAACTTTCGCTTATTCATAATGTCTTTCTTCACTTCTCTCTCGCTAGTGCTGCTTGGAGGATCTTCCATTTCTTTCAATACATGATCCGAGACGAGGTCTACTGAGGAACACATCTCTCTGTTTTAGCTTCTTAATTCCCCTGATTAGATGCTCACATCCGAGGAGCTGAACTAGTTCATAACAAGCAGTGTTCAAAATAATAGTAGTCTTGTCCTGAACTCCAAAAGCCTAGCCTCCCTCACAGAGGCAGATGAAGTCAGCTAAGGACAACTAGATTAAAGAGAAGACAAAAACACGGGGAAGCACAAGAGTAGAGTTTTGACTTAACCAGGATTCACGAGTGTAATTTTAAAGGAATTGTTTGGGAGAGATGTTTTTATTTTGCCATCAGGTTCTCTCATTCGAATAAGAGCAGGATTCAACATCTAGCAACTTCTGTTCTGTATCTTTACATTAGCTAAAAATGTTTTAATTCTATATTTTGTCAATCAACAAAAATAATTCTACTGTTTATAGCTTGCTTTGGTAGTTTTACAGTATAAATATGAAACTACTGTAACTAAAAAGTAACACAGTCTCTGACTTTTATTATATTCTATGGAATAACTGACTAACAATCCAAATGAAATTTGATTTGCTGATTTTGGACAAAAACTATCCTCTGTCTAATCAGGGCACAGCATCGGTATTCCATACGACCCACAGTCTCTCAATAGCATTTGTACTGTAACTCTTCCCCACACTCCTTTCTCCAGAAGTTTCTCCACACGTCCCGGGATTCGGAGGCAAAATACAACACGGGTAGTCTTAAAACAGCTTTTATGGACAAAGGAATAAATGACAAAGACTAGAAAGTGACCTGGACGTATTTCATTGTGTAAATCATGGGAAACGATCAGCTGAAGAGTACGGAATACCATGATTCCACATTAATTATTATAAGTCATTCATACATTATAAGAGTAAGAAAATTAAAGTCGAGAACCGCCTGAGGTTCTTCAGAGCTTTCGCAACAGATACGAGAGAAAAACGTACAGTTCTTAGAAAGTGTAATGTAGGTATGCTGTCCACTTTAGTGCTCCATACAGTTGACCCTTTTCCATGATTTAAACAATGAAACACATCATGCTAAATATAATCTGGTGTCAATGTCATTTATTCTTCTGTCCAGGAAAACTGTTTGTGTGACCACACGTGTTTTTCGCCATCAAATCCTGGTAGGTAGCAAGAAGGGGCGCGCAAAAAAGAGGGTGAGGAAATGTGTGAGAAACTCTGGGCTGGGTGGAATGCTGGTGCTCCGCTCTGATGAGACAGAAGATCGCTTTTACCAGTTTTCTTCCATAATATTGGTTCAAAATCAACCAATCAAAATTCACTTTGGTTGCTAGGCAGTTACTGCATCACTCATCCAAACAATACAGCCTGTAGGACTTCGGGTACTTCGGTAATATCCACTGAAATCACTGTATTGGTGTAGAAAACACTGTTCTCCTACATTACTTCTGCTGGTTTAGCTAGCCAGCTCACATAGACCTTAAATAAGTCCTATCTACCATGCTGTAGAGTCCTGTCTGGTGGACTGTAGTACTGTCCACTTTCACTTGCAGAAGTGCACTGCAGTGCCTGCACAATCCCTTTCTCCACGAATGAGTGTGCACTGTAGTGTGTAAAATCAGGAAGCCCTATATAAATGTTCATGTACACAAATCTGAGGTGTGAACACCAGTTGGAGATGGTTGAGAAATGTAAAATCCCCTTGTTTTTTTTCTCTCTCTCAGTCCCACTTCTCTCAAGCCCCTCCGTTCATCCACATCATTATCCAGATGTGTACCTTGTATTCTGATCCAGCTGCAATGCAGGGGTTTGAAACGCACTGAGGGCAGCAGTGTCCAGGCTGTATCACCAGGTTTTCATTCTGCAATAGACACACACATATGTCCATATTATACATGTAATTTTTGTTGTTATTATATTAAAACATGAATGTCACAGATAAAGTTCACAGCAGTTATTTAAAGTCCAGCAGTTATTTAAAGTGCTATGATGCTATGCTGCTTAAAACTGACCACGATATATAATTTGATTAGTTGCTATACTTATACATATATAAGTTGCTATACTGACCGGCTTGCATGTGATGGGAAGACACTCAGCAGTAGAGCAGTATGTGTGTCCATTCTGGCATACACACTTGGTGCAGGGACTGGGGGTCCATTCTTCCCCATCCCTGTGTTCCTCTCCCTCCCATGAGCATGAAGCTGTGCAGATGTTAGTTCATGCATGTGAGACACAGAGAGAGAGAGAGAGAGAGAGAGAGAGAGAGAGAGAGAGAGAGAGAGCGAGAGAGAGAGAGCTGAACGATTACTGTCGCTTTAACAAAACCCAATCTGCGTGAATGGATGGTGGTATAGCTTTAATTTGCTGGTATTATAGCCTATAACTATAATCTATAGCCTATAATCTCTTGATCTCATAATCGTTTTATTAACTGATGTAAACACAAGGTCAATGTTACTGAGGCTTCTGTGGGGAAATGTTTAGAATGTGTGGAAAGCTGCACTGAGCTTCAACAGAAAGATCTTTTTTTTAAAGAACATATTTAGACTGACTTGGACAAGGCTACACAAATGCTTGTCAAGCCATCAAAGTCAAACAGTGACACACTGTTGAACGCAACTATGTGCAAAACCCCGTCTTCATAGCTTGAAGCCTCAGGTCTGTTTCAGGCCTACCGAAGCACACCAGAGACTATGAAGAGAAGACTAGGAGCAACAGGACTGACAAGTGGAGTGGCAATAACAAAAATGGCAAAATAGGAAAAGTATGCATCTGAGAATGGAGTTGTAGCGGTTCCTCATGAATATTCTCACTCAGTTCCTTCAGATTTTGCGGTGGGTTGGAGTGTTAACAGCACATCCAAAAGTATCCCACACATTTTCCATTGGGGATAAATCTGATGGCACGACTGGCCATGACATAGTGTCTGTGTCTTAAAGACAAACTCTTCAGACAGCAGCAGTAGGTGGACGAGAGTTGTCCTGTTGGAGCAGTGCACCAGAGTGTGTGTTCAGAAAAGGTATTGTATAAAATTCCACCCCACACAATGACACCAGGCCCTTTGGACATATGGATTCACTGGTCATCTCCACCAGGACTAAAGCAGGACTTATGAAGATGACATGCTGCCATTCTTCAATCGATTGTGACACATTTTTGAATGCAACTATGTGGAAAATTCAGGCTGGATAGCTCAAAACATCTGGTATGTTTCAGGTCACTGGACCAGGTCTCCTTTTCAACTGTGAAGAGAAGACTTGGAGCTTCAGGACTTGCAACTGGAGTGTCAGAATCTACAATGGTAAAATTTGAAAAGGAGGTTTGTCTGGGAAATGCAGCACTGCCAGTGGAGTACAGGTCTCTAAAATGTGCAAAACAGTAAAAATCTAAGTAAAAGTCGGCTACCTTTAAATAGTGTACTTTTAACAACTGTTCAATGATCCTGTGGTTCCACTAGGCTCGAGTCAAGCGAGGACAGAGCACAGCAGCCTAATGCCTCTCAGGAGGCTCCAGCAAGAGAAGCTGCGCAAGCTCTGAGACAGCTAAAGCTACAAGTGTAAAGAGGCTCTACAGTCTTCAGTGTGGAGACACTGACAAGGAACATATGTCTTACGCAATGGCTGAGACATCCAACCAAAAAGAGAGATATGATTACGTTGGCTACAGAGATGACGCAACGCTGCTTTTTAATTACTGATGCTGCTACTGAAAACCTTGGCCGTTCTGATGCCACTCTAGTATTTTTGTTACTGAGCTTTAAAATCAGCTATTTTTGACTGAGACTCGACACACTCAAACTACTACCCTAAAAGAATTACCCATACAGCTGACACTGAGGTTTTACCAGATACTTTTAAAGTAAACTTTAATAAAAACATCTAAAATTGACTTTGATTTTACATGCAGGCTGTAGATTATTTTTGTTATTTACTGTATATTGCTGCTGTCCAATGAAAACCATGTCTCTCCAATTTGACCATTTTAAGTTTTTATGCTGTGAAATTAATTATGAATGAATCAGTTCCATTCAAATATAAAATCTTTTTTCTATTTACATTCATTATTCTATTTACTCTCTGCACTATTTTTGCAAACTTAATCCTTCACAACCCACTGACATAACAACAAAAAAGCTAATGGATCAGCTATGTTCCAAGAATCACTGGTGTAAACTACTCTTCTTAAACAATTTAGAACACCACAAAAATTTCTGAATTTAATTCAAAAAGCAAAATGATCATTTTCTCGTCATTCTTGGTAGAGTGATTTTTTTATGCTTCATCAATGTGGCTCATAGTTTATTAACAAAACGGTAAAAAAGGCTTACAATTAGCAACTTTAAATGTCATTTAAATAAAATATGACGATTAACCTTTTTGATTTTAATGATTAAAAACAAATAAACAGGATAGTCAACATTTGTAAGATGCACTAGTACAGATGTTAGCAACATACAGCTCTTTAACTGTATTTATACAATGTGATTTTCTGGATTTTATGTTTGATATTCTATCTCTCAAAAGTTTAAAAGTTAAATTATAGACTGTTCATGTGTTTGTCAGTGGGCAAACTTACAAAATCAGCAGGGCATCAAATAATTATTTCCTTCACTGTATAAATGTTTATATATATATATATTTTGGTGCTTTTCTGGGAACTACTTGTCTGGTGGGAATACACCTTTAGACCTTTGTCTTGGCTCAGTTTCAACTAGTTATAGTGTTGGCCACAGTGAGAAACTGAAATGTGATACCACCCAAAGCTCCTTGGGATGTGAGAGGTTAAATGGTGTCAAATGTAACTCAAAGGTTGCTGTGGCTGTATAGAGGCTATTTTAATACCAGTGTTGTCACTGTGATGTCAGAGGATCACGGCAGCACCACAGACCTACCTCCATTTCGAGCGCACTTTGGGCAGCACTCTCCAGCTGGGATATAAGGGCTCTGTCCACTCCCACAACTGAGTGGAGGACAGGCAGGAGGGACACAGGTCACTTTCCCCAGAGAGCATGTACACACTGAGCACTTGGACTCACTCCACTGGCTCTCATGCTGAAGAGAAGGAGGAACAGAGAACAAGGGAGGTTATGAGGTTGTGGGAGAGTGGCTGTTTGCTTATGCTGCATGATGGCATCACCAGTAGCTATGGCGACCAAACGAGTGCTCCTGAAGCCTATATTTACTCACAGTGCATCCAGAAAGTATTCACAGCACTTTCTCCACATTTTGTTATGTTACTCATTCCAAAAAGGATTATATTCAATTTGACCCTCAAAATTCTACACACAATAACCCATGTTGCCAAAGTGAGAAAGGTTTGTTTGGAAAAATTTTAAACAAACGTTTCTTACTTTGTCAACATGAGGTCTAGTTTGCAAGAATTTGATAGAAAAAAATAATTTAATTAATTTTGGAAAAAGGCTGTAACATAACAAAATGAACGAAAAGTGAAGCAACTTTGTATACTTTATTGTATATAAAGTATACAAATATATATATATATACACCACAATAGTTTATTAGTATGGTGAACTAGGGCCTCCTTTTGCGGCCAATACAGCGTCAATTCGTCTTGGGAATGACATTTTTTGGATACAATCTGGGTTAGCACCCCAACATCCCTTTCAGACAGCTTCCTCTTGCGTCCACAGTTAATCCTGTTGGATGTGCTTCGTCCTTCTTGGTGGTGCTGACATTACCCTGGATACCGTGGCTCTTGATACAGCTAATGCAGCTGCTCATTTTACATCTTACAGGATATGAGAACATAAGGTACTGAAGCTGGTTGAGAAAAGCCTGCTTGGTTCAGTAAACTGTCCTGTGGTGCTAAAAGTTTACATAAACTTGAGGCAAGATAATTACGGAATTAGGCCCCTCTGCCAACCCAGCAGGCTTCCCTAAGCAAATGCCACTCAAACTGGAAGCTACACCACCAGAATCTTAAACAGAGCACCGAGTGGCTTGTTAGAAGGACATCTCAGACAAACAAGAGTTTCAGTGTGTCAGGCAAGAGTGGGAGTCTAACAAGAACGCAATTGTGCATAAACTGAGGCAATCAACCACTCAGCACTCTGCAAGAAGTGGCAAGATCTGCCAGGAAGCAAGACGGGGGGCCTTTCACTGGGCCTTGTCCGCAGGAGTGTCACTTACCCCGTGCACTGCCCCCCGGTGCTGGCAGGAGCCGGTCGACTGTGGGAAACACTCCGGACAGCACTTGTTGGGAGGGATTCTCAAGCGCTCACCCTGGGAACACATCCAAACAGCCACATTAGCATGCTGGCATTATCCTAATAGCATTATCATTAGTACAAATCGCTGATTGTCATAATGAGATATTGATGAGCAAACAAAAGTGGAGCGTCAGACAGGAAAGCTGACTGATCTCGAGTTTAGAAAAGAGTGATGCAGGGTTGCAGGGTTGGGACTATGCTATGAGAGCACAAGACCACATGAGTTTTATTGCAGTTTAAACTGTTGGAAGTTGCCAGAAGCATTGCTTGTTGACGTTGTAGCTCTCCGGGATCACATGGGCCAGAAGACAACAAAAACTAATTGTATTCTTCTCAGCAGACAAATATAATGAGCCCGAAGCCCATCTACTAGAATGACAATGAGAAAGTTGGAGCTTCTGCAGTCATTTATCTTGTCGGTTATTCATCCATATATACTGCCATCGGGCTAATCCAGCCATCCATGCATTCATCGTTCAGGCTCATCCACCCATCCATCCATCCATCCATCTGCTCATTCAGCCATCAATCAATACATCCGCTCATCCTTCTGTCCATTAATCTCTTGGCTTTTAGAACTGAGTTCAAGAACAGCTTTCTTACCCTCTGAAAGTCACAACGAGGGTTCTGGCAGCGAGTGGCTTTGCAGATGACGACGTCACTGTGGCAGATGCAGTCTTGACAAGTGTCTGGTTTCCATGCCGTGTTGTTCTGTAACAGATAAAAGCAACACAAAGTCATAAGCACAGGCCCTGGGGCTCAGGCTCATTACACATCTGCACTCAAATCCACAGTGAAATCATATTTCTGAAATAGATCACAACAAATCTTAATAAGTCTGTCTAGGAGAGAAATCTACACTCAATATATTTTATTTTATACACTCAAGTGCACATGTAAAATATTTCAATCAAACAAAAATAGCTCAGTTACATTAATTAAGCAACCAATGCAAAAGAGATATTTCATTTCCATGACAACCAAACATACACTTTCCCTTTATCACATTTTATATTGCAGTTTTCTTCCTCCAACAATCTCCACCCAATGCCCTTTAACAAGAATCACAGAATTTCTGAAATTGTTGCAAATTTATTTAAAAAACGGGGGAAAAAATCGCATTTACACACATCAAAAATTACATTACTAACAAAAATCACAGGACACTGGTCACAGGACGCTGGTTACGAGACACTGTTATTTGGATATTTCTGATTGGTGGACTATTTTCAGGATAGTAGCTACACTGAGATGTTTAAAAACTCCAGCACCCCTGCTGGGTCTGATTCGCACATACCGACTTAATGCACACTAACACACCACCACCATGTCAATGTCACTGCAGTGCTGCTCTGTGGCAGCCTGTGTGGTCCTGAGCATTTGGGAGCGGGGTGAAAGAAGGATAACGAAGTATGCAAAGAAACAGATGGGCTACAGACTGTAATTATAGAACTACAGGATGCTCCTGCATGTTAAATGGTGCTGATGAGATTGACAATGAGTGTAGAAACAAGGAGGTGGTCATTATGCTATGAAACGGCTGATTGGTCCAAATGTTTGTACACACCTCTTCTAATGAATGCATACAACTACAGAAAAACACGCACAAACCCTGCACAGGTGTTTACTGTTCTTCTATAATTGCGATGATGTAATATAGGCCCTGAAGATGGTCTCCTAACTAAGCTTAAATGGATTTCTGTTCACAGGTCACTGACCGCCATCCTGGGAAGTCATTTTGATGTTTTGAGGGAGTGTTGACAGCTTCCACGTTTCAGCCCAGCACCTGAAATAGGAGTCAGACCCAGGGGCAGCTTTGAAGAGCTGTCTGTAAAATCTCGGATAATGCTCAATATGTTAGCAAACTGTCCAGGGAGTCCAGCTGTGGGATATCTCAACATCCCAAGATGATTTCTGAGGGTTTCTACTAGATTTGAGAGCTCTGCTGTTAGGACGCTTTATCAACTTTTTATCATCTCCACTGATCACACAGAAGCCCTTTGTAGTTCTAAAATTACAGACTGTAGTCCATCTGTTTCTCAATCTTCAATGGTCAGGACCCCACAGGCCCACCACAGAGCAGGTATTATGTGCTTGGTGGCTCATTCTCAGCATTGCAGTGACTGTCACATGGTGGTGTCTTCACCTGTGCTCACAGGACCCCACTGACTGGATATTTCTGGTTGGTGGAATATTCTTAGTCCAGCAGTGACACTGATGGGTTTAAAAACTCCAGCAGCACTGCTGTGCCCGATCAGTGCAACACACGCTAACACACCACCACCGTGTCAGTGTCATTGCAGTGCTCAGAATGACCCACCATCCACACAATACCTGCTCCGTGGTGGTCCTGTGGGGTCTTGACCATTGCAGAACAGGGTGAAAGGAGGATAACAAAGGATGCAAAGAAACAGATGGACAAGAGTCTGTAATTATAGATCTACAAACAGCACCTGTATGTTAAAGAGGAGCTGATAAAATGGACAGTCAGTGTATAGAGTGTGGTGTAAAGGTTATGGACATGTATTGTCTGGCCCTAATGGCTCTACCGAAGGCCAAACTCCTACAGCACTGTGAGGAACAAACCACAGTGTTCCACAGTCTACCTCTACTAATTAGGGCTGGGCGATATGCACAAAAAATCATATCTCAGCATATTTTAGCTGAATGGTGATATACAATATATGATATGGGGGAAAAAATCCTTCCATCCCTTTTTACTACATTTAAACACATACAGAATGATATATATATATATATATATATATAATAAACATATATATATATATATATATATATAATAAACATATATATATATTATATATAATAAACAAATAAGTCTTATTCCCCCTCCATAGTGTGTTCATGAGAACATTATTGGGGTGGAGGGGAGCAGAGTAGAGGAGGAGCTGAGAGCAGGGGCAGAGCAGAGCGAGGGAGCAGAAAAAAGGTTTCCGCAAGACTGAAACAGAACAGTTATGTAAAAACATTAAAACTTGATTTAAACAATATCACCATATCTTGCTCTGCTTATGTCCCGATATAAGAACAGATATCAGTATATCGCCCAGCCCTCGTACTAATTATTTTAGACTGTGCCCTACTATCGGTATGTTGGTTACAGCAGGAAAAAAAAACCTCTGAAAACAGTAATGGGTTCCTGCACTACTGAGAAGATTCAGATGTTTGGGGGTATTTTTGTGTCTGAGTGCAGACGAGCACAGCAGAAAAGCCTGCTGATAGACACATGTTTGCTTTTCATCACAAGTATAGAGGAGAACAGCTGCAGAATTTGAAAAAATGCCTGAGCAGAGAATCTGTGGCCTGATAACACCCTCCACGCTCCCAATCTTAATTCAAACACACGCCACCCTCACTGACGGAACTTCTGTCGTTCTCCGGATTTGATAAATAGTCATCTAAGTGAACGGATCAAGGGCTTGAGGAACACTGTTGCATCAACACGCCGATTCTGCCTCCATTGTCTTGCCGTCAACACTTTGCACGCTTGTTTCCTGACATTGATTTTCTGTTGTGGAGCTGGCTTACACAAATGAGAAGCCAGCCGAGTGAATGAATTTTTAATAGCTGGGTTCTGTTATGACAGAGCTTATCTTGCAGTCTCCACTATATATATACAGATAGAGGCTAATAGAATGTGGCTCAGCAGGACAGCGAGGCATCTCATGCACACAGAAAAAAAAAGCCACAAGGTTGAGTGATACTGTGCATGTGTGTGCCTGTGATAACATGACACAATGTTAAATGATTAGAATACAAAATAGAAATCGTAATTTGTTTCAGTTTCTGTGAAAATGTAAATAATTAGAATATGGGCAGGGCTGGGCGAAATATCAATATTAATATGTGAAATATAGGCTGAGGCGATATCATATATATCAAGTTCATAAGTACTCTGCTCCCCTCTGCCTCTCTCTCTCACACACACACACACACACACACACACCATAGACAGATTAGACAGAGCTCCAGCTTGAAGAAGGATTTCATGGCGTTTGATTTTTTTACACATTTTATTTTTCACATCTTATATCGTGCCACATATCGTTTATCACCTTTCAGCTAAAACACATCGAGATAATTTGTTTTTGTCCATTTTGCCCAGCCCTAATTACAGGTACAGAGAAAATCAAGTGACAAAGCATGTGTTTGTGAGATGCTATGATGAAGCTCATAATGAGTTTTGGTTCAAACTGGAGGCAAATCTGGTTTGTCTCATATATCACATGTATATATCGTATCGTAACGTATCGTATCGTACCGTATGTTGCCATTCAGGTAAAACATATTCATTTATTTGTCCACATCTACATATCAACACTGGTGCAATGTGCTTCTTGGCACTTCTAACACTCTTTCTAACACTCCATATTGGTGCATTCTGAGCATTTCCGAGACTCAGGAATTGACAATGTCAATGTTTGTCATGTGATGCAAAAGACACTTTGAATCACCTCCAAATGTGGTTTGGATCCGATTCCCAAATATTGTTTCATGTGGATTTGTGCTGCCCAGACCACTCCAAATCTATTTGTAAACAATTGAGAAGGGCCAAATATCAGATTTGTGCAGGCAGTCTAGCATGCAGATGTGGGCCACTTCTGGCACTGTGTAAAAGTTTGAACACCCTAAGCATTAAAATGCTCAATTTGTTTCTGACAAGGTGTCAAACCTTGACTAGCAAATGAGGACTTAAGCATTTAGTAACTGTTATCAAATTCTCAAAAAAAGAAATAAATTGATGCCCACAAGGCAGTGATGACAGCTGAGCAGTTTCAAGTTACAATTTCTACGATACATACAGGGGTTGGACAATGAAACTGAAACACCTGTCATTTTAATGTGGGAGGTGTGGCTAAATTGGAGCAGCCTGGTGGTCAATCTTCATTAATTGCTCATTGCACCAGTGAGAGCAGAGTGTGAAAGTTCAATTAGCAGGTAAGAGCACAGTTCTGCTCAAAATATTGCAATGCACACAACATTATGGGGGACATACCAGAGTTCAAAAGAGGACACATTGTTGGTGCACGACTTGCTGGCACATCTGTGACCAAGACAGCAAGTCTTTGTGATGTATCAAGAGCCACGGTATCCAGGGTGATGTCAGCACCACCAAGAAGGACCAACCACATCCAACAGGATTAACTGTGGACGCAGGAGAAAGCTGTCTGAAAGGGATGTTGGGGTGCTAACCCGGATGGTATCCAAATCATTCCCAAGACGAACTGACGCTGTATTGGCTGCGAAAGGAGGCCCTAGTTCACCATACTGATAAATTATTGTGGTCTAAACCAGGTGTTTCAGTTTCATTGTCCAACCCCTGTAATGGCAGTTCAGGGGAACTGTGGAATTCGAGATGAGAAGACCAAGAAATCTCAGAGAATAATCCTTATTTGTTCTTCAGAAAGGCAAATCAAAACCCCAGTTTATCTTCCAAGAACCTGCATGAAAGTTCAGTTAGAGGCTAGTGTACTGTTCCCCTGTGCAGCATCGCTTTGGCTCTCTTATTTTAACTATGTCATCAACATTCATTCATCATCTATTTGTAACAATATCAAATACATTTTCGCAGATTTTCACTGATTAATCAGCAGATTACAGCTGATATTACCTGATTATGCCAATCAGGCCCTTCCTGGAATACATAAGATGAAACATGTCACTGGAAACTTACATTATTTCCCAATAAGTTCAGCAAATGAAAGAAACTCTAAAATATACAAAATATATTCAAGTGTATTTCTTCCAGAGGACTTATTTCCACGCAGAACATAAACAAAGCACCTCGTCTGAACAGGGTGCCCAAACTTACAGTATACATGGGCTGAATTTAAATCATTAACTAGGCTACTTTGGAGATTTTAAGGCCACAGCACTCACACATTCAAGAGGAGCTAAAAGAAGCAAGCTGCTAAACATTAACATTATCCGCACTCATGCAGTCAGGCTGCTTTTAGAAGCGACCGTTCAGGTGACCCCTTCGACCCCTACCGAGGAACCACAGCTCAAGTGACGGAGTCAGAGTGGCGGCTGTGGAGCTGTCAGAAACCTCTCAGCATTTGTCGCTAGCATGTCAGGTACTTATCAGTCAGTTTTATTGCTGGGCTTTAGCAGCACTTCGAAGCACATTAATGCTGAGAATGAGAATACTTCAGTACAGTGGCGTACAGTACCTAAAGCATACTCCTTCATTCTGAATCCTTACAATCACGGAGGGGCGGGGCTTTTTGCTTTCTTTCTTTGCTCACACTGTGTTCAAATTCCACAATAAATGTCCTGAGAAGGGATAATACTGATACACACATAAATAACAAACAGAAATGCTTTATCGAGTTTTTTGAAGAACTTATTCTTGTAAATATCCATGTCAATCTAATCATTACAAAAAGAATTTTTTGCAAAATTCTTGCATTTTCAGCTCAGAAACACTCTTGGGGATCAAGTTCCTACAGGATTTCTGAGATATAAAGTGTTCTTTTACTCCTTATAAGCAAGAACAAATGAAGTTGCAATTCATTTTTTTGGATCAAAACATTCATAATTCAAAAATAAAAAATAAAAAAATCCAAAAAAATTAATACAATATCTGAATTCATTCATTTTTACATCTCAATCACAAATTTCAGTAGCCTAGGATCTGCTACAAATACCAATATATCACATGTATGACTGTCTCTATAAATACATTGTTAATTTTTTGAGTATGTCAAACAAAAATAGCCCCCAATATTGGCATTGGCTTTTAAAGATTACATTTTAATAAAGTTATATTATTAACATACCTATCAGGTTCTTCACTTGTGTCGTAGACTGCTTGGCTGATGTTTGTTTCAGCACTGGGTATACATTGTCTAGACCCTGGCACAGCTAAGAACAAAGCTTGGGAGGAACGTATAAACAATGAGACTTGGCTTCAGGCTGTCTGCTTTTGGTCCAGCTGACATGTTTAAGCTAATGGAGCCATGTTACAGGCCAGGGTACCCTGCAGTATATATTCAGGGAACATTCCCGTGTGTCTTCACCGTCTCCAGGGAGCAAGTTTGATAAATCAGTTCAGGGGGGGAAATGACATCTTTGGTGCACCTCTAAGGTAAAGTCCAGCTCCTTACCGTTTACCACACACCAGCAGTTGAGTCGATGTCTGGAGAATACACTACTCTATCTTTCATTTCAGTGTCAGAGCTTTGAAGCTGCTGCACTGTGTTTCATAGTCCAGTAACTGCTACAGCATACTCAACTACCGAGAAATTGCGCACAAAAGGCCGAGCATTCACTGTCTAGAACACTTAAAGTACACAGTAAAACACTAATGCAGGAGCATATATGGTCGACACTCTCCTTTCCTCATTTTAAAGTCTTATTAGTTAAACTCCAGAGGGTCAGTCGCCAAGCCAGCAGAAGGTAATTGAACTGAAATTGAGCTGACCTTGATTTATGCCGTAACCAGGCTGCCAAAACCTGAACTGTTCCCCCAGCTAATTCAATTAAAGGGTGCACAACAATGTGTCCCCAGCCAGTCGGGGTCACTAAAGCAGTGGATAATGGCCCTGATCTTTTAATATACAGTATGTATAAACTACAGGGGTTAGACAATGAAACTGAAACACCTGGTTTTAGACCGCAGTAATTGATTAGTATGGTGTACTAGGGCCTCCTTTTGCGGCCAATACAGCGTCAATTCGTCTTAGGAATGACATTTTTAGGATACAATCTGGGTTAGCACCCCAACATCCCTTTCAGACAGCTTCCTCTTGCGTCCACAGTTAATCCTGTTGGATGTGGTTGGTCCTTCTTGGTGGTGCTGACATTACCCTGGATACCGTGGCTCTTGATACATCACAAAGACTTGCTGTCTTGGTCACAGATGCGCCAGCAAGACATGCACCAACAATGTGTCCTTTTTTGAACTCTGGTATGTCCCCCATAATGTTGTGTTCATTGCAATATTTTGAGCAAAACTGTGCTCTTACCTGCTAATTGAACTTTCACACTCTGCTCTTACTTTTGCAATGAGCAATTAATGAAGATTGGCCACCAGGCTGCTCCAATTTAGCCATGAAACATGTAACATTGCACCTGTTATACAGTTGACCATCTATGTACAGTTTAACAAGAAATCAGATTTAGTCAGCAGTCCAATCAAGCATTTTCATGCACTTGGGTAATCAGATCATTAAAAACTCCAGGTTTACATGAGTCAGTCAGTAATTAGATTTCTACTTTGCCGCCAGTCAATAAACTCACAGAAGAATGTGAATGGAAGGCAAGAAGGCGGTGTCCCTGGTGGTGGCAATGCATGCTCGTCCCCTGATTAGGGACAGCTGCAGCAGACAGAGAAAACTGAAAGAATATGAGGTAAATATGCACGATATTATTAAAAATCTGATTAAGGAGATAAAATCCAGCACTGTTGATCACATTTTTGAAATCAGGTTTCTAGACCATAGTCTGATCTAAGAAATTGGAGTATGCTGTTTACAAGACTGCTTAAATAATCAGATAAATTCTTAATAATCCAATCTTAATCAGAAATCTGATTATTATAGGTGACTTCAGTTAATTATACATGCAGAGTTTTGGATGGCACAAACAAATTCTGATACTTTAACATTATACTGTGAAGATTATACCATATATTGCCATGTCTCTTAAGCATATTGTGATATGTATTTTCATCACATTGCCCAGCCCCGTATACAGTATAAGCTACAAGCAGTATCAGTGGATTTGAAAATGGTAATATTAAAAGCCAATAATATATTATAGAGTATAATTTCCATTGTATGGGAAATCTCCAGTCAGAATGGTGTACTGAACAGGATTAAGTTTAATCTCTATGCGCAGTGGCTCTACCTCCAATTTAGTGGCTTGATACTTAGTACCATAGTGCCAGATCTACTGCACACCTCCTCAGAATCAACAGCACAGCCGTATAAAGCCGTTTTCACGTATGAGCTCCGGAAAATGTCAGAATCAGGTCTGTGCATAATCTGGAGTTCCCCCTTCTCATGTGCAGCATACAGCCAGAGATTTTCCTCTACAGTGGTGTCAGGTGGATGTTTCACAGCTGAAACTGTACACTTTAATCACAGTCATTGTTTACTTTTATAGTGCAGCGCTGGATTACGGTGCCAAAACAATAAAAGCGGCACCACAGTCCAATTAGTTACACTCTGCTCTCACAGTAATTAACTCTGTTTTCTTCAGATTTATTTCTGCTTCAGCTGCGCTTCATATTCTACAATATGAGTCATCAGACATTTCTCATTCAAATTTGCCTTTTTAAACAGCACAGCTATTTTCAAAATACGGAAATGCCAATTACACCACCCTGTTAGGACTTTCCCATCACATACGATGCTCCCAACACAGGGAGGGCGAAGGCAAGCACATGCCTCCTCCCATTCAGCTACAAAACAATGCAATGCCAGGAGAGAGCATCTACCCTCCCAAACTACCTCTCAAACTCCAGCTACTGATGGCAAACAGCACGACCCGGGATTCAAACCTGCGATTCGTGGATCATAGTGCTAGTGCATTGGACCACAGAGCCACTCAGCACCCTAAACGGTACACTTCGACCTAAATTAGGCTTTATATTGGGATAACTGAGCAAAACAACTGTGCATTATCAACGCTGTCCCATTTATTTACATAAGTGCTCTTAAAAACACATAAGGAACCACTCATGCACTTCAGTAAAGCTTGCTGTTGAAGACAACATCTGCACCAGTTCAGCTCTGCTGTGCAAATGTGCAGTTAAATACATTCAAATGTATTCAGTCCTTGCACTTTAATTGCTTTCCCCTCAACTTCTTCGCAATGCCAGCCTAGCATGATTATATGTTAATTTCTTGCAAGGCAAGCGGTGAAGCTAAGATGCTACAGGAGGCAGAGGAACGTGGAGAGCTATTTGACAGTCTCAAGCAATCACATCTTGTTTTGGGAGATTTTAAGAACATATTGCACATCTTGGTTCCAGGGCAAGAGTTTATGTCCACAAGATTCCGAGGAGTCTGCAGTGTTCAGTAGATGAGTTTTAATGCAATCTGGTTTCTCCGTGAAGAGGAAATACAGTAATTATCACCATCAGCAAGAATAAAGACTAATTTCTCTGGCCTAGATCTGAGGATGTGGGATTCATTTTGCTGAAGCCTTTTCCCCCCAAACCCATATTCAGCCCATCTA
This sequence comes from Acestrorhynchus altus, assembly GCA_034509495.1. Taxonomy (NCBI): domain Eukaryota; kingdom Metazoa; phylum Chordata; class Actinopteri; order Characiformes; family Acestrorhynchidae; genus Acestrorhynchus; species Acestrorhynchus altus. Next base: position 9,130,136 of record CM067522.1, on the reverse strand, counting down.
AAACTCAAATTACAGAGACAATTTAGGCAATTTTCAGAAATTTACAGAGATATTAGATTTGCAACACTGGATCTACACTATAAATAGGACAAGGTCTTTGAGGAACTTTTGGAGGAACTCTTGAAAGTGTGGAGGAACCAATTAAGGTGCTTCAAGGAACCTTCAAGAAACAGTCATCCTTTATTAAAGGTTCTTTGAATTACTTCATTCACAGGTTCCTCAATGTTCCTCTTTACACTTGTTGTTCAGTGTACATCAAACACTAAAATCAATGATAAACAATCTTGTTGTCACTGATCAGCCATAACACCTCCATTTGTTCCACTATGTTGTTTAGTAAGAGTCACAGTTACATTGTGGCCTATGTTCAGTTCATGTAGCGAGTAACAATGTTTACTATAATTTACCAGTGAATTGTGGGAGATTACATTGCCCTCAAAATCACGTTTGAATTCCGCTTCACAAGTCAGATACTCAGAGGAAAATGGCTCACGTGCTCATTAATGACACATAAATAGGGATCAAGTTGTCTGTTTATGAATAAAGTTCCACCTGTAAACAAAAAGAGCCAATCAGCTTGCTGGTTACACAGTGAGCAGTAACACAGTACTATAAGAAATACATACTTTCAAAATGAAAGCTAAAATTATCATCTCATATTTGGCTTTTTTGGGAAAATTATGAGAAATCTGATTTGCTTTTGATTTTATTTTCAGTTATGTTCAATTGTATTGCTTCTACTTTGTTTTAAATTTAATCTTTGTTTTAAAATTCAGAGAGGAAGGATTCTTTTCTATTAGCAGGAAAGTGCATTTAAGCAGTGAATTTTTGAATATGTATTTTTATTGTCTTCATTGCTAGTTGGCATAAAACTTCCTCAAAATAAATTTAAAAGCAATTTATTGATTCAACATCCAAAATTCACTCCAATTTTTTGACAATCAAATGTCTGTGTGATTGGACAATCTGGTTAAAGAAAGTACACTTGACTTTTTTTACACAAATGGAAAATAAAATGCTCGTGTTTTAACATGCATCTAAAATGCAAGAATGGAAGATAGAAGCAATAGTGTTTGTGGCAGATTCATAAACCTTTTCTCAGTGAATCTCTGGAAATGAGTCAGTATCACAAAGTTCGATTTAGAATTCATTTCAGCTCCATTCAGCTTGATCTGAATAATGTGAAAATATATTTAAACCCCCAAAAGCATTAAAAATTCATTCCACAATGATTGAAATGATTGAATGGCATATTTTAATGTAACTTTTTTTTCCAGCTCCCACACCTCTCTCTCTATGTTTAGTCACGGAACGTTTTATAATTTCCACGGGAGATTTCCCTTGTAAATGACTTGGACGCCAACCAGACCACTTTAATTATAGACTAACTGTCAGATACAGGAGCACTTTACTGCTCTGCTTTAAAATGACTGTTCTCACACCTGCAGAGCATAGCAGCACAGAGTCACAGTCAGGTTCCTTCTGCATGTACATTAAGGACTATTAGCTAGAGCATGGACAAACCTACATACTTACATACAAAAAAAAACCACATTAGAGTGCATTAGAGACATGCAAGTCAATATGAGTAAAGTGCATCAGAATGCTGTCTAGCCACTTTAATTAATAAGAAAATTTGCAAAATACAATCTATACTGTATAAGAAAGGGTTCTTCACAAGGTCCTTATTAAAGCTAGTGTGATCTCGAAGTACCCTTTCGACGCTTGATGGTTCTTTTCCTTTGCTTTTGCCAAAAATGCCAATTTTCAATAAGACGTACATGAATAGGACTCAAATACAGCAACGTCTCTGAATGTCAAGAACATCGAGAAGAAAGAAAAAGTAGTTTTTCCACTGAAAACTTAATCAGTGTGTGGCAAAGTCTCATAACCTCAGACACACTTCAGTAATTTGACACAGTGTTTCACTGCTCAGTAACTTTAATGCAAAAAAGATGAAACCGGACCATACCTTCGCTTCATATATAATACATCATAAGCAGAGCTCAGTGAATAACAGCCCAGCCTTAATTCTCCTAATTGAACTGCACAGCTCTGATTTTGGCATTACATAACCTCAAAGCTCTTGATATATGGATGTATTCTGCACAGAATAAAGCTCCATAAACAGACATTTCTCTTGAGCTGCAGGACCAACCTGATGGTACGTGTACGTGTGAGATATTCAGTGTTTTTATGCTTGATGTGATTCAAGTGTGATTTTTATTTTAACAATACAAAAGATATGATGAAGAACACGCACTATATTACACAGTTATAACGCATTAATGTGACATGAAGAATAAAAACATAAGAGTGAAGATTAACATCTGCAGAAAGTGAAATTCTAAGTTATATATAAGTAACCAAAATTCATCACCTCTCCAATGTTGAAGCTTGTCGGTTTCTGACAAATATGTGACTTTGATTTTCAACCGAAGTGAATTATCTGGACCATATTTGGTTCTGGGTTGATTTTTCATTTTCAGGAAAAATTCATACATTTCTGACTTCAAAATGAACAACTGATGTCAAATTCAATAATAAAGAAATTAACTTTTCATTTTCAGGAAAATGAATTCAATGTCTGCCTGATGTTAAGACTCCAACATCTGTCTGATGTCAAATTGAACAATTGAACAACTTGTTATATTAAAAAGGTAAACGTGCATATAGACACACTGTGCTTGTACAAAAGGAAGTTTGTCCTCTGCATGTCCTCCCATCCACACAGTGAATACACACACTAGGGGGCAGTGAGCACAGATGCCCAGAGCAGTGGGCTGCCCTATCTATGGTGTTAAGTCATGTCTTGCCAGTTCAGGGAATCAAACCTGCAACCTTACAGCCAGAAGGCTGGTTCCCTAACCGCAGGGCCATGGCCCAGAACTCATAACCCCTTATGAAGTATTGCATAAACGTATGTAATATATAATTCATTTCTATTTTTAATGTGCCTAACTGGACAAACACAGCTGTTGCACAAAACTTCAAGACTTCTAAAAGCTCTGAGTACTTAATAGTTAACCATCCGACGCACATCAATGCACTACAGTCATGCCAACAACAACAGAGGTCAGTTCTCCTGCGTGGGCCGGGAACGCCCTAATGAATTATTGAACTGTAATAAAAGAACGAGAAACTTCTCTACCTGGCTTTACCTTTTGCACTCGACAGGACCCCTCTACCTCGGTCACCTGTGAATGCTCTTCACAGGTTATTAGCCACCGGGTTCATGTGGACACAAGATAGAGAAGCAATAAATTATTCAAAGCAAATGGTTTTGCTTGTGGGGCTGCTGTGAAGTTCTCAGGGTGGGCAGTGCCAGCTGTCTCTCCGTCATGACAGCATGGAAGAGAGTGTCATAACTTTGAAGCCAGAGTCGCCTGGAGCAAGCAGTTGCTCAAAGAATGCTCACAATGCAACGTTTGTTGCTGTTTAACTTCCACCTGTTTTATGGCTTGTGGAACACAGATTTATGTGTGTAGATAATTAAGATGCCAAAGCACACTTGGTCATCTCCTTGGATAAGGAATAATTACTTAATAGGGCTGGGCGATATGGCCAAAAATCATTTCCCGATACGATATATGATGTTGAAAATTCAGGGCACCCCATGAAATCCTTCTTCCATCTTTTAACTAGAAATAAACATACAGAAGTCAGATATTCATTCCTTCTTTATACACATGAAGTTTTGTGCCCCCTCCACAGTCTATATGTGAGAGGGGAGCAGAGTAGAGGAGCAGCTGAGAGCAGGGGGTGGAGCAGAGTGAGGCAGCTGAAATAAAGTTTTCCAATAACTTCCAGAGACCTTATATTCACAGCTTCCAAACTATAATCCGATTAGGTGTGCGCAGCTAGAGTTTCTCTAATCATTAGTTGCAACAGCAACATCAGGTGATAGCTATTATTTTCCTCTTAATTTTGAACAGCTGAACACCTTTTCACTCTCAGTTTAACACAATCGCAGCAGTCAGAGCGAGAGAGGGGTAAAACGAGAAGATCAGTCCGTGTTCAGCAATGAGCTGACAGCATAATTTCTGAGGTGAGATCAAAGGGCACATGTCTCCTCGCTAATGCATCTTCATGTCTCGTCCACTGCGCTGTGCGCTCGCGTATGTAAAAAGACAAAGTTATGAAACTGTAATCCCTTCAGCAATGATCTGATTATAGCAGCGCGATACTTCATTTTTTCCTGCCCAGACGGCAGCATCTTCTCATTTAATAGCATCATCATGAGAACAGTTAAAATCAGTAACAGTAATCCAGCTCAGAAAATATAAAATGCTATTGTTTCCAATGGAATTAAATCCCAGTTTAAATGCCAAAGGAGCTTCCAGTGCATGTTTACTTCTCTGTCCACATGTTCATCCTTGGACTGCATGCAAAGTCCAGACCAGAATTTGCCAGATACCGAATCCAGATATTCAGTTATAGAGGAAAATGAGAAAGGAGGGGCTGTTTGCTCTCTCTTTTTTTAAATACTGTATTAAATAAAACATATTATTGTAATCATCCTTGTCAATGTAATTTTTATAAATAACTCTTCAAGATTTCTGTATTTTCAGCTGGATGATCAATTTCCAACAAGAAAATAATAGATCCTAAGTGTTTTAGTCCTTACAAGCAAACCAAAAAAGTACATTTTTGATCAAATCATGGTCAAATTCATAATACGATTTTAATTCAGTTAATTTTTACATCTCAAATGAAGATATATGTGAGTAGCCAGGGATCTCCTGCAAATAATATCTGGTATATGTGATCATCTCCTATAAATACTCCTCTAAATTCCTATTTCTTTGGCAAATAAAAGTATGTCAAACCACAAAAAAAAGGGAACAGCCGTGGTCTGGTGGTTAGGAAACCGGCTGCTGCCCGGGTGCTGAGGATAGGGCTGCCCACCACTCCAGGCATGTGTGCTCACTGCCCCCTTGTGTGTGAAGTCACTAGTGTGCATGTGTGGGTTAAATGGGAGAATTGGAGGATTGATTCCTGTGAGTGCAAAACACAGTGGATTAAAGAAAGTATAATGACTTTACTTAAAAACATCCCAGAAAACTGTCCTAGCATTCGAAAGTTAAGCACCAGAAATGTTGCGCTACCAGGACTGACACCAGTCAATGGCTTTCAAATGTATTTTCATCAGAACATGGTCAGGAACCTAAAGATCTGTTGTCACAATATTATTATCAAGAAATAATGTTTAAAAAATGATCATAATGTATCTGTCAGCACTTTGATGAACTCAAATTTCAATTTAGACCATTAAAGATATATTACTTGTTGGTTTTTCCAATAACACATTTAGACCGTATGGTCAAATATATTCTACCAGTAAAATAAAAGCAGGGATAATTTAAAAAAAAAAAGAAAAGAAAAGAAAAGAAAAGAAAAAAGAATCAATTAATTATTAAAATGGAGAAATGGGAACTTTCTGCCTCAACACTAAAGATTAAATGGGCTAGGCCACAACTACAAAGTACACACCCCCCAGTGTCATCATGTGAACATCAGCTGCTGGCACCGCATGGCTCAGGCTGGACCAAACCAAGACGGAGGCACTGTGGTAGGAATCAGGCTGTATGTGTTATGCACCCACCCGCTGCTTCAACAGCTTTAGGAACCAGTGGGAACATGACGCAGGAAGCAGAGCGTCTGCGAGACGGCTGCGGCAAGTGGAAAAGTCAATCAAGCGCTCAAGAAACACCGGCAAAAGAGCCCTGCTGTTGTCTGAGGTTGCTGTGGCCAAGCCAAGCCAGATGGACCTGGCAACTCTCCTGCTGCTTCCCTTCTACCTGCGTGATGCACCCTGAAGGGCGACTGTAGCTGGGCTGATAATGCACTCCTGCAGACCAGTGTAGGTCAGGAGGAAAGGATCTCGATATTTTACACCCAGAGCCCTTAGTAAGAGGATTATACACATATGCTGCGGATTAAGTACGGGCTTCAGGTCACTTATACAATTCACTCTTTCCATCCAGAGTGACCAGTGCATAAAGGCATCAGTGCTACTAGATCTGGTTGTCCAGGCAAGAATGGCCCAAGTGTTAGATTAAGTTACAATAAGAAGGCATAACCACTGAAAGGTCTTCCTTGTCCATGACCACGACTTAATCCACCCTCCAGTCCTTTCCCACTTAGAGTTGGATTCTTTAGAAAGTCCAGATTGAAATGGTCAACCTCACGTTTGTGTTTTGTAAAGAGAAAAAATTCTATATATTTAATTACGCCTTAAATTTGCTAAAGCTACAGTTTCACATACAGCTTTTGGTCGTCCCATGAAACTATGATTGTGCGAGCACTGCTGCACACAACAAACTTTCAAGCAGGTTAATGACTTTCACATGGAGGGTTCGATTTGCCTGTCTTACCAGCAAATGATCAATTCTTTTTGAGAGTTTTGTGGAAAAAAAAAATCATTTTTATAAGTGCCTTCAATACAAAAGCAGCGTTAATAGAAAGGCAAAGAACTCTAAAAACTTGGGATGGCTTTGGGTGGCTTATACATTGAGCTTCTGCTTTCAGCTTGAGCTCCCCTGGATAAACAGAGATAGAATTGAGAGACATGGCAGAAGAATGCAGGAGAAAGGGCACTGGTGGTGTACAAAAACTTAACCAATGTAGAAAAGTTTATATATCATATTATCATAACTACATTAAATATCTGACAGATAAAATGGAGAAATGCACAATTTAGATTGCTACATTTACAGGGGTTGGACAATGAAACTGAAACACCTGTCATTGTAATGTGGGAGGTTTCATGGCTAAATTGGAGCAGCCTGGTGGTCAATCTTCATTAACTGCACCAGTGAGAGCAGAGTGTGAAGGTTCGATTAGCACGTAAGAGCACAGTTCTGCTCAAAATATTGCAATGCACACAACATTATGGGGGACATACCAGAGTTCAAAAGAGGACAAATTGCTGGTGCACGTCTTGCTGGCGCATCTGTGACCAAAGCAGCAAGTCTTTGTGATGTATCAAGAACCACGGTATCCAGGGTAATGTCAGCACCACCAAGAAGGACCAACCTCATCCAACAGGATTAACTGTGGACGCAAGAGGAAGCTGTCTGAAAGGGTTGTTCGGGTGTTAACCCGGATGGTATCCTAAAAATGTCATTCCCAAGACGAATTGACGCTGTATTGGCCAAAAGGAGGCCCTAGTTCACCATACTGATAAATTATTGTGGTCTAAAACCAGGTGTTTCAGTTTCATTGTCCAACCCCTGTACATAGATATCACAGATTTTGTTTATAAAGTTTTGTTTAAAACTGAATACTCCAACATTTGCCCAGAGATTTTGCAGCTGGGACTGTAGATCCTTCATATTCATAGCTTGCCAAAGCTGGCCTCTCAGCTGGACCCAAAAATGCTTGATTGGCCATAAATCTGGAGACTGGGCAAGAAGCTCACTGGTAAACAGAGCTCAGGTTAATGGGTTTGAATGAATGATGGAGGGCAATTCATCAAACCATCATCCGTCTCTCAGTTCAATGTTGTGTCCCCTCTGAAAGTCTGTCAACTGGGCAAAATGTCTTTGCGTGCATTGTAGAGTCATGTCTACCTCATGTTGAGGTACACTACCCAAAATTAGCTGAGAGTTGTTTACAGGTCACCTGGGAAGCACATTACACCCTCTTTAACCAATGTCCATTGTCTTGCCTGAGACATAACTTTGACAATTTTGTCGGTGAGTGTATGTAAATCCTGCCTCTTGCTGCCTAATCATGTCACCAGATATTCAGTGTTGTTCGCTTCAACTGTCTTTAAACATTAAATAAGCAAACGTCTGCAACTCCTCATGTGATTTTAACTGTAATGAATGAAACTGATTAGGGTCAAACTTGAAGTCAACTCTGAATGGAGAGATAATCACTTTTTAATGTCAGAGAAATCTCAAAACAAAACCACAGAAGATGGCAATTCTAAATATTAATTTAGCATTTTCAATTTCCCTTAAAAGCAGCAGAATTAGCACAGTATGTACTAAAACCCCAAGAAACACCCCCCAATAACATCCATCCAACCATCCATTTTCTAAACCGCTTATTCCTGAATAGGGTCACGGGTGAGCCGGTGCCCAGCCGGCAACTCTGAGCGCAAGGGCGGGAAACAACCCTAGACAGGGTGCTAATCCATTGTAGGGCTCACACACAGACAGACACACCCCCCAATAACAGTACCACCATATTCATTTCCATTCGAAATAAGTGAAATGGCATTTTTCAGCACACATAGCGTGAGAAACAAAACATACTACCATGTCGAAACGAATTCAACATGCCACATGTAAGGAGCATATCAATTGTTTATCACTGCACTGAGCTTTTAAAACGAGTGGCCTTTTTCTTTAAGTGCTAATCAAGTTTCGGCTCCTCCTTGTCTCTAAAAGCTCTTCACCCACTTGACATCTCCGTCTGGAGGTTCTGCATTACAGTCAAATCACGTCTTTTTATGTGCCTGATAATGCACTCCGATCACGTCTGCTCCACACTTCAGAGTGCTGGGGTTGCGGAGTCTGAACAGGGACTGATCTGACAGTACAAGCATCAAGCCATGTAATACTGTTAACAGGGGGAACATGCTTGAAGAGGTGGTGTGTATGTGTGGGGCTCAACAGCTGGGCCTCCAGGGCCTCCAGAAATCTAGGTATGCAATTACGACTGAACGTTTCTGCAGGTTATTCTGATGGGAGCCCTTATAAAGCAGCCCCTGCAATCAGAAGCTCATGAAGATGCCATGAACTTCAGATGGATTCCAATTAAAGTATTAGCAGCAGGAATTGAAAGGATGTGAGCTGAATGCAAAACTCCACCGATGTGTGGTCTACACCGCCAGTTGCAGTTTCCCCTTCGAGAAGTCACTGGCCACTCCATCAGCAGAAGCACAAAAGCCTTTGTGTAATTGTGGATGACCAGCAATCATTCTCGAGTCTGTCACGCAGATTTCTCCTTTACAACATTCAGAGAATTCGACATTTTCTCACTAGAGAGGTCACTCGGGTGCTTGTTCAGTCATTTCAACACTAGATTAGTTCAATTCCCTTCTGGCTGGCCTTCCTATGTGTACAATCAGGTTCTTGCTACTGCTCCAGAATGTGGTGGGTACACTACCCAAAAGCAGCCTCTGAGAGCCTTTCAGGGCAGCAGGGGAGGCACGTTTTTCAGTCTTGTGCCAAGACCCAATCAGACCACACCTTTACTCACTTACATATCTGCCTGAGTGCCTATCATGCCTATCCAACATGTCAATCGAGGGGCAAAGAGTTTAAACAGTGTTATAATGAAAACGGGAGGAGACTTTATGTTGGATTCGGACCAGTGACATGACCAGAAAAGCCTTTTAGCAGGTGAGCCTAGCTCTTTTGGGGACAACAGTGTTGGAACCCAACAGGTTTACAGATAAGAGTCCCACCCTTCAAGAAAAACAACCAATCAGCTTGCTGCTTATAGCCCGGCAGCAAAAATGACGTCTGTTTCAGAAGAACTCTCACCCTTTAACAAAAAGAGCCAATTGAAAACATGGTACAACTGTATAATTGGGTTGCTCTTACCACTACTTACTCTTAACTAGTCATATTAATTACATATTGAAAAAAAAATAATAAAAAATTAAAAAAAAATGAAAAATCTAAGTTTCGGGATGCTTCTGGGACGGTTGAGAAACAAAGTCAGTCTGGAGCCCTGCTAATACCTTGTTATGAGGATGATCACTACAATCACACCAGCAAGCCTACTGCACCGTAGCTTTCATAACGAGACAGAAAAAAATATTTAGAAATTTTCAACACAACCCAATTACTGACTGACTTTAACTGCTACTACAGCTGACAGCACCATGCTGGGAACAGGCCAATTAAACAGAGTTCTCCAATTTACATCTCACGCAATCAGCTGAAGCCTTCAGTTTTCTCAATTTTCTTTCATGTGTATCTGCTCCAAGGAGTCCTATTCTATCTTCTCGACTGGGACTAGACAAGCTGTGTGTGTGTGTGTGTGCATTTGCACATGTGCATCAGCAATGGGTGCAACTTAAAGTAACTGAAGGTATCTGAACACTTACAGTAGCTCAGACCTTCAGATTAGGGCTGGTTGATACATTGATATTTATATTGATATCAAGACATAAACAGAGCAAGACATGGGCTGAAACCCTAAGGAAACCTTTTTTTTCTGCTCCCTCACTCTGCTACACCCTACCGCTGATCTCAGTAGAGCTCCTCCTCTACTCTGCTCCCCCCTGGCCCCAGTCACACTATGGAAGGGGCACATGACTTAACGTGTATGAAGAAGTACTGTATTTCTCACATCATATATCGTATTTCACCATTCAGTTAAAATATCAGGATATGATTTTTTTGGGTTTGTATTGCCCAGCCTCACTTTACATGAGCCACTGTTTACAAGCTAATCAGTGCAAGTTACATCATCATGTTTTGTAGTGCTTCCACGTTGACGCTGAAAATACGTAAATGTTTTAAGGAACTTAAAATGAACTTTTTTTTAATTACTAAAACAATTCAAATAATAAATGCTGACCCTTAATACTAGTGGTGCTCTGGCCTTCAGGTAGGACGGTATGTGAACCACAGAGCTCATTAAGCTCATTTCTCTGTGTGGATAACGCACCATAAATTTGAATAACTGAGACATTTTTAAATAGTCATTTGGATTTCTGACAATAAAAAAAATCAAACCTTTATTATGTAAACCCGTTTTAACATCTTGCTGTGCTGCATCATAAGATAGCATACAGTTAACTGTTGGCAAAATTCTTTTCTCGATCTTTCCGATTAGCTGAACTGATAAAACAGTCGATAGAGGAATCGATAGAGAAAACCGTTATGTCCTAATGTTTTGCTTCGCTGCTAACTGCGCGTCCACGCAGTTTTATAGATCAAGATCAAGCTTCAGTTTGTATCAGCAGCCCTTTTGTACACCAAGTGTTGGATGACTCAGTACATCCTCCCCTATTTGTAGCACATAATACCTGGGTAATGATGCAGCGACAGATTGGGCCAAGCAGAGCGGACGAGACCAAACTGGCTCCAAATGACAGCGCAATTTCCTCCCTATTACAGCCCATTATTCTACAGGTACAACACCCGGCTGACACCACGCTGCTCGGAGCTGATCGATGTGTCTGTTTTTAGAGATGGAGAATGGAAGACAAAGTGGGCTGCCAGCCTTGTGACATATACAGTATTACAGGTCGGAATGCTGGGGGAGATTTCGTCGCTTTCCAAGGTGGAAGCATTTCCTGCGATGGTGACACATTTCCGCTGAAACGAGTTATAGACTGAGGAACGGTTCTGTTCTGCCAGGGTTTGCACGGCTGTAGGCGTTTCATCACTTTCCCTGCAGGAGAGATGGATCTGTTGCTTCATGGACAGTTGCGGCCTCTTGCATCATGCGGACGGAATCATCTTTCAAACACCCGTCCGTCCCTGTTCCTAAAAAGGTCAGCCTCGCGCAAATCAATACAACATTAGAAAGCCATCTCTAGCTAAGAGGTAGAACCCTTATATATTCCTGCAATGCTGAATTACACACGGTCCTCGCTGGACAGCACTGACAGCATTCAAGAACATCATTTTCACAACTGTTCTGAAATCAAGGGTAAATGGAGTGCAGCCCTTTTTTTTGCTGATATAATTAGTCTCTACTGTTCTAGGAAAAGATTACACTAGATGTTAAAACACTGCTGTGTCGTGGGATCTGGTACGGATTAGGACTGGGTGATATGGACAAAAAAATCGTATCGCGGGATATTTTAGCTGAATGGCGATATACGATGTGATGTGAAAAATGCAATGTGGAAAAAAAAAATAGGGGGCGGAGGGGAGCAGAGTAGAGCAGGAGCTGAGAGCAGGGGGTAGATCAGAGTGAGGGAGCAGAAGAAAGGTTTCTGTAAAAGTGAAACAATATTCTTTAAAAACTTCAAAACTCAACAGAGATGATACCGTCTCAGCCCATATCCTGCTCTGTTTATATCCCAGAATAGATCTAGGGTTAGAACTGATGGTAGATGGTTAGTTGAAACAGATTAAGCTCTTTTTCAAATTACATAACTGTTATCAGATCCTGATCTTCTGATAATCACCCTGGACACATATCCATCCGTACTGACCTCTAATCCATCCATCTCTAGGTCTGCCTCACAAATGCCACACCAACTGATCCAAGCTCATCTGCACCTCCCCAGGGAATGCAGTCCCACTGCTCCAGGGTTCCTCTCTCTGAGCTTAGCGCTGGGAATGGTGATCCCGTGTGAATGCTCCAGAGGATCCAGTTCTACTAGGAATGTTTTTATTCCTATGGTAATTTTGTTTGTCTGTAAAAATGCTGGCTTTTACCAATGTTACCCTGCGGTCACTCCCTGAAAAGCAAACTGGTCTACTTTAAGCTTTAGAACCTTCAATGTACTTTTATTCACCAAAACATCATTTATAGCATCAAAAGTATCTATTGGAGTCAGATATTATTATTTTCAGGTGAATTTCATTTTCCTTTTGAACAAATAATTACTTCACGTCTGCAACTTTTAGATTTTATTTTGTGTTGTTGCTTAAAATGACTAAAAAACACTTTATTATATATATTATATCTAAGAAATCCTGTTGGAAATTGATCGTTTTTGAGTTGAAACTGCAAGAATTTTGATGACTGATTTGTAATGATTAGATTGACAAGGATATTCATAATAATAATAACGTTATTCAGAATACTTGACAGTGGTCTAAACAAAAAAGAGAAACATTAACATCCCTTCTCATAACTTTTATTCTGAAACTGGAACAAAAAAGAGAGCAACCAGTCCTCCCTTCTCATTTTATTCTATATAGTTTGTTATGATGTGTGTATCATGTCTGTAGGTCACTCTGATCCTGAGTTATGAAGCCAAGAACACTGTGGATCTAAGGTGGATCTCAGGTTCTAAGAGTTAGACTAGAACTAACCACACATCAGAAGGGAAAATTTAAAGCACTGCAATTTTTGATCAGAACATGGTCAAATTCATAGAAATATTTAAATTCTGTTCATCTTTACATCTGAAATGAAGACATATTTGATCTCCTGAGAATAACTATATCTGGCAAGCGTGACTTCACATTTTTTGGCAAATAAATGAAAACGTCCTGCAAAATTAGTCTAGGGTTCTAAAGCTTAAAAGGAATATAAACCATCATCTGGATATTTTTTCCACTTTAAGTTAAAAAAATTCCTTTTTTGATTGATTTTATGGCATCGTTTGATGGTTCTTTCTAAACAATGACTTTGCAGTTACCAAAGGCTTTTTTGGTCATCATAAGGCAACACACTGCCCACTACATACAGCATTACATACAGTCCAGTAAAATGATTCTGCATGCATTTCAAATCTGCTCCTCCTAGGCAAGCAGGTGCCTTACTGTATTTAATTTGTACCATCCATATTTAGCCAACCCTGTGATACTCCCATAACTGCCTGAGGCACAGATTATTTTGGCGTTCCGGATTTCAAGGCATCAGAAAAGCAGCTGCCGCTGGCGCCATGCAGAAAATGTGTTGTCTATTTTAACTGTGTTGTAACTGTATATTAGAGGAAAATAACTGAGTGAATACAGCCTGAGCCATTCAATACGTTCTGGCACACACACACACACACACACACACACACACACACACACCACAGTACATTAGTTCCCACACCATCAAAGACAAACATGCACATTGTACAGCTTATTAACCCCTCCCACACCAAAAAAGACAGCACATTACATCCACCCCCCCCCCCCCCCCCCACACACTTGCACTGCACAAAGCACATTACCATGCTATCCCCCCAAACACCACCACCACCACCACCACCACCACTCTTTTTATAGGGGGTTTCCACTTATCTATTACTGTAGCTTGAAGCTGCTGACAAACCTGGCTCAGAAAAATGTCCCCACAATGTCAGGACACATCAACACACAAACACACGGATATTTCCATTGTCATCGATTTTCCATTAACGTCTGTATCACTGTAGATAAAAACCACTAAAGCCTAAACCTTTGGTCATTTCATATTTATGAATGGAAGCCCAGTATTTTATGCTCTCCATCGTTAACACATTTGGTCCTCACAAAGATCTAAATACGTACCAACCACACACCCTCACACAGTCTATTTGAGTAACAATAGCCATTTTTTGGCAATGACATCTGCATTCCTCTCATTGATTCACATGTGCCAGTGTTAAGCAGGGTTTGGCTGCTGGTGACTGGGCCGCAGTCTCTATGGATTGGCCTATGTTTGAGCGGCAAACATGATACCACTAGCGAGCTATTTGTGACCCCATAAAAACAACAGCCAACACCTTTATCTGCCTTAAATACCTCAACTGTATAAAAAGACACTGCTCCCATACTATCACAAAGAATCACAGCCCAGTTCCAGTACTGGAAGCTTGTGAAACACATTACTGTTTTGGATAAGATTCCCAACAAGACAAAAAAACAACAACAACCAAAAAGAAATATTCTAAATCAATTCCATTCAAGGGCTTTAATGACAAATTGAATACTAATAATAATTATATTCTTCAATAAATCAGCAATGAATAGTTATCGACTGACTATTGGCCTCTAATACAGCAAGACAAGAGCCATATATGCATTTTTCAAGACTTTCAATAATGTATTTGGGAAGTTTTGGAAGGCTTTGCATGTATATTGCTGTTTAATGAAGTCCAGCTTTATCGTTTGGCCTTTATAGGAGTTGAAATCACCCCTATCACAAGCTGTGGAAAACTAATTCCAGTTCCTAAACACACACTGAGATTTGAATTACATGGTCGTCACCTGGTGAAATTGGGAATGTTGCTACATATATCCTGCACATTTGACACCAAACTAACTCATGCACACTAACAGACTTCATCAAATATAGTCATGAATTTCACAAAAAAAGCCATTTTTCCTGCCCATTTTTATGCTTCCAAATAGGGCCGGGCGATATCGAAAAATCATATCCCATATATTTTAGCAAAACAATCAGAACAAGCCATGAACCCCTTTTTTACTGTATTTAAACATATTGAAATTGGATCTTCCCACATTGTTTGTACGTACGAACGAGAATGGGGCCGAGGGGAGCAGAGTAGAGGAAGAGCTGAGAGCAGGGGGTGGAGCAGAGTGAGGGAGCAGATCAAAGGTCTTTTCCAACACTGAGGCAGAATGTTTTTTAAAGACATTCAAAACAGCCTCAACTGATATTGTACTCTGTATATATACCAAAATGTATATCGTCCCACATCCTTACCACAGCATTAGTTACTGTTTTTACTCCCACACTGACATCTTGTCATGTAATTTAAACTCAACTACAGTTTTCCTGGAGCAGAAACACAAATGGAAGTCTATTGTGGGTTGTGAAACCCATGAAGCAGCTGTCTGATGGTTAGGGAACCAGCCTTCTGACTAGAAGGTTGCTGGTTCGAATCTCTGAACTGACTGAAGTGCCCTTGAGCAACGCACTGAACTGATGGTGAGGATAGGGCTTCCCACCGCTCTGGACACGTGTGCTCACTGCCCCCTGGTGTGTGCATCACTGTGTGAGGACAGGTTAAATGTGGAACGTACACATTCCTGTATGTGCAGAACACAATGGGTTAAAAAGTATAATCACTATCTTGGTGAACAAAACAGTCCAAGAGATCTGGACTACTTTCATATACCCAACTCATTTACATCAACTGCATCACTGAAGGGGAAAACAGCTCTGAGGGAAGGAAGAAAAAAAAGAGGAGGGTTGGAGACATCACGGCCTAATGCTAAAATTATCTAGGAGGCTACTTTTGCTCCAGGTGGAGATTTCACAGCCGGTTAGACGCTTGAAGTGATCCATGAAGTGGTGCATTAGCAATGCCAAAAATATAAACACAGGATAGGTGGAGAGTATAGACAAGCTCTATTATTTCTCAGAAAATACAACAACATCTTCGGGGCTCAAGAGTTCGGATGCAGGACTGGAAAATGCACATTATTACACAAAATAAGCCCCATGGTTCCCTCTGCAGAGGAGCTGCTCTTACAGAGGGTCTATAAATACCCCTGTTCCCTCATTAGTAGTGTGCTAAACGTGGATAGACTATTTAGTTTACTAAGTAATGTGGAAACAGATGAATTCAGACCTTTACTCATCAGTAACACGTGTCAGCACCGGCCTGAGCCGTGTTTTAAGCTCCACACAAACACAAACTGCATTCTGAAGCTGTTCATGGAATAATCCTTGATTGTGTTGCTCACAAACATAAGCCTCCCATTAATGAATGTATGGAAAACATCTGAACTTCACAGCGTCCAGTGGTTTGTAGCTATCACTGGTTCAGCAGCTATAGAGCAAACGTCATCAGCTCCATTCAGTCCACTGTTACTCAGAGACTCGTAGATGCATTCTGGGCCAAACTCAGCTCATGTAGTAAACTAAGATGATTACCAGTGAATTGTGGGATATTATAGAGCCTCAAAATCACGTACAAGTTATGGTTCGGACACTGACATACTCACGAAACCAGGCCTTTGAGTGGAAGGTTGCTGGTTTGATTCCCTGAACTGGCTGAACTGAAGTTCCCATTGAGCAAGGCACTTAACTCCCCCACTCCCCATAGATAGGACTGCCCATTGCTGAGGGCACGAGTGCTCACTGCCCCTAGTGTGTGATTTCACTAGTGTGTATGGGTGTGTTTCACAGTGTGGCTGTGTAAAAGGCGTACAAGCGCAGTGTGTCTATATGCACATCTGGGTTTGCATTTAAACAGCAAATGTACTTGCTGGCAGTATCATTTTAATCATATCCTACATTGTAAACATTGTCTACAACTGCCTCTACTGGTGGCCTCAATAAAGAATCAGGTGTTTGGAAAAATTCTACCAAAGTTTCCTTGGACAGTAAGCACTGAATAAACATCATAATTAATATTGATGTTATAATAATTAGGGCCGATTATCGCCTCTGATTTACAGAATTTCACAAGCTCCCAGTTTGATTCGAGTCCCAATATTGATTGATTTAGGCATATTTTATGTTTCAATTTATAAGGTAGTGTGTCTTGTTTTGGTCTAGTCTCCGCCCATTCCCAGCTGTGTCTGATTTGTAACCCTGCCCCTTCATAATCATGTTCCAGCTGTGTTGAATGTTCCATCTTATATATATTATCCCTCCTGTCAAGTCAGTCCTTGTGAGTCTCCTGGCTGCTATGTTATCGAGTTCCCTGATTATCTTGTTATCTGGTTTCATGTGTCCTTGTTATCTTGTCTGCAACTACCTCCAATTCTCCCTTCACACGTCTGTTCAGTTCTCCTTCTCTGACATACTTGAACTTGCCACAAACTACAGCACTAAATCCTGCTATACGTCAACGAGCACCAATCATTCTGCTCAATACAAAGTGAGTCAAACAGGGTCAAATCCACTCAAAATGAAGCTGTTCTCCCGAGTTCTGCTACCCTTTCAATATTCCAGGTTTCTGCGAGGGTGTATCTATGACACAAACGTTCTGCTGGGGGTTTTCTCATCGACCGGAGCACCAACTCCACAGCTTCATAGATTGATCTCGACTTTATATGAATCAATGTTCGGATGATTTAAAAAAAGATCAATTTGGATTAAAAACTGAAATATTGTTTTAAACACACCCCTAATAAAAATCCAGTTGAATAAAAACGTAAAATTGAAAGTTTTAAGCTGAAAGTTGTTTTTTAATCAGACAATTTCAGCTAAAAATATCATATTCTCATATTGGGACACCTGCTCGATCTTTGTTTGTTGGACTGTCTACTGTGCAGCATTGCTGTAAGGATTTGATTGCGTTCAGCGTAGCAGGATGTCGGATGATCACCACCCCATCTCATCCCAAGTACTGGATGGAGCCCCATCATTCCAGAGAACACAGTTCCACTCTTCCATAGCTCAATGCTGGGGGCTTTATATCTCTCCAGCCCACCCACGACTGGCATTAGGCATGATGCCAGTAGGTTCATGTTTATCTGCTCCAGAGAGTCCTATTCTACAGTACATCTCTACAGGTAGATGTGTATATATCAACCGACTTTACTCGGAAAAGCAAGGTTTTCCAGGATGGGTCCTTTAAGAACGAGACTTCAATGCTAGATTAGTTTCCACTCGTTCTTTTTAACTGTCTTGGGTCCGTACAAATAAATGATCCACAGCAGTGCATGAAATATTTATTGTGAATGATGGAATTAAATGGCATTCCCACACACTCAATCCATCTGTAGTCTGTCAGGCTCACAGCAATACATACATGCAAGATTACGTAAGCGTAATACCTTATGCTTTTCTCCAAGGAGCAGCCCACACAAGCAAAACAGGCTGTGATATATTTCATATCTCATTTTCACTCTTTGTAATTTCTACTATTTTTTTTTTTTAGTAAACAGCATATGAGAGTCCCCAAGGCTTGCTTGCACACAAACAGACTCCTACAATCTGTCGGAAATCGATCTCCTTTTTCCTGTTAGGGTCTCGGAATCCCTAACTACACAAAACAACTTAAAGCGAGGTCCGCTTACACAACACTAATGCTACTGTTTCCACTTCAGCTCAAAATGAAGAAGCCCATTATCAGGCTTATGAATCTGAAAAGGTTCATGTTAAACAATAGAAGGTCCTTTAGCATTAATTTTCCGCTGATATTCTTTTATATCCTCCTGTGTACACAGTAATCAGGATAATTACTACTTTATAATGGTGATGTTACAGAGAGCCTGCAAATGATTCACCAAGATAATATTTTAGAACAGGACAACCGAGGTGGGATAATTGAAGTTTAAATGACTCAAACAGCAACATGCAATTTTAAAATGCTGGGTATAAGTAAATGGGTGAGAGTGATTTGGTGTGAAATGCCCCATTGCAGAAGTCCCGGAAGGCCATGGATAATTATATTTTTCTGTACCATTATCTCATGAGAACAACTCATCTTGTAAGCCTTACACTAACCTACCACTAACACCTGCTTTCACCCTTTCAATCCCACAACTCGGTTCTGACTGGTTGGCTTATGTGATTTCAGTGTGAAAGGGTTTAGCGAAACTTGGGAACTTCATCATCACCCACAGAGACATTCCTCTGGACTGGCATCTGCCCAGGATGCTCACAGCCACCCATAAATCCACTTTTTCAATAATTCTTTGGTAAAGCCAATGGTTGTCTGCAATTCTGTTATAAAGAACTGCCAATTGGAGAAGGGTTGAAAATGTTATTAGGTGGAAAATCATGTCATTTTAATAGAACCTCTAAAAATCCTCTAAAATAGCACCATAAAGTGTTTCGCCATGGTTAAGAGTAAAGAACTCCCTTTCAGAGCTACAGGGGTTGGACAATGTAACCGAAACACCAGGTTTTAGACCACAATAATTTATCAGTATGGTGAACTAGGGCTTCCTTTTGCGGCCAATACAGCGTCAATTCGTCATAGAAATTATATTTTTTGGATACAATCCGGGTTAGCACCCCAACATCCCTTTCAGACAGCTTCCTCTTGCATCCACAGTTAATCCTGTTGGATGTGCTTCGTCCTTCTTGGTGGTGCTGACATTACCCTGGATACCGTGGCTCTTGATACATCACAAAGACTTGCTGTCTTGGTCACAGATGCGCCAGCAAGACGTGCACCAATTTGTCCTCTTTTGAACTCTGGTATGTCACCAATAATGTTGTGTGCATTGCAATATTTTGATCAAAACTGTGCTCTTACCTGCTAATTGAACCTTCGCACTCTGCTCTTACTGGTATAATGTGCAATTAATGAAGATTGGCCACCAGGCTGCTCCAATTTAGTCATGAAACCTCCCTCACTAAAATGACAGGTGTTTCAGTTTCATTGTCCAACCCCTGTATATGTAAACTCGTTGTGCTTAGAAAGTATCACAGTTTTTGCAAGATATTAATATATATATGGTCCAGCCCTGGCTGATGGTATAGTTAGGGTAAGAGTGAAACCTTCAGCAAACATGGGATAAAGGGAGCTGACTAGGAGGTTTCTGTTTGAAATCCCAAACCTTTCAATTCAGTCGAACCTCAAGGGGAGACTTTGAAGCTGCTCTTTTTTAAACTTTCTGAGATTTAAACAAGATCTTGGGTGAGCCTGCTTGTTTCTAATAGCTTTATCAAAGACTCAAGACCCTTTTCAAAGGCAGTGAAGGGAGTGTCAAGGGTCCCTCCTCCCGGATGAGGTGTTCCACAGGAATGCCATCCCCCTGAGCTCACCTCCCCAGCACAGTTTGTCAGAGCAAGCTTTAATTACCGTGTGTTTTGGTGCGCAGTGAGTCATGTCAAAGAGGTAGAAACTCCTGACCTTCTCCTGCACCTCCTCCACAGAGCCCCTAGAGCTAAGTGCATGCTAAACTGCAGATCCAAACAAACATGGAAGGAAGGGGGTTAGAGGCAGGAGGAGGAGGAGGAGGAGGATGATGAGGAGGCTCTGGGTGGTATTTGTACTAATATGCTACATCAACTCGGCACAAGTATAAGCAATGCCTCTATTAGGCAGCTCACTATAATAAGTGTAGAATACAAGAGGTAGCACTGAGCTGGTAACTAGTGTTGCAATCCAGTGAGGATCAGGAACCACAAGAGAATAAACGTGCATGGTACAGACCAACGACATGGCAGAATCGAAGGTCTTCTCAACTCGACAGTCTGATTGACTGGATGCAATACGTTGGTAAGCATGCACATGGTAAGGTGAGCTCAAGCAAAGCCTGGTAGAAGGTGCAAGATGGAGGGGACATTCCATTTGCAAAGCTGTGTGGGCATTTACCATTCCTCAATCCACAGTGCCATGTCTGTACCAAGAAAAATGTCATAGAAGGCATTACCTCCCACAGTGGACAGCGCAGTAGCTGCCCACTGGTGCTTAACAATTGTGACTGGCAGCGTATGGCTGGAATTGTCTGTGCAGACAGACAAGAAACTCTGCACCCCACCCCCCCCACCCCCATGGTGCAATGAGTTACAGCACAAGTTGTTTCAGGCTGATGTTAGGAATCATGTCAGGCACAGACCACATGAAACCATGGACCCCAGCTGCAAACAAGGCTTTGTGCAGGCTGGTGGTGGTTTTACTGGTTTGTCTAAACATCACTGACCCACTACGTTTCACTGCTTGGTGACCATTTGCAGCCCTGTATGGACTTCATGTACGCCCACAATGATGGAGTAGAATAATGCAACGACCTTCTGGCCCAAGTTATCCAGAACTGGCTCTATGACATATTCCCAGTATGTGACATAGGAGATAATGGAATGATAAACGCCTGCGTAATGTCTGAAATGGAAGGTCTTATCCACCCGGCATAAACTGATTCTCCTTGGCTATTTTAATGAAGAAATAGGAAGCATGTATCAGGTATCTCCTGAGATAATCATATCACTTCACCTAACACAGCCCCAGCAGCACAGTGCTCTACTACACCATTACCATGATTAGTGTCACTGCTGTGATGAGAAAGGTCTAGTGCATTGTTTCTCAACTGTCAGGGACCAGGGTTGGGAAACATTGTACCTCAATAATAGATGGGTTCAATTCAGTCACTGCAAATCTACCATGCACTAATAAAACAGCACAAGGTTCCTTCTGTTCTTGTTGTTTATGTAAATTTTTTAATTTATAGCCAAAGTTCTTTCTTCCCTGGGGTTTAACAGATATCGTCCAATAACTTGTACAGATAATCAGATATCAAAATTAGTAGGAATGTCCTTTCCTAGTAGCCGCCTACTCAGCAACAAATATGTAAGACTTTCTATTATCACTCTAAATAAGGGATGGGCAAAAAAAGAATCGCAATACACTATATATAATACACAATACCATGTATGATATGAAAAAAGTAGGACACCCCATGAAAACCTTCTGTCTTTTTTTTTTTTTTTTACTATATTTAAACATATTGAAATCGGATCATTTCTACATATACTAGTGCATTTCAAAAATGTGAATATATTTTTATGTTCATAAGGTTAAACAGTCATATATGTTCTATTCCTTACATTTAAAGAGATATATTTCACACTTTCTCATTTAATTTTGACACTGTCTGATTAGTCATTTAGTCAAACTTTAATATTCTTATTTTTAATAAAGTCGATTAAATATTCTTATAATCTGAGATTCTGGATTTCTGATTATCATGAGCTATAAGCCAATCAGCAATAGCGAAAAAAAGAATATGAAATGTCACCTGACATATAATGAAAATAAAGTCTGATACTGTAAGAAAATAGGAACTTTCTCACAATTTTCTAATTTCTTGAGATGCACTAGTAGAAATGCATTAAAAAGGAATATAGCATGTGAGGAATGTAGCCTAAATGATAGATTTGTTTGTTTTAAGAAGCTTATGGATGAAACTTGTGGATGGGCATCATAATTGCCCTCCTTCAAGGTGTATCAGACTTGTAGTAGTAATAGTCGATCCTCAAGGTTTCAGTAATGGTATCTGTGTCTCTATTACCGGCCAGATCAATGACAACAAAGGGCACCAAAGACAAATACAATACTTTTATCAAATGACATTCGAATGTGTACACAGATAACGTTCTACCCTGCTGCATGTTCCGATGCCCTTCGCAAGAGTTCAGGAGTTCAAGCAAGGCACCGCGTTTCAGCCATGGTACTTCAGTTACCTGGCCTGCGTTGCACATTGTCAGGTCCCTGTGCTCTCACAAAAGCTAAGTGGCAGCACTCCAAAGAACTTTAGGCATCTTATTCAGCCTGGTCACACAAAGCAGTTGCCAGCAAGCCTCTGGCATCACTTCACAGCAATAGCAGCCAAGCCGGGGGTACAGCTATCTCTCCTTGCATTGCTCCTTCATTTTTCTATATTTCCCTTGACCCCCAACTGTATTCCACTTCAAGAGGCACTCTGTGTGCTGTCTCTGAGGAAGAAGGCTGGTGTGTTTGTGTGAGATGTGATATTAGGCTTTCCTCTGACTCTTTGTATTTCTGCTAGGCCTCGAGCAGACTGCAGTGGTTGACTAAAGCACAGAAACACAAGCGGGGCAGATGGCACGTTGGAGTAAGGCCAGTCTTCCAACAAGGCCAAACATTAATTGTCTCATGGAGCTAAAATATATAAGGGGTGTTGGAACAGAGGGTAGTTATTAATAACATGTTCTGTTTAAAGAAACATCACCCACAGAAATAATAAGGAGCTACCAGGGGAGTATTTAACCTTTCGAACCCTGGGCCAATTTTGTGGGATGTTTTTGAAGTTTGATGTGCTTTTACTCACCAAATGATTTGAAAAGTATTGATAGGAGACAGTTTATTGTTATTTTCAGGAGATCCTAGGCTGCATCCCAACATACCCAAACAAAACGAGGCCAATTATGCTCTCTTGGACTCTCAGCCATGGATGGCTATGGCATCATGCTAGTGAAGGTCCTCAAAGACATCTGAATAACAGATCTACAGATGCATACGAATCTTCTGAGATAATCATATCACTTCACCTAACACAGCCCCAGCAGCACAGTGCTCTACTACACCATTACCCTGATTAGTGTCACTGCTGTGATGAGAAAGGTCTAGTGCATTGTTTCTCAACTGTCAGGGACCAGGGTTGAGAAACACTGTACCTCAACAAGAAATGGGTTCAATTCAGTCACTGCAAATCTACAACGCACTAATAAAACAGCACAAGGTAGTCCCGTTACTTATGTTCCTTATGCTTAGAGATCCCTATGTTTAAATACATTCCAAAGGGATGTATGTAAACAGTGGTTCTACTATTCAGTGGTGTTTTCCATGATATGGTGCAGATCTTCATTCTACCCAAGTTGGTGCACCCTTGATCAAACAAGTGTGCACAGGTGTGCTCCAGCTTGTTTGGAATGAAAACCTGCTGCTACTAGACCCTCGCATGATTCCTTGGAATTACATAGCCGAGTTGGAACTACACAGCTAACCCCAAGTACACTCAGATATATCATTGTGGACCCCTACCTGATCCAGAAGCAGGCTTTCGTGCCCCATGAAGATATCTAATTTAGAGAAGTAGTGGCACCTGCTCCCAAAAGTAAACGACTTCAAAGCCAGGTCAGAAATAATGCGAGATCTCAGCAAGGGTGTCCATGAGCCATCTCCTCCCAGCTTTCCTCTTATGGACTCTCTTCCACGACAACCACTGTGTAAATAACATTGTGAATTCTGCTGGCAGGCCAGAGCAAGATCAAAGCCTTCTGACGCAGCAAAGACTGGAGGATCAAGACCCGATATACACAGAATGGCTGGCTTTGGTGGTGATTGGATCATATATGCAAGAGTTGTCTTTAACTTTTAACTTTGAAAGGCATGGAGACAGGGCAGTGGGGGTGGGTGGAGATGGTAGAGGGGGCGTTTTTGGAACAAGGTCAACTCCCTTGGAGGTACAAACAATAGCTACATTCAGGGCATCCTCTCAAACTCACTGTAGCAGCATTTCACACGTAACTCATCTCCGACCATCTCGTTTGTAGAAGCTGAGAAGGTTTACAATCCAAAAAAAAGCTCTTGCCCTTTCTTTGCCCTTTGGGTATTCTTCTGGCATGCCAAGTTCCCCTCCCCCACCTTTATGGCCTCTGAAAAGGAGTAAAGGCCTGATCTGCCAAACTCAGCTAATTTGAGGGATGCGCTCTTGTCCTGGTTATTGAGAAGATCAGAAGGAGACACATGTGGAACGAATGGCGTGCAATTCTCTGGATGAAGCAGGATGAGGAAATGTTATGTTGAAAAACTAAAAAAGCGGTCAGATCCTGTAACAAATCTAGGTTGGATCGACACACAGACACAATGTGATGGGATGTTGTTTGCTGTATATTTCTTCCTGGGGGAACAAGTGAGTTGAGTGAGTAGTTTGAACAGAGTTAAATAATTAAAACTGCCTAATTTTAAATAGTTACATTGAAATGATAAAGTAGAAAAAGTAGAAACTGACCCCAAAAGATGAAAGATCAGAGAGGATAAGCTGTATAGAACATCTAGGGCCCTATGGTTTCTGCGATGCAGAGAACATGGATAGAATGGTTCGAATAAAAACACTGTGTTTGCTTACATACATTCAATAATCAGATTTTGTCAGGAATCGGATCAATGTGTTTACACACACTTGGGTAAACAGATAATGTGAAAACCCAGGGTTTACATGAGTCAGATAGAGCTTTACTACACATGTCATCATGCTTCCATCTTTGTGCATGTACAGGGGTTGGACTGAAACATTTTATTCATTGTAGTGTGGGAGGTTTCATGGCTAAATTGAAGCAGCCTGGTGGTCAATCTTCATTAACTGCACCAGTAAGAGCAGAATGTGAAGGTTCAATTAGCAGGTAAGAGCACAGTTTTGCTCAAAATATTGCAATGCACACAACATTATGGGGGACATACCAGAGTTCATAAGAGGACAAATTGTTGGTGCACGTCTTGCTGGCGCATCTGTGACCAAGACAGCAAGTCTTTGTGATGTATCAAGAGCCACGGTATCCAGGGTAATGTCAGCACCACCAAGAAGGACCAACCACATCCAACAGGGTTAACTGTGGACGCAAGAGGAAGCTGTCTGAAAGGGATGTTGGGGTGCTATCCCGGTTTGTATCCAAAAAATGTCCTTCCAAAGACGAATTGACGCTGTATTGGCTGCAAAAGGAGGCCCTAGTACACCATACTAATCAATTATTAACCTGGTCTAAAACCAGGTGTTTCAGTTTCATTGTCCAACCCCTTTACATCATAGTGCATTGCATGGGAATAATGTTGCCATTGTATGTACAGGCATGTGCTCATTCATTACGGGTGTATTTCACTCATTTTCAAATGGTGTGCTCCAACGCTGTGAGTGCTACTACTTCCCTCATATGGAGATTGTAAAGAAGGATGGATGTACATTTTCTACAACTGTATAAACATATTTAGCTATATTCTAGTAATATATCAATACAAATATTGTCAATAAATACAGTGATATTTTGCTATTGTTTATACAATTCTAGTTGATAACACATATATCCTATGGTTTTGCATTTTAGATCACCTCGCAAAATAGTTGTGGCTGCTAGTGGGGCCAGAAATCAGTGGTGTAAACCTCCTTTTTGGTTCAACAGTTACACATCTAGGTTCTCTAATCCCACCTTCTGATTGATGTTCTACCATGCTACCTCTCACTTGTGTTGTATTTTGTAATTCACATAAAATGTTATAATATTTCCAGTTTTCAAACAGCACTTTTGGTCAAAGTTGCACATTTGTGGGATGCAATGTTGAATTTAGGGCAAACGTTCACCAACACTCAATTTAGAATGCAAGAATGTTCAGCAATCCATGGACTTTAGCAAGAAAGTTACACAAAGTTCAATTTAGCAAGGGGCTAATTTCACCCAGAAGTGATGTAAGTGACATTTACCCATCACAGTAACTTCTACACGCTAAAATTTGTGGACAAAAACCCAGCGTAACTGGGCCTTTAAAGAAAAAACAAACAATCAAAAACAAAACAAACAAAAATCTAATCTACTTACAAATGAATTAAGATCGTATTTACTGATATTACTATTAGGCTGAACTTTGGCACCTCCCATTAAGACATGATTCCGGTCTCTGGGGTACTTTGAAACCTGGATTCTCTGCTTGGAGCAGTGCCTGGAAACTAAACTGACTTTATTCTTAATAAGGAAACCTAATCTGACAAGCCTCGGTTTTCCCTCAAGGGGCCTTCCACACCAAATATTCTTCAAACATTATACTGGAACTGTATGATATTCTAATTTTAAGCATAATTGACAGCTCATTTCTCACTTAGAAATCATCTCAACAAGTTTTTTTTAGCATAGCAGTAAGATCCCAAAAGCCATTTAGGGGCTATAACACTGAAGGATGGAAGGTCTTAGAAGACAGTCAGCAGTACTGTACTGAAGGGCTAGGCGATATGGACAAAATGATATGTATTTTAGCTGAATGGTGATATACGATATGATATGCAATGTGAAAAATAAAATGTGGAGAAAAAACCCCATAAAATACTTCAACCTTTTTTACTATATTTAAACACATTGAGGGGCAGAGTGGAGAGGAGCAGAGTAGAGGAGGAGCTGAGAGCAGGAGGTCGAGCAGAATAAGTGGAAAAAAGGTGTCTGTAGGATTGAAACAGAACGTTACTCAAAAACTTTAAAACTCTATATATTTCTATTCATATCTTTGCACAGACACTTTGCCAGTACATGTACACAACAGACAGGATTACTGAACCTTCATGTGTACTGTATTGTCATAACTGTTATCTACATAATGTTTATGCATTTACTTATTTCATACTAATACTCATAACGGCACTTCTGTTCTGAAGTTAAGTTGTTAGTTAGTCTTAAGTTATCTATCTTTCTATAAACAATATCACCTCTGCCAATATTTCGCTCTGTTCATGTCCTGATATCGATATAAATGTCAATATATCGTCCAGCCCTACTGAAAGTTTGATGTTACTGGTAAATGGAGGTAATGTGTGCAAAAAATGTTGTGGAAGTATAATTTCTCTTGCTGCTTTTGAAAACACATCCTGTCTCATGGCCTCACAGATGAATGCCCATCCATCCGCTGTCTCCTTAGACATCATTCCAACACCACTCAATAGAGGTACAGCCAGGCTCATGAATCGTCAACCTGAATTGATGACAAAAGCCATCTCACCAAGGAGGCCGTTGGAACAAGACAAAAGGGGAGTGCCTTTTTAAGCTGAAGGGCACAGACTGCTCGGAAGAGCCACATTTCTCATTCAGTCTGACTCAGACGTTGACACAACCTAGCAGGCAGATAATAAGAACAAGGATCCCCTGCTGGTTAGCACCATGAATCACTTCTATTCTGCTTTAACCCTATATCGATGCATTTTGCACGGGAGTGAAGTTGTATTTTAAAGCAATGTCTTAGAGAACATGTGTAAACCTACAAAATTACCATCCTTCATCACAGCCATAACATGCTTAGTGTCTGAAATTTGCATTGTTGTTTCGGTAACAGATTTTTCGAAGCCACGCTCAGTGTCAGGGGGTCATTCAGGCGTGCGCTGCAATTCACCCATTAATTATTCCACAATTTATAAATAATAGCAAGTAAAAACAAACATGAATCCATGCTGCTTCAGTGCCACGCATGCCTGGGATGAGACATAAAAGAGTAAAACAACGAGAGTGCAGAGTTTGCATACGTCACGCTGTCTGTATTAGCCACATTTGCAGGATGCACTTTATGTCGTGGACGTGTTTCCTGGATTTTCTGAAATCAGAGCTGCATTCTCTCTGGAATTAGCTGCTCTTTTAGCGAATGCCACACAGATCTACCCTAACAGTAAACTTCAGACACCAAACATCCCATGAAGATGAACTACAGTTGGTACAAGTTCCAAAAGCAGTGGTGCCAAACCATCACTTTAAAGCAAAGCAACAGTTACATACAACTGGTGACCTCATGGGTGACCTCTTTGTAAGACAAACTGACCCCTCCAAGGAGGGGGGGTTTTGTTGTTGCTGAGCACACATTAATTCTTCTCCATGGTCCAGTGATGGGGAGAAGGGGGGGCCAAAGAAGCTTAAGATGGATCTTTTATCTTGAAGGCCAAAAACGAGGCAACTCTTTGGTTTGAGGCTTAGTCCGCAATGCCCATTAACATGGCTGTGTCATGGTGTGTCTCCAGGGCAGGGAGTGGAACGACTGTCTGCTTGTTAGGGCCCTGTTTAGGCCCTGTTTAGGCCCTGACCTACAGCTTGAATGTGACTGGGGGATTGGTGGTATGTCCAATGCCCGAGGGAATGTCTAAAGGGAGTACATATCACAATGGGAACAAAAGCCCTTTAAATGAAGCTTAATCCATAACAATGGACAAGAGTGGAGCCGGGTCTGAACTTCCAAACTCTGAAGCCTCCATTAGCCAAACCAAACCAGTGATTAAGACGCTGTAATGCCTGAAGGTTAAAAGGGTTGCTTATATCAGTCTATCACCAAATTCACTGTGGTGTTTTTCCTTGATCATTAGCTACGCCAACACAAAGCATTCCTTCTTTCACTGGCATAAACAAAACTATAAGTGAGACTCGTCCTATCTAGCTCAGTCATGTTCTACAAAAGATGAGTGCAGCACAATTCTGATCTGTGTTGCTAAATCTAAAGAAGAAAACCGAAGGTGAAGTGAGGCCTTCTTCAGTACTTCAGAACAGATCTAATCTGCAGGTTAATGTTTTAACCATCCTCCTCTGAAGAGTCTGGCTTTGTCATAAAGGTTATCCAAAGAATGCAAGCTCAGTAGAACGTCCTGCTCACACCTGTTACTACCAAACCTGTTCAAACACATGGAGAGGGAAATGCTGACAGTAGCCAAGATTCAGAATAACAAAGAAACAAGTGCATATTTGCATAAACCGATAGATTCACTCATCAAAAAAATAGCTGCACCCAGAAGGAATCAACTGATTGCAAAGTATGACTGCTGTGGTGTCAGACCAGTGCTGTCAAGACGTCCCTCACAATGACAGCTGCTTATCTTCACTGAGGAGTCTTGCTCTTGTGTTGGTGGAGACGCCATGGTCACGCGCCACACAACCAGAAGGACTGGTGCCATTTTGTATGATGTCAAATCACCTTTGGTCTTCATTTCAGGCACTTTGACACCCCAACGTTACGTTAATGAGGTCCTGCATCCAGTGGCCCAACCTGATCATGATACGATGTATGACATGAAAAATACAATGTGAAATCATTTGGACACCGCATGAAATCCTGATCTTCGTTTCTTCTGTGTTTGTGAGAGCGCAAATAGGGAAGGAGGGAAGCAGAGTTGAGTTTTGTGTAAGATTGAAAGAGAAAGACTCCAGTGCGCTATTCCAACACGACAACGCTCATCCATACACTGCTGCTGTCTCAAGAGCTCGCCTTGAAGACAAAGATACTATACCCTGACCAGTTGCATCACCAGACCTATCCCTGATTGAAATGTGTGGGATTCTATTGGATGCGCTAACAACACTCAAAATCTGCACAATCTGCAGAAACGGAGTGAGAATATTCAATATGCATCGAATAAATGATCACAACTCTATTCCGAGACGTCTGGCATGTTGTATTATACTCAACACCATATCCAGAGACACTATTTCTGCATGTGCAGCTCAATAAATATTGCTCATATCAGTTTCAATTTTGAATGATTTATTGCTCCTGGTAGCAATCTCAGACATCCTCTGGGTGCAACTTTCATTATTCTGGATGAACGGACCAATAGAAATGCTCTAACATTGCTGTCTTATTTTGGGCGGCACGGTGGATAGTGCTGTTGCTTCACAGCAAGGAGGACCTGGGTTCGATCCCCGGGTGGGACGACCTGGGAAATTTCTGTGTGGAGTTAGCATGTCGTTCCCGTGGGTTTCCCCCACAGTCCAAAGACATGTGCAGTAGGTGAATTGGTGATTCTACAGTGGCCTTAAGTGTGTGAATGTGTGTGTGTGTGCCCTACGATGGACTAGCTCACTGTCTAGGATTGTTTCCTGCCCTTGCGTTCAGAGTTGCCGGCTGACCCTATTCAGGAATAAGTGGTTCAGAAGATGAATGGATGGAAGCTCTTATTTTACATTAACTTGCATTTTGCCTGTAAAATCAACATTTTTGTTGTTTTCCAGCAACAAACAAACCTTTTTTGCAACAAAAACTTGTTTGCCATTATTTGAACCTGGCAGTCAAACGTTTATGACAAGTGTGCCGACAGAAATGCTCCAAAAGGACTTTACAATCCCACTTATATTTAAGAAGACTTATTCCATCTCTTTTTGAATACATTTTCAAGCTTCTTGCATGACTGAGATGATGTAATCTAGATGGCAGAAAGTATTTTAATATGTTTTATTCAACAATGCACATTTTTGGGAACATCAAATAGTTGTTAAAAATGTAAATGCTGAGTAGTACACTGTCTATTTACAGTACTTCTTTGAGGTTTGATTGCATTCTGGCATTATATTTCAGTGATTATTCTACTCTCAGCGTTAGACAGCATTCTCCATTACTATATAATCATTTACTGCACAGCTCTGTTCCTGCTTATGCTAGAAAACACAAGTTTCATCTCAAGGCCAGTGTGAGGTGAACTGTAGAGAAATAGCTTACATAATTCATGGGAAGGAGCTGATTGTTAACAGAGATTTTGGCATTTGTCCTTATGCACTTAAGAAAGTCCTTAGTTGTCATGGTTGGATTTATTATGCAGCTGAATATGCATGTAGCCAATTTACATTGCTAAAATATGCCGGAAGATAGTTTAATATGCTTATTTATGTGAGTGCCAGGAATAGATCATGTGAATCTGTGGAAAAGGATGGCTGGGCAACACACACCAGCTCAGCCACTTTAGCAGAAGAGGTCACCAGCAGGTAACACACCGGTGGAGCCAGTATGAATATAGAACTGTCAACTCCATCACAGATGCAAAATCCATTTATTCAGCTGTGGGATTCAGGACAGTGTCCTAAATTAGGCAATGGTTCTGTGTCATCAGAGGGACACCCATGAACTCTTACAAAATGGGGTTCTTCAATGGTTGGCAAAAGTTCTAGAACCAAGTCAATGCATTATTTTTTCCTGGCTAAATCAATCAATCAATCAAATTTTATTTATATAGCGCTTTTTACAACAGAACGTTGTCACAAAGCAGCTTTACAAGGATCCGGGTCCGAGCCTCAAATGAGCAGCCAGTAGGCAAACAGTGGCAAGGAAAAACTCCCTCAGTTTAGGAGGAAGAAACCTTGAGAGGAACCAAGGATCAAGAGAGGAACCCATCCTCCTCTGGTCGACACCGGAGCACATAACAAAGGCACAATGGAAAAATGGAAAAAAAATGAAGGGAAAATAAATAAAATAAATAATAAATAAAAATGGAGAGAGGATAAATAAAGATTGGCTGAAATAGTAATGAATGGCTAAATGGCTTTTCAGGTACAAAACCTTTTGAAGAGGGTTGTTTATCGATGTTTAAACCTTGGCCAATATAAAAATGTTCTAAATAGGGGGTTAAATATCAATATGTTTAGAACTAAATTGACATTTATAATATATTAATAGAACAATAGAAACATAAAAATATAGAAAGATATAAACTGATATAAACTGACCATAATTGTAATCCCACCTGCTACACACGTAACCACTGGTGTGATTTCATTCCCAATAAAAAACAGCATGAGTGAATGGGTTATTTGCAGGGACGCATCAAAATCCAAACTGAATCCAAACAAAATGAAACACTAGAAACATTTTTTTCATCATTACTTAAATTAAATAGCCTCAATGTGGCACGAAATAAAAACAACGTCGTAATGTGTTTTAATTTTTTTGGGCAAACAAACGTGATTTTTTGCCATTTTCACACAAATAACTAAGACTGAAGAACATCTGATGCATCCCTAATTGTTTGTGTGCAAATGGTTTGGTTTCTGGAGGGAAGACACTCAGCAGAGTTTTCTGCAGCCTTTACTGTAGATACATCACAATTAACGGACCAGCATGACGAGTTTATTTCAAACACAATCTGGTCCAGTTTGCAGATTCAAAGCAATTGTAGGATGTTGATTATTCAAAAACATGCACATTTCTTAGATACACAGATGTTTACTATCTACAGCAAGCCAGAGTTTTAGTGTTAGAATTAAATACATTTTTTAGATATCAATGTTTTTAGTAATTTCACACAGTTCTAGTTCTATAACGCACCCAAACAAATGGTTCTACTGTCTTTAAGATTCAAAGTTCTTTTTCAGTCTTTCATAGAACCCATACGCTGTTTCAGTTGTGAATTGTGGTTAAGATTTGATGGAGTTACTTTGCGAACAGTCTTGCTTTTCACAAGTCAGAAGTTACGTAACCTAATTCTATAGAATTTCTATAAAACTTTTACAGCCAGCTAACAGTAATAACTCTACCCTCTAATTTGAGTGCTCACTATAAAAGTCTGGACTCTGGTTAGAGCTCTGCACATTTTAGAGCCTGAGCGCTAAAATATACACTTGCTAGACCAATGAAATAAATACTCCCTCTAAGAGCTTCTCAGCTTCCCCTTGCCTGTGCGGACAGCACTTTTCTCCCAGCATGCCTGTGAAATGACTAAAGAGCCTGACCTAATGACAGATGGGTGCTTGCTTCTGAAAAGCCCTTGAAGGACAAAACTCTCTTCTTCTCTGCTCTGGTCTTTTTTAAAAGCCCTTCCTCTGCAAATTACAGTTTGTCCCTTTCCCATGACTGAGAGGATCTCATCCAGGTGTTTCACCACGGTAACAATACACTGCATTACATCTGTAATAAAGCGGAACCTGAACAGGGCTAATTGCAGTGTTCCGGTTAATGCCGGGGTGGATGACAGACCCAAAGGCAGGCAAGAGAGAGGTAGAGAGAGGCCTGGAGAGATAACGACAGGGAGAGCTGTGAGAGATTGAGAGCTGCCAGGCTGGCTGCCCCGTCAACGTGTAACTCATCAGCCATCTCACGGCGCCTGGCCATTAGCCAGCGCTCGACCTGAGGCTGAAGACAGGCGGCCCAAATAACAAGGGCATTCTTTTCCATGCAGAGTCATCAGGCATCATGCCACGGTACCACAGACATTAAAGGGAAAAAAAAGGGGGGGGAAAGTGGTGGTGGTTGCATGTGCAAGTCCAACGCAGCACATTCTTTTCAACATGGTTTTATGTTACGGGCGAGGGTGAAAGAGAAAGAACCACGGAGGGTGACTTTTGTTCAAGGCTTTCATCTGAGAGTCTATTTTGGTGTGGCGATTCTGTGCAATCTCAAAGGGATATCTTGTTCGGGCCCAGCAAGGCAGCAGCAGCATCATGGCAGGATGCCCCCTGCATTGGCAATTGAGAACTGTCCAAAAAAATGCATTATTCAGAGTGTAGTGAATTAGATGATCTGACATATAAAGGGTGCTTCTCAGGGTGCTAAGTGGAGAACGATTGAAGTCAAAAGCAGAAACCATTGAAAAGTCCTTGGCGATTGAAGAAGGGTCTGGAGATATGCAGGAAACACATTTTTCTTATTAAATAGCAGATAGTAGCAGTGCTGAGAAGTCACGGGTTCGTTCACACTATGGTTTGGAGCTCACAGTTTGGTACAATGCCTAATGCTAGGCTTCTTCTCATTTCCAACACCATCACTTTTACACTCTCAAATTTAGAGTCCTGATGTTTAACCTCCTAGATATTTGTTGGGGGCTTGCACAGTATTGGTGATCGTTCATTGAACTTGCTGCCAACCTGAGATGTTTGTTGCCAATGTCCATTAACTGTCAGCAATCTCCAAACAACAAACAGCCCTCTCGTCAGTGCTGCCAGCTGTGTTCGGTGTATTCCTTTCCAATTATGTTTGTATGTCTAACTGTTTGTTTAATTTGCTTGTATTTATTTTATCCTTATTTGTTTCCCTGTCGATTATTTCAGGAAAAACGGTATTTAAGGGAACAACAGGAAGTGCTATGCCATTTAACACTAGGGCTGGACGATAAGGACAAAAAAATCAAATCCTGATATATTTTAGCTGAATGGCAATATACAATACATGATACGATGTATCCGATGAAAAATACAATGTGAAATCATTTGGACACCCCATGAAATCCTTCTATATTTGAACATACTGATCTTCATTTCTTCTTTAAGTCTTATGTGTGTACGTGACAGCGCAAATGGGGAAGGGAGCAGAGTAGAGGAGGAGCTGAGAGTAGGGGGCAGAGCAGAGTGAGGGAGCAGAACGTTTGAAAGAGGAACCTCAGCCAATATCTCGTTCTGTATATAGATATAAATATCAATGTATAACCCAGCCCTATTCAACATGGCTCCAGATTTCTGGATTCTCGGGTCTGCTTCTTCTTAGACCTAAGATCTACAGCAACATCTAATTTGACTCTAAACCCCATTTTCTTGAAGAATCCTGTACAGGGTTTGTTAGTTCTCACCACCCATGTGAGAAGTCAGCAAGTGCAGGGCAAGATAACAGAGCTCCTGTGGGCCAACTTTTTAAACTAAAGTTTGTTACTAAGACCTCGTCTGGGCTGCTGAGATCAGTGATGGATGTGCTGCTGGATCTTGGATGCTGCAGGGCAGTGTGAAGGCCTGTGGCTTGTTTGCCTTTTTTCTGTTACAAATGGAGGCAGGCTTTGCTGACTTGGTAATCTAGCAGAGCAAGGAGCTTTGGGCTATTTCCTAGGGATGCGATAAAAGCCTGCTCACATCCAAAGGCTGGCGCGACATGGGGAGCAGAGCAGGTGTAATTGTTTGCTATTATCACACCCTTAACTGTATCGAGAGGTGGAGACTCTAGTGTCCACTGCAGTCCTTAGCTGAAACAGCCTTCTGATCTGACTTCAGTACATTCAGCTCATGAAAGGACAAGCACACGAAGATGAGAAAATCACCGGGGAAAAAAATATGTACCTTCATAAAATGATCATTTTTAATACAGCAATGTATCTGAGAACAAAACTTTGTATAACACAAATACAGGGGTCGGACAATGAAACTGAAACATTCAACATTTTAATGTGGGAGGTTTCATGGCTAAATTGGAGCAGCCTGGTGTTCAATCTTCATTAATTGCTCATTGCACCAGTAAGAGCAGAGTGTGAAGGTTCAATTAGCAGGTAAGAGCACAGTTTTGCTCAAAATATTGCAATGAACACAACATTATGGGGGACATACCAGAGTTCAAAAGAGGACAAATTGTTGGTGCACGTCTTGCTGGCGCATCTGTGACTAAGACAGCAAGTCTTTGTGATGTATCAAGACCCACAGTATCCAGGGTAATGTCAGCACCACCAAGAAGGACCAACCACATCCAACAGGATTAACTGTGGACGCAAGAGGAAGCTGTCTGAAAGGGATGTTGGAGTGACACTGTTTTGGCCGCAAAAGGAGGCCCTAGTACACCATACTGATAAATTACTGTGGTCTAAAACCATGTGTTTCAGTTTCATTGTCCAACCCCTGTATGTGGCTGAAAGAAATGACGTAGTGGATTATTAGGTTCCTTATGATTTGGTGTTTGGTGGTCAAATACATAATCAAATCTACCTTCACTGAGAAAATAGCATTTTCCAGAGACGTCCATCTACAAGACAAAAGACAGAAGAGTTCTCAAACTCCACCTTCTGTTTGAGTGCTGACTGTCTCTGTTTATGACCCCTGAAGTGCACTACAAAGGGTGCAGTGGGTCATTTGAGATTCTAAGCAGCAAAAAGCTAAAAGCCCAGACATGCTCTGAACAGCTCATAGCTTTTCATAATTAGAGTAAGACGGGGGGGCATAACAATAAATTCCAATCTGTATTCATTAAGGTCACATACCCAAGAACTGAATATGTAAACTACTGGTCAAAATTTAGAACATCCAATAGGGGCTCTGAAACTTTTTGACCAGTAGTTTACATATATTATGCAGCAGCATGTTGTTTATCAAGAGATCATATTACAGCATGATGACTGTCTTTGATTAGTTTCACTGGTTTAAAATCAACCACCATAAATCCTACTCTTTCTTAAATCATGTCCTTAAAACTGTTACACAGCTTCTGACAGCGTGTGCTATTTTGTTCTCTATTAAAAACTGAGAAAATCCAGGCTTTACTCTTCTGCTTTAAGAGAAAATGTGTATTAACTGCTCTTCCCACTTACCCACCCCCAAAACCACCCTTCCAAACCAGCTTCCATAATGACACAAGGGGTCACTCAACTCCGGAGTCCTCACTTAACCCTGCACCCCATTGTGTTCTATTCTCTCTCTTAAGCCTGCTTGAAAGCGTCTGCATTCTCACTCTCCTGTGGTCTCTTTCCTTGGGAGGTGGAGGGGGGGGGTCCGTTGTACTTCA
This sequence comes from Acestrorhynchus altus, assembly GCA_034509495.1. Classification (NCBI taxonomy): domain Eukaryota; kingdom Metazoa; phylum Chordata; class Actinopteri; order Characiformes; family Acestrorhynchidae; genus Acestrorhynchus; species Acestrorhynchus altus. The sequence goes on along the minus strand of CM067522.1, from coordinate 9,093,214 downwards.
AAAAATGAGCCATGGTCAAAATGAATGCAAATGTTTTCTGAGGAGTCCAATGTGGAAAAGGAAACGTTTCATCAGATATTCCCTCTGATATAAATTTAGCCTTAATCAAAGGACTCGTTCGTCTTGTGAGGGACTGTGATGTGTTGCATCAGTTCCTTGCATACAAATGATTTCACGCCACATCATTGCTTCCTGTTCAAAGCATGTTCGGTTTTTAAAAGGTGAATGGCTGGCTGATGTGGCTAAAGGATAGTAAACGAGTGTCTATCACAAAAAATGTGCTGCATCACTGCCTATTAAAAGCCCTTTATAGGATGTTAAAGAACAAGGGAGATCCCGGGGGCACGCAAGTGGGTGACAGCCGGAGCAAACGAGCAAACGTTGACAACAGGCCCCTCTAAAGGCGCTTAGAACAACATTACAGGTAGGTGCCATCCTTCCTAACACCCAGAAGAATTCAAGCTATTCGTGTCAGCCTTTATTATGCTAAGTGCTTTGTTTAGAAACCTCAGTGGCCATTTCCTTTGCAAATCAGCAAGTCCAATGAAACACGTTTACGTTGCCGAAAATCTTCAGCCGCTTTCATTATAATTCATCTCAATGGGGCCACGAAGCTCTTGGCACATTTGTGATTCTTTGTGAGGAAACGGTGCCGAGCTGGATGCAGTGGGTTCAGGCTTTGTTGGCTGATTTACACTTCAGCCACATTTCAAGCCAGTGCAAGTGCAGCGGTGAGCCATGATGAAAGAGAGCTTGTTCTGGGGTTTCTGTGTCTAAAGACAGGACCTGTCATAGAATGAGTTGTGACATGACTACAGGGCAAAAGGATGTTCAAAGCGGTCAGGCAAAGCGGGCAAAGTTAGGTCTGTCGTTAAGCCTTAACTAGAAACGATGAAAAATGTGTGAGTGGAAGTGCGAGGCACGTTTTATGAGGAACGTTTGATAAGGAACGAGGAAAGCCCTGAAATCACTCCTGCTGACAGTCGCACGAAAACGAAAGACTCAAACAAAACACTCCACCAGCAAACATGGGAGCACACATGGCCAGAGAAGTGGGCAGCCTTATTCGTGGTGCCCTGGAAGCAGCTAGGGAGTTAAGTGCCTTGCTCAAGGGCACTTCAGTCTTGTGCTGCAAGTTCAGGGAATCAAACCAACAACCTCAGCCCTGATCCTGGAAGTACTGCAATACCAGATCAATGTGTGGAGTGGATGGAGCAAGTTCCTCTTCTAACTCCTTGTTCAAAAAAATCAATTTAATATATAATCTTCATATAGGGGATGTGTCAGCCCGTAAACTGAGAAGAACACATACAACACGTTGTCTTAGGCAAAGATCATAACCCCATCCCCCCTCTTAATAAATAAATAAATAAATAAATAAATAAATAAATAAATAAATTTAATGGAAATCACCTGAATATCTCTACCTAACCTCTGTCTGCTACTGTCAGAAAGGAAGCCTCATTGACTTGAAACACACTCACAGTAGTGCCAGTAAGCAGGTGCTGAAGCAAATAAATGATTAAAAAAAAAAAAAAATTAGATTTGCTTTCAAATCATGTTCTGCATCGACAGCTTGAGAGTTTCCAGTCGATCTTTTCCCATCTTTTTTTTCACTTCCATTGTCAAAGAACATGGCAAAAATGTAATTCTGGATCCTTTTCATGGCACCTATTGTTCATCTTACTTTTGCATTGCACCTCAGAAGCTCTCATAAGTCAATTACAAGCTGCTCTTCGCTGTCTGATTGACACTGATTACAGCTATCCCATTTCACATACATGCTTCACATACAAGCAAGATAAAAAAAATCACATCCTGATATATTTTAGCTGAATGTTAAATGTTAAATGATGTGAAAAATACGATTTGAAATCCCTTCATTTCTTCTTTATATTCACTAAGTGGTCTTCAAGGGCTCAGGCTCTGTCTTATGACCCCTCCATGGGGAGTATGACACTGTAGAGGAGGATCTGGAAGCAGGGAGCAGAGCAGAGCGAGGGAGCAGAAAAGCAGAACAAAGGTTTTCCGCAAGACTGACGTTATTTAAAAACTTTAAAACACGATCTAAACAATATCACCTCAACCCACATGTTGCTTTGTTTATATCCTGATATCAATATAAATATGACAGAGTTCAGAGACTGGGAAAGACCTTGACACTGATGTGGAAAGACCTGGTTAGCAACAACACATGCCAACTCAGTGCTACCTTCTCATGCAGCAAAGGTATTGTTTTTATATTGGAACATGAACAGACATCAGAAAGAAGAGCAAAGACAGGTCTGGTCTGGATCTTAATCCCCCCCAGGCCACCATCCAGGACGTCTTTATCTGAATGCATCTGTCTCTGTGGTATTCACACAGACACTCATTAACCATGCTCAAAAATGGAACAACCATCAACTAAGGATAAACAAACTTCAGCAGTTTTTCCAGGTTTAAGGAAGAATGCTCACAATGTTGACAACAACACTTTGTGTCAGTCTAAAGGCTCTAATCAGTTCTGGTCAGGGTCTCTAATTGCTACATAGGGAATAGCAGTGGTCTTAAGGGCAGACCCTGACCAGACCAAGACCACTGCTATTCCCTATGTAGCAATGACACTGAGAGTCATAGAAAGCCAAGCAACACTGTTGTGTCTGATGTAGTGTCTGATGCACCTAAAGGGTATCTGGTCAGTGGTCATCTTATGGTCCATTTCCACTGAGGGATAGGATAAAGAATTGTTGATAATCTGTGTGGCAGTGGATGGGCTTCAGTGCATGGTTATAAAAATATAGTAAAGAAAAATTCACACCTTTAAGTGCCAATTAATGCCACTGCCTCTGCAAAATTGCATCATTGCATTATTACTGGGCAGCCAAAGAGCTTGGAAGAAAGTGTCGGGTCTCCAGCCATGTGCCAGCCAGCACTGCACTTGGTGTGATGTAGGGACAGAGTGCCATCTATCCACCCAGACAGAGCTTGGCCCATTTCCGCTCTCAAATTCCAGCTGCTGATGGCATGCGACATGACCCGGGATTCAAACATGATCGTGACAATGAACATTCAGATCATTCAGGTCCTCGGATATTAGTGCTGGTGAATTATACCACTGAGCCCCTTAAATCAGTAAGGATTTACGTTGTAACAAAAATCAACGGGCCAAAATCCATAATTATAAAGCAACAGAGTGCACAAGAGTTCTTCTTTATCCAGCTGGCAAACTGAAGACGAGCAGAGACACTCCTACAGAGTAATCCTTAGTTTTAATGTAAATTATTCATATTAATCTTCCTCTCCTGGATGCATGTCACGAATTATGAGGCTTCCCGGAGCATTTAATCCACAAAAAAAGAGTGTCTGAAAACAGTGGCATCACTATATTAACCCACTATGATTATATACAGTTTTTAGTCTTTTGACGTGGACACTGTGAATAACCAATAGGTGAGCTTTCTCAATGCCAAACAGGAAACACCAAGCAGATCAATCTCACTTGTGTCTATACTCCATTTTATTCTCCATCCCAACAAGCTACTGCAAAAACAACGGTGGCTGTTTTAGTTTCTTCTCTATTATTCAACAGTTTCTCTTGTGAAAGGCCACCAGAAACATGATGAGAAATAACATCAAAAGGCACCAAGTTGCAGTCTCGCAAACCTGGATTGTGCAAGATGCTGTTTTGTATAGTCTGGAGTGTTTTTTCCAAAGTCTTCCAGTGTATGATTAGCATAATTAATATCAATCAAATGTAGAAAATGATAAATTATCATTTTTTAAAAGATGCTAAAATGCAAGCAAAGCATCGGAATCGTGGAACTTTTAGCTTTTAAAAGTTCTCTGTTTACACACTAGGCCTATGTTCAGTCCGTACAAGGCTGAAAGCACAAAAGAGGGCAAAGTGCAAATAGGATTAGAGACCTGTCCACTGCAAAGACAGACTGCAAACAGACTTTACTAACGGCTGTGGGTTTAGCTCAAAGAATGGACTACGAGACAAAAAAGGAAGGACCACTTGGCAAACAAGTCTCTGAAACTGTGAGACCAGGGCTGGTCAGAGGAAGGGTAGAGGTCTCCATGGTTTGTTTGTTGGTCTACTAGTCAAACTTGGTGTTTGCCAGCGACAAGCAGCCCTAATTGGCTGGTTGCTAAGTAACACTCTTTTAGAAATATCATTTCCTGCATTTTACTTCACAGACTTGATAACAGGCTAAGCCCAGCATTCCAGCAACCCAAAGAGGGAAAGCCATCACATTATTCTTCAGGTTAATCAAAAGGAAAATCTCGTATGCGCTCAGTGGGCCAAAACGGAGTCAGCACCCTCAGGTCAGTATGTTGGTAAAAGCTCAGCTGGATTACCCAAGAAAGTTATGTGAGGTCCATCAGGGAAAGTTTAGAATCTACCAATTGGTCTCGCTTACAGATTCCGAAATGGCAGCTATGACGATATGAAACTGCAGGATCTAATGTTCTTAAATAATGAAATAAGCAAACCTACGGATTTCAAAACAATGCATCACTCGTTATTGAGATGTTGGAATTTGCTATTCAGTTTTAATAGCTTTAATATTCTATCACAAATGTAATATGTAGACAGTGCATCCCCTGGGAGGTTAAACCGAATACCCCCAGAGTCACAACTACAACTACTCAACTACACACCCTTCCCAACTCACCCTTTCCATTCACTCGAAACGATAAAGCTTTAGACAGGGTTCCTTTCATGTTTCCACACACGGACTACTTTCTATGCAAACTGTGTTTTATCAGATGCCTCTGCGGAAAGCCGTTATCAATCAAATGTTTAAGCATAGGTTTTTAAAATAATATTGTTGAAAATATACAATATACATAAGTGATATGACATCAAAGTCACCATTGAATATTGACCTCGATTATGATTAATGAACGTCTATTTTAAAGAACAACTATTTTAAACACACAGTTATTCTTTCAAGTTGCTCAGTGATTGAGTTCTCCTCCACATTGGTCATAGATCGGATGGGGTAGAGTCACGTGACCACACACACTATAGTATGTTTTTCATGGACAGCACATGATCACACACAGAGGGCAAAAGAATGACCAGAATATGAGCAGCATTTTCAGTTTCTGACGTAAAATAAGCGTGGCTCCTTTTCACATACCATGTGATTTTTTGATTTCTGATTTTTTCAAAGCACCAAATTTGTTCAAAAAAAATGCTTGAGTGTGTGTTTGGGATTGTTCCGACTTGGCAGGCTCGATTGGAATAAAAAGAAGCCTGGTGCGACTGCTTTGTCAGTTTGGTTCATTAGAACAAGTGAGAGTGCTGCCATGTAAACCCCAATACAGAACAAATAAGCAAACCAAGACCCACTGACCGACTGGATCTCGGCCTGCTTCCATGAACTACTGCCTGCTTTCTACGCAATCATTCTTCAAAAGAAGCAAATTCTTTACACTGTTCTGACACGCTTTGATAATCTCTTCACGAGCTCTGAATCTGTATTTATGGAGCAGATTGTTTTCATTTTAAAGCAAGATTGCTGACATCAAATGACATAAAATCTCTCCAGTCAGCTGATCCAGTCACTGATTTGTCCAACATAAGATGGGAGAAATGTGCATGTACTACGGACGTGTTTACATTTACATTTGCACGAGTTTGTGTATTTTGTATATTTTGATTCACAAAGAGCCCTTCCCATCCACTGGTGGTGCTGTTCTGCCACACATAAGCTAGTCTGCCATGTACAAAAAGACGATTTGAGGATACAGCATTGCTACAGCGTGCTTCAAATAGACCTTCAAAAAAGGGAATTAATGGACAAAAAGTCCAGAAATGGTAATAATTTCAGGTTAGGTTTGCATTATGGTTAAGACTAGGGTTAGGTTTAGGTTACAGATAGTGTGAGGGTTGCATTATATTTAGCACAACATGTACAATTTCTGATGGTGTTCTAGTCACTATCATTTGATGTCAAGATTTCAGTGTGAAAGCTGAGCAAGTGAAAAGAAACCAACAATGGGTCATTTTGCTTTGGTCAACACCAAGGGACCCCAACTACAAATACAACAACACACCCTAAGGGGCATCTACCACATTTATTTTGTTTTAAGGTGTCACTGAGAGAAAGGTTACAACCATATTTTATCCTATATATGACATCACTGTTCCATATGACATATATAAGGGCTTTAATATGACATACTGAGGAAGGGCACAAATAAAAACTCTAATTATCATGTCTCCAACAAAAGTTTTAAACTATAAGCTATTTGCTAAATTCCATGGAAGACCTATTTTTTTGACAGTTTGGAAATGTTATCCCTTATTACCACATGCCCTCCAATGAAACTTCTTCTGCGTCATTTCAGGAGGCCTCTGTTTAGACAGCTCTATTTGCAAAGTGTCCTAGATTTTTGATCGCTTCAAGGAGGACTACTTGCAATGCCAAGAATTCGTGCCCCGGAGCAGGAGCGATATATTTGGATGTGGTGTACTGTAATGCAGCGTATGCTACGTTACAGAAAGGGTGAGTACTGCCTGGAGAGGTATTAATAAAACTCCTTCCACCTCTGGGTCATGGTATCCCTGCTGTAGACTCTGTCCGTATATTCAGCCAACTCGCTTCGACAAAAAACCCTGGACCTTTTTATTCATGTCAGCATGTTCGCACCGTTCAAGGCATAGACTCTTGAGACTTCAGAGGATCTAAAGCTTCCACCAAACAATTCTGCTCCTTTTTGAGTTCGTTTTTGAAGACATGTTTCCTCTGAAAGTGCTGAAGGCCAGAAAAGTACTTCATTCATAAATGATGTTTGTGAACACTACCAGGTAGGTCTCAAAGTGGGCTCTGTTTTACCAACCCAAAATCCACTTTAGACGACTGCAACTTTTCTGCTCAGAGACAATAACCCTGATTAGAGGATGGTTGAGTCCAGACAAAAGGGCTGCAGGCAGTTTGTGAAGTCTGCCAAACTAGTAAAAGCTAATAAACAACACAATGTTTCACAAATGAATTACTGTTCCACAGCAGGCGACATGCAATTCCATAGGAATAAATGAGTCCATGCTTTCAGAGTCCTGGTACTTTCTATAAAAAATGTCTGAACAATACAGTGCAAACTGATTTATTTGGTAACTTGCACCAAATGCCCAGGTTTAAGAGCACATATCCTACATTTTCTACCTTATTTATAATCACAGGTGTAGTGTAGATGGGTTTTTCTAATCAGAATCTTTGATATATGATCATTTCCCAGTTCATCCCTTAATATTAAAAAGATTAACTGTCCTGTTCATAAAGCAGACTAACCTGATACATTGATTATAACTTCAGTGTGCATGGGTGAGGCTAAACCGCTGTACGCTAAAAGGGTGGATACATGTAATTGAGTTTGTAACACAAAACAATCGAATTACTTTCTAACAAGCTTTATAAGGCTTGAGTTCAGTAATGGTAAAGTATGGACAGATGACCATTTTTCATACAGCATTAAATTCTAATGAAAAAAAATCATTTTCCCTTAAAATAACAATTTCAAAATCATTGTGATGCTCCACTCACTGAGAAAAGAGTTTAGTGTCTCTATCTTAGGCACTCTGGGCTCGAAATGCTGCTAACAGTATGAAACTTTGAAAAGGTGGGCAGGACACTGTGAGAACTGTGTAGTGCTGCGTAACCTGAGTCATATTTGTGTAAAATCCTGTAATATTACTCAACCGCCTCAGCCCGCATGCTTCTTCCACTTTCAGTGGCAGTTCAGTTGTTTGCAAAATCCAGAAATGCATGTGTAAAGCATGTGTTTCCTGAGGAGTAGCTTAAAGAGTGACTTATACTAACCAAATGTAGAGGGCAAGGAGCAAGAAGCATCTACAAGCAAAGTTTATAGGAAATATGCATGATTTCAATTCATTACACTTTTTGTAAAATTGATGGAATGTTGCCTCACTGTCAACTAGCTCTCCGGTCTGTTTGCACGCTGCGAAAAAGTCTGGTGTTTATGGAGGGACAGGTGGATAAGGAGGGACAGGGGGTGTGTGGAAGACAATGCATTGTACGCACAAAGAGAGATGGCAGAGAAACAGCTGAAGAGGAAAATGTGTCATTGCCTTAGAAATGTACATCCATGAATTTGGGGGGGAAGAGCTTCTGAAGGAGCACTAAAGGGATGGGGGTGGTTGTGGTGTTGTTCAATTCAAATATGAACAGTCGTTCAATAATTGTTCAGCAGTCATTCAGCAGTCGTTTTCGAGAATCATGCAAATTGTCTTGAAGTAAAGTCATTGGCTGTAACTAATATGTGAACAGATAAATGTCCTGGATGTCTTCTTGCTCCTCCTCAAAAACCGAGGATGCACTGGTTGGTGACTTACTGGTATTGTACAGATCTCATATCTTAAATAAACAGTGTACTTTTTAAAAATTCTGCTTTGAGGCAAATTGTCAAATCATAGTTAATTATTTGTTGGTATTTACTGAAGAAAAACATCTAATGTCACTGTGAATATCAGATTTTTCTACACTTCATTATCCTCCACTGTTACAACTTCAAGAGTTCTATTCCACAATGGTTCTATAGACAGCTCACGACAGAACCATTTCACTTTTACGCTGGAAAATAGCTTCTAATATACATGTAAAACCTCTCATAGATAGTTATTCATAAAAAAAATGAAACCACTATAAACCTTCTCAGGTTGCTCAGATTGTAGCAAACCATGGCATATTTTGAAGGAACACTCAATCAGACTAGCATCGTGAAAAGTGGTGGTAATATCACGTCTTCCCATTTTCACAGTTTTAGTGTTACCATCCAACAGCTTTTGTGTAAAGAAGCCTAACCCTGTCCTTTTTTGTGTTCCATCCCCTGGTGTAACTGGCGGCCTCTCCAGGTGTTGGGGCAGCCTTTGTCTTTGAACTCTGGAGGGCCTCTTCCTGAATGAGTGTGAGCATGTCTCCACCTGTCCACCTCCATCATCCCACCTCGCTACCCTTCTTTTTCTCTTCTCCACAAAGCCTTCCCTGGCTCAAGGGAAGCTAAGCTATGGCGCACTATAAGCACATACCACTGGTTGTTGAAGCTATCTGTTATCTAAATGGCAACATGGGTGAGAACCGGCTTCTGTGCAGCATTTTCCCTGCGTCTAATTACTAGCATTTCAAAGTGGCAGAGAGTGGGATTTGTCATTATCAACCATTACAAGCCGGTGAAAACATGGTGTGGGGTACGGTGCTCCCTTTGAAACCCAAGCTATGCATTTTTCCCAAAGGAAACTACCAGTTGTTACCACAAAGAGGCTTTAACACCAAACAGCCTCACGACCAGGACTTTTTCTTTCATGACAAAGCAATGCCTCGTGGTTCTACTTGGTTGCATTCCCACAAAACTACCAACAAAAAGGTGGCAAAACAGGTATGAATTCTGAATCATTTCAGAATGACGTTTAATTTAAAGTCAATTACAGCAGCTGGAGTTTGATGTGTGTTTATTTGATGGTGTAGGACCCTCACACAAAAACAATGTCTTGCCAGAGAATCTCAGAGAGATTCTCAAGATAGTGTGGGGCTTAATTCACATGACATGATGTCAGCAGGGACAGGAAACAAGGCTAACAAGGCCCATAATCAGCATACTTATAGCACACTAGCGTTTTTGGACAAGAGCCGTAGCTGGTGCTACGCCACCTTAGTAACGTTGATTCACACTGTCAACAAAGTGAAACAAATCAAAAAGGAGATTTTTTTTTTCAGTCACGATATGCTATTTGTTGCCACATGATGTTTTAAACTAGTGCATCTTATACAGCAGAATATCTTTAAACCTCATTAGTGATCACAATATCATTCAAAAAGTTAAAAGGTCATATTTTATATTCATTTCGAAGCCTTTCTTTGTTTACTGTTGATCAGTTTGGTTTATAGAAATCCAGAATCTCAGAATGTTTGACAATTTTGATTCAAATTTGAGTAGATTACTAATCACAGCATCAACTTTAAAACAAAAAAGCTCGAAATATATCACTTTAAACGTAATGAATATAAAATATATGTCAAGATAATTTTTTTTAATGATCAAAAATTTAATTATGTTTGATTTCCGTAAAATATTTCTGCATCTATGAGAGGTTATGCAGGATTTGCTTTTGTTCACCTAAATGCTAAAAATGATCAGAAAACGGCTAATTTACTGATACAATTGATAACTCAGCTCAAAGCACTCATTTTCACCACTAACACCAGAAAACTGCACATGGAGTTCATGACAGAAATTCAAACCCAAACTTTAAATATATCACTTCTGCAAAAAAAAAGCTCTACTACTTAAAATAATCCTGAACATGTCAACAATGAAACGTCTCACAAACGGCATAATCTAGCCCTCTCGCTCAGCCCCATTAGCATTCATAAAGTCTGCTGCTGTTCATTTTTCATGAGGCACTTCTGCTCATCTGCATCTCCAGTAGCTGTTAGGTCTATTCTGATTGATACTTTATCAGGACAGAGCCTTCAGAGGTGGTGCCACGATAATGTACTCATGCATTATTAAAAACGTTGAGTCCGTCTTGTGTAAATGGGGCAGAATTATGACTGGAAGCTAGCAACACTGCAAGGAGACATGAGAAAGACATCAACCAAAGCAAAGGATAGAAGACACACCGATACATACCGCAATCAGCACACCTTCATGAACACATGCTCCTGTAGACGTAGGGGCATCATGGAGCATGGGAGTGGAAAGAGAATCAATATGTCAGTGTTAGGACATCTGTTCTTCAAAGCTTCAGAAGCTACTTCAGATATTCAGTTTCACAATTTCCATTGATAAAACCTAACCGCTTATCTCAACAGCTTGAAAAGCAGACAGCATGATTACAGACGATTAACTCCAAAAGTGTTTGTTTGGGGGTTATTTGGCTTGACACTGTTTGATGCATAATAAAATACCCCTAAAACACGTTGGAGTTTATCTATAAGAGTAGATTTATTGTAGATACTGGCTCATTTCATTGGCTATTTCTATAAAGTGCTACTTTATTGGCCGTGCTGTGTGATTTTTAAAGCTTGTCTCAGCCATGTGGCAGGCATATAACTCCTGTTACATCGAGCATTTTTCCAGAAGAACAACTTCCTTATTTATGAGAGGGTTCATTTCTTTGTTTACAGACAGTGCAGTGCAAAGCAGGAGACATAATCCAAACATTACTGTGTTCATTTAGAACATTGACTGTGAGTTATGGTCCTGAATGTGAAGAGTACGGCACTCACTTCAAACTCCCTTGGCCTTAGAGCAGATCCACACTTCATTCTTCTTAAGACACAAATGTGTTTTACTTCAATTTATCAATGAACTAGTCTAAAAAAATCACTAACCATGAGGGTGGTTGACCTCCAAGCTTAAAGCACCCAAATTCTTTTCATTTACTAGTAAATAATGAATAGCTGTTGTTTCGTTTATTTGAAAGCAATTCATTGTTGGCACTCATATTTAACCAGTTCCTTTGTCTTATTTTTCCATTTGTTGGCACAATATATACAGGGCTCCAGACTAACGCCGTCCCATTGTCCCAGGGATCATTAAAATAGCATGCAGGATGAGCACTTTTGGGATAACAATGTCACATGCAGTAAAAGACATAGTAACTATGGAGACCACCAGATGGAATGCTCAAAGGACACCAAACAGGTCAACAGATAAGAGTCCTGGTCTTCAACAAAAATAGTCAATCAGCTGGTTGCTTATTGCCCAGCGATAAGCTGTTCCAGATGAAATCCCGCCCTTTAACAAAATAGCCAATTAAACGTATGGTATAATTGCATAATTGTGTTGCTCTTAGCAGTATTTGCTCTTAATTAATCACACATATATAAAATACATACAGTCAAGATCATTCAAACAGCATTAAGAAAGAAAGAAAGAAAGAAAGAAAGAAAGAAAGAAAGAAAGAAAGAAAGAAAGAAAGAAAGTAAGTAAGTAAGTAAGTTAGTTAGTTTTGGGACACTTCTGGGATGCTTGTGAAAAAAGGTTAGTGTGGAGCCCTGATATATCATTTCAGTATCAACACTCATGCGCAAAAAGTAATTGCATGGTGTAGAATGTCATGTAATGCAAATTAGACCAAACATCTCATGCAACAACTCACTTGATACAAAAGGAAAATTTCCACTGTTCACATATTCATTACATATGAATATGAACTATATGAACTATGTGAACTATTTGAGGCAGATCATATTTTAGATTTAGTTTAGCCCAGTCTCTGATACCCAGAAAGCATCTTTAATATCATGAAATTAGTTCACTGACTTCTGGTGAAAACTCCACTTTTCAATACTGCAATATATGAGTGCATTATATTATTTTAATAAAACATTTATATTGTTCAAAGTACATTCATGACCACAATTTCATTCAAAAAGGTTAGCTGTCATATTTTATATTCATTACACATAAAGTGACATTTCAAGCCTTTATTGAACTGAGTGTTGATCAGTATGGTTTATAGTTCATGAAAACAAGAAATACAGAATCTCAAAATATTAGAAAACTTCTATTCAATTTTGAATAGATCATTTATCACAGTTTCAACATTAAAAAAAGCTTGAAATATATCACTTTAAATGTATGTAATATATAATGAATATTAAAGAGATGACAGTTTAATATTTGTATTTCATGATCACCTTTTTCACATATCATTTTTTTTTTGCTAGTCAAAAACGTCTTCATTTGAGATGTAAAAATGAACAAAATTGAAGTATTTGACCATGTTTTGATCAAAAACATCTCGGAAATCCTGTTGGACAATGATCAACCTGTGGGTTTAAAATGTAATTATTTTGATGAATTATTTGTAAAGATTTGATTGAAAATGATATTTAACACTTAACAGTGGTAAAACAAAAATAAACAACCAGTATATCCTTTATTATTTTTGCTATTTTCGTACATATGAGAATTGTCCTATCTCAGGACTTTTATTCTTAAATTTGAACACTGTGTGAGCAAAGAAAGAGAGCAAACAGTTTTTCTTTCTTTCTCATTTTCCTCTATAACCCAATATCTGGGTCAGCGACATCATTAGCCCCACCTCCTGTCCCTGATCAGTCAGAGTCTTCATGCAGGCTCAGCATGTACACATGGACAGAGCAGTAAGCATGCACTGGAAGCTCTTTTGGCAATTAAACTGGGATTTAATCCACTGGCAGTAAAGGAACCCTCGAATCTTTTCAGGCATGTAAAGGCTGGTAATTGGGCAATGTGTTATTCAGGTTTTGGCTGTTTGGAGAGAGAGAACAATGCACACATTTACTATAGTGCTCATTATAGTGTTCAGGACTGCAAGAGAAAAGGGACAGGGCTACAGTTTGGGTTATATATAGCTATTATTTTCAACAGTGGACCAACTTGACAGCCTCATTCATAAGCTAAGGCTGCATATCCCTCTGAGACCCCCAGTGTAGAGCTTAGTAAGAGCACAGCTTGCTTGAAGCCCATTGAAGATCTGCTACAGTTATAAAACAGAGACTAAACAGAAATGCCTTCAGTTGAACAAAACAGAATGAAGAGACTTTGTTCACTCTTAAAGGACACGCTCTGCACACTCGGACTAAATCTTAGAAACCGAAACATTTCTTTTAAATAACTCTGGATCAGCGTAACCTACCGACACGCATCATCAACTACAAGACTTGTCTATCTAACCCCCTCTCGTCACTGTGTGAGGAAACATCGAGGAGTAACCCAGCTCAGAAAATCAAAATCCACTCGTTTCCAAATGAATTAAATCCCAGTTTAAATGCCGAAGGAGCTTCCAGTGCATGTTTACTGCTCTGTCCACATGTACAAGCTCAACCTGCAAGCAGACTCGGACTGATCAGTGAGGGGCGGGGCTAATAACGGCACTGATCCACATAATTAGAACTCTTGTTTCTTTGCTCACACAGCTTTCAAATTTCAGAATAAAAGTCCTGAGAAGCGCCGACACTGATACAAACATACATAATGAAAACAATAAAAGATGTTAACTGTCAGGTTGTTTATTTTAGTTTATTTTATTTGGACCACTGTCAAGTATTTTCAAGAACATATTATTATGATTGTCAACCTAATTGCTACAAATAACTCAAAACTGGAGCATTTTACAACCTTTTCCAAAGATTTGAGATGAAGTAGGTTTTTTGATTTAAAAAATGGTCAAATCTATTGAAACATTTTAACTGTGTTCATTTTCACACCTCAAATGAGACGTTTAAGGGATTCCTGGAAACAGCAGTGTGAGGTTGATGTCTCCCATTGATACTTTGCATTGTTTTGGTCTAGAACCTAAAGGTGGTGGGTTTAGTCTGAAACAGTGTTTATGATCTAATAATGTAACATCTCCAACCTTGGACTCGAGAGGAGACGGCGGTGAGTAAGGTGAAGACAGAGAGTGAGATCCACACTACAGACATCCTCACTTCTCCGCGTTAATCCTCCGGACCAGCAGCCGCTCGGCTCTTTCAGCTCCGCCGCAAATCACACACACATCCCGGATCCGCGGCCGCTCCGGCGGCTGTGGACGGCCGTCCTGTCGGACTCCGAGCTGCTCGAGAACTTCCCGCTCTCCTCTGTGTCCCAGCTCTCCTCCGTGTCCCCGCTCTCTCGGGTCTCTCAGGTCGGAGACTTAAGAGCACAGATTCATCCCGAGAACGCGCTGCTGTTCCTGCTGTAATTGGTGTGAAAAGTGCAGCGGGTCTCACACAGCGCTGTTTTAAAGTTGGAGACTAGAGGCCGCCCCCCCTCCTCCTCCTCCTCCTCCTGCCCACCACAGACATCAGCCTGCAGTTACACAGGTACCTACTAACCTTTATCACAGATTACAGCTCTCACTTCCTTCACTTCTAATGTTTCATTTCTAATATTTCACTTCTAATGTTTTACTTATGTTTCACCTAAAATTTCCCTTCAAATATTTTACTTCTAATTTCACCTAATTTGTAACTTCTAATGTTTCACTTCTAATGTTCCACTTCTAATTTCACCTATTTTTTCACTTCTAATACTTCCCTTATGTTTCACTTTTAATATTTCACTTCTAATGGTTCACCTAATACTTAACTCGCTTCTCATATTTCACTTGTAATATTTCATTTCTAATACTACCTAATATTACAAATATTTCACTTAATAATAAATTGTCATTTTGAGACACAAAGTCATTATTCCGAGACATTAAGTCGTTATTCTGAAACAGTGGTAGGGGTAGGATTGCATGGCATTAGAGGTGGGTTGAGACAAAATATCTCAAAATAATGACTTAAACTCTCATTAAATTAAGATACTATCAATGCATTTTTAAGTCCCAAACCGTTACACACTTTAAAATAATTTGTCAATACTGGACAAATAGCATTCTGAGTTAAGCATTTAACCTAAATGCTGTGTAATTTTAACTACATAGCCAAAACATAACCAAACATTGAGTTGTGCACTGAAAACCAACTTGGATACCATATCAACCACTTAACAATATCATAGCAACCGCCTAGCAACACTAGAGCTCTATATACATTTTAGTACACTAATGAGTATGTCAGACATTTTCCTGAGTGTCGAAATTGTAAAACTAGAATTCACACTAAAAACATGATTTTGAGGGCACTATAATCTCAAACAATTCACTAATTTATAGTGAACACAGCAGCTCACAACATAGACTGAGCATGGACCAGAATGCAACTGTGAGTCTCATTACTGTGTAACTATGGAATGAATGGAGCTGACGACATTTGCTCATATAGCTGCTAACCCAATATAGGACAATACTAATGAGGGAATAGAGATCCATGTCGGTCACAGCCCAAAAGTTTGGTGTTGCAAAGTGGTTGCTCTGCTGCTGCCAAGTGGTTGCAATGCTATCCCAGTTGGTTTGCTATGCATAATCATACACAACCCAATCTTTATTCTGTTATAAATTACACCACATTTAGGTCAGAATACTAAACCAATCTTTTGGGTTAAAAAACTCTTGATGCTATGTTAGTTTCAATTCTTCAATTTTGTTATTATTCAATGTTTTATGTTTATGTTCATAATATAATAAATATACATGTTTAATGATTTCTTTGCTTTTCTTGAGCCACCCAGTGCCTAGGGCAGATCAGTTTCACAAACCAAGAGAGCAATGCTGCCATCTGGTGTTGGATAATGTTACTGAAGCACAACAGTAGCCATATAACAGAACTAGGATCTATAGTTCCAGTGCTGAAGACTTTTGGGATTACCGGACTATGATGAACATTTACCCTCCAAGACCGGAACGGAAGTGGTTTGTCATCACAGTATCCATTTCTGGTACACCAAGGGAATTTTTCTAAAAATATTGATACTAAACCCATTTGTGATATATGAAAGTGAATAGTGTCAAAGCTGACCTAACTGAAATAGTGAACTGTGAACAATCCAGAGTGCCTCTATTCTTCCATATTACTGTTTTGCTACAAGTTACATATTAAACAAATTACAAAATGCATACTTTTTACATGTTTTATTACATTACAATGCAACAAACAATGAAAATACACACTGATTTGCCCTCCTCAGGGCTACTCCTCCACCTCCTTCCGTAAGAATGCATCAAATCTGATGCGTAAGCTCTCACTCGTCTTGCTGCTGATGATGACTCTTTCGATCAGAGGACCTAAAAAAGACAAAGCAAAAGATTAGTAATAATTATAAAATCATAGTGTGTTAATGTACAGTTATTTCTGGAAAAGAACTGGAACTTCAGATTTATTTGAAAAAGGTCATGAAGTGAATTTAAACACAACTGGGTGCCATATCATCTATATCAATATAGGGCTGGGCGATATATTGATATTTATATCTAAATCACACACTATGGTGGAGGCATAAGACTTAGCATCAATAAAGAAGAAATGAGGATTAGATTTCAAAAAGTATAAATACAGTTAAATAAAATGCATACTTCTAGCCATAGTGTATATTCAGCTAAAGTATATTAGGATATGTTGCCCAGCCCTATACTGAGCTCACTTTCCCATTTTAGCAATATTGTTAATAACATTGTTATTAACATTTGAGACCTAGACCTAGAATTTCAGAGCAATAAATTATTAACATCAAACAGAGATTAAAATCAGGGATAAGTGATAAGTGTTTAATTAAAGCAATAAAAATCAAAAAATAAAATCAATGGAGGAATTAATAACTAATCTGTAAACTCCAACATCAGAAGCAATTTAGTCATATATTTATGTATTATTTAGAGTAACTAACTGTGCCAGGAATATTTATTTAATTTTAAATTACATAATATTAAATTAATATTATTTATAATTTGTAATTGACTTTCTCACCCACAGGGAAACAAATGTTGAGAATGCACTCCCTGAAGCACAAACACATCTTTGAGAGTTCTGTTAATTTCACAGTCATAACAGCATTTTTTAAGGACTGATTAAATGAAGCTGTCATTGTTAAGCTTTCACAGTAAAGCTTTCATGCCTGCACTGATGAACTGGTCCAAACATGGTTGAACTGAATTAAATATTAGGCAAATATGTAAAAAACATTGTCTCATTAACAGCTGTAATAGAGTTGACTTCTTTCAAGTGGCCTCAAGCCTGAAGCCTATGTGAAGTTCTTTGCTCATAAGAAACTTTGCAGACATACTAACAACCAAAATGCAACAATCTGATTCATTTATTTCAGTAATGAGCATTTGTACTCACCAAATTCTGCTGGTTTGTGAGAGGAAACATCTTTAATTATGGCCTCCATGTTTTTTAGGATGTGTTCCTTTGGCATATCCAGCTGTTCAAAAATATTTTTATTAAAAACTCAAAGCATTTTATATGATATATTTTCACAATACATGCTGCCTCCTGGTCAGATTATCCATGAAAATAAAATCTCCATTCGTTGTTATGATAATCGGATGATATTCAGCTGTATTTGCCTTTGAACCCTGGAAAGCATTGCCCTGTAGGACGACTCAACGGGTGCATCATGGATATTAAGATTTGGTTCCCCCACACTTTCCTACAACTGAGGAAATGATAGCAAATAGTTTTGATGGTACATTTTTGATACTCCCATACCCTCCAAAAGCTTGATGAATCAGTTGGACTTATTATCTCATAAAGATGTATTCTGAATCTTGTTAGTGCTCAATCTGACTTCTGTTTAAACAGCATCTAAGTGTGAAGAATTTCTGGATTCTAGCCTCGTCTACTAGCTAAGCATATCTGAGTGAACAGCAAAGCACTCTTGTAAGTCTATCTGGATAAGGGCATCTGCTAAATGCCATAAATGTAAATCCCCATTCATTATTTGGAATGGATGCCCCATTCATGTCTGTTTTCAAACCTAAGTTTAAAACAAATTTCTATCAGTTTATCAGCAGACGATGAATGAGGACTTTACTGTGATGTGATCTATGCATGTTTATGTGTAATGGATTATTGAGCTGAGTAATCTGGATCTGCATTGTAAAACAATTTGGTTTTAAATGTGCTATAGGAAGTAAATTTACTTACTTAAGTGATTATTTCTAATTATTTTCAGTAAAAATATACCACTAGATGCTTTTGTAAAAATCCATTGTTAACCTTAGTATAGAAGAATAACTTGCACCTACTAAATTATGTTTCAGGCCTGTAGCCTCATACTGCACAACTCAAATGAAATTTACCGTTGCAACTTGTGTGCTGACGTAGGAGTCTCCGTCTACCATGTACTCATGACCGGTCTTAAACAAATCCAGCATTTCAGGAATGTTTACACCAACTGATCCTGAAACAACAATGAAAAACAATATATTAAAATAAAAACTTAACACTTGATCATAATTTCACATGAAGCACCCACAGATTGTTTGGAATGAAAATACTGACCTCTCTTGCTTTTGGGGAATTTTTTCCTCAGTTTATTTTTCAGTGGTATGAGTTTTGAGATTACGTCGGGAACAGCCAGGTAAACGTCTGCTGTGATTTCATCATCTAAAATCTACAGGCAATAGGCAGTTATAAACAAGAGAACAGAAGTTGGAAAGAAACATTAATTATTCCATTGTTTTTCTACTGGGGCTGGGATATATATTTATATCTATATTGAGATATAAACAGGGTTATTACAGATATGAAGCAATATCATTAATATAGAAAGTTTTAAATTAACATTTTATTTCAGTCTTGCGGAAAACCTTTTATCTTCTCCCTCACTCTGCTCTGCCCCTGCCCTCAGCCCATCCTCCACTCTGCTCCCCTCCACCCTCCATTCATGTTCTCAAACACACCATGGAGGGGGCATTAGACAGAGCTCTGACATGAAGACAAATTTGTGTGTAAAAAACAAATGATCAAATGTTACATGTAACTGTTTTGTGCATAATTATATAGTAAATATAGTTAAAGGGAATTTTTTCACATCAAATACTAAACTGTAGTAGCTATAGGGTGCATCTGAAACCACATACTACACTGTTACTACAGTAGCTATAGGGTTCACCAAAAACCACAAGCTACACTGATGGATCATGATGAGAGGTTCAGCAAAGACAAATGGGAGAAACTTCCCTAAAACAGGGGGCCAAGCTTATAACATCATATTCAAAAAGACTTAAGGCTGTAATTGCTGTCAAAGCTGCTTCAACAAAGTATTAAGCAAAGGCTTAGAATACTTATGTATATTATACTTTTGTGTTTTATTTTTAATACATTTGAAAAGATTGCAAACAAACACTGGTGACCTTGTAAACCCTATATCTTACCTTCTCCACAAGCTCTGGTCCTCCTACTATAGCCGCCCCATTCTCAGAAGCTATTCTGGCTTGTTCCGGATTCTGAAAATCATATCATCAATAAAGTTTCAATGTAGATCCAATACAATTTACAGGTTTGTAGCAATTTAGAATAGAATAGTTAGAAGAGATACCTCTGTGAAAAACACAACTTTGTTGATTTCCTTTTTGAAGGGATGAGGTAAACGGGCAATGCCAACAAAAGGGTCAACTTTTTTCTGAATGAAGTAAAAGGCACAGAACAGGTATTATGCATAAAATACCACACTAAAATTACTACTTGTTTATGTGCAATATATTTGGCTATGTGGGACAACTTGGGCAGTGAACAGAAATGTGGGATGGTTAAAAAGTGTCCTGCAGTATTTTGACCAAAATTATTTATTAACATGAATGTCTTACTTCATCAAAACACCCACAGAAACGTATAAGCAACTGTTACAATGTGCAGACCCATTTCAGCCAGGAAAATTAATGATAATGAACAAGGTATACAATCCTACCTATCTATACAAAGGATCATCTAGAATCACATGATACAAAAATCTATACCTTCTGACTTATTAATCTATTCAGCAGTAACAGTGCTTCTAAAACATGTTAAAACATTGTATATAAGGCTGGGCGATATGGAAAAAAAATTCCAGATATATTTTAACTGAACGGCCTTATAGAATATGTGAAAATACAATGTGAAAAATTTAGGACAACAAATGAAATCCATCTTTTTTTTTTTTTATTAAAATATTTAAAATAGGGATGTCACATTACCAGAAATTTAGTAGTCAATACCAATACCACGAAAATTCTATGATTCTCAATACCAATTTCAATACCACAACACAAAATAAACCAATGCCATTAATGCTTTTGAGAAAACAATATGCATGAAGCCTTGTTTTCAACATGGTCTTCAATTAAACCAACAAGCTGTTTAGTGTATACTTGGCTACCAGACCGCATTAAGTGCAATGAGAGTTTAACTTATTGTTGCTCATGGGTTCATGTGTGTGGTTAGGGCAACAGAAGATGCTTTGGATAATTTGTTGATTTAGCATGGCTATGTGTGGGGATTTATTTGCATCATTCACAATGGAATGTTATTGGGATAACCATAGCCCGCACAGATCATTCAGCAATTGAGCTGCCACAATGCCAGGAAGTTGTATTGGCTTCTCATAAAAGAAATATAGGCTAAATGACAGCGGCTTATGAAACTCTTCCCTGACTTGTTGTTAAATGTAGGCTTATGTGCTACTTTCAAGTGGCTTTTGGATTTTTTTTTCCCCCAAAGCCAGAGCGATGTTCAAAATTTTGGTATCGACTTGGCACCGAAGTACCGGTTGTCATGACATCTCTGTTTCAAACATACTGAAATTTGATGTTCATTTCATTTTTATAAACACCAAATCTTATGCTTAGTGAAACAAAATGTTATTTAAAAACTAATATTCTAATCTTACTAAAGTTAGTAAGATAAGTAAATATAGTAAAAAAGACAAAGAAATCCTAGGGTTTACTAATTGTATTTTTCACATCATATACTGTATATCACCATTCAACTATATTGGGCTATGATTTTTTTTTTTTGTCCATATCACCCAACACTAATTCTAACAAATTTAACCAAATCAAGTGGGAAAGTCAATAATTACAAAACATAACACAGTTATATCCTTTCATTCAATGTCAGTTATTTTATATAAATGAGAAAAAAATGAAGAATTGTCAATTCATCAATATAGCGGTAATAATTTTCCAAACTAACTTAAAGTATATTCAATTTATGATAAGACAATAAAGAATGAACGAGTTTAAAATGAACTGATTTTTGTGTTTTTCTTTCACCTTTTTCTCTAGTTTCATGTCCAGTTTCAGGTTAATGAAAACAGGCTGGTCCTCAGGGGTAAAGTCCAGCTTCTGAAAGGTCTTCAGCATATCAACAGCCACATCTGCATCATAAATTGGCTTTGGATAGTACCTCACCAAATACACATCATCTACTGGAGCCCAGGCAGTGAGTCCAAAGGGCTTGTGTCGACTTGTGTCATCGATTATCTGCCTCTGCCTCTGCTTCTTCTTCTTTTCCTCCTCCTTCAAATCCTTTGCTGTGGCTTTTTCTTGTTTTTTAGGTTGTTTAGCTGGTCTGCAGGAAGAAAAAAACAATTCAGTAAATGACTGAGCAATTCGCTAAACTCATATCAATAAATAAGAAGTGACACATTGAAGACTGTTTTTGTCTTAAAGTTGCTACTATCTGATTAGTCATATATTCAAATTTAAAATTGAATATTCTAACAATTTGAGGTTCTAGACATTTTATGAGCTATAAACCATACTGTAAAAAGTAAAAAAAAGGAATATATACTCCATCCAGTACTTTTGGAATGATTTTGGGAGTTAGGGATGAGGTGGGGTGGTGATCCAATAACCTGACCTCATTAATACTCTTTTCTTTGATCTTCATTTGAATAATATTGAGAACTTTAACAGATTTTACTAAATGCATGCAACTTACAAATGCCTTAAAATCATCTTAAATACATATGTAAAATGTAATTAATAGATACCATTTTATTGTGACAAAATAGAAGATACTACTTGTCTTTGAAATCACTGAAATCAAATGGAGCACATCAGGTGCATATAAACCCTGCTCAGTATAATGTAGATAAAGTGAAACAACTGCTAACATGACCACATCAGGTCACCTAAATATATATTTTTAAACAAATTAAAAAATGTTAAAATGCATAAATGGGGTGACCTGCCACCACCCAAATTACTGTAGTTACCACTAATTTCCTATAACTTAAGGCTTTACTAGCTTGCTTTATAATTATTAAATGAATAAACATTTGATTTTCAGACAATGCAATGAATTAATTTTACTATAGTTTTGGTTGGTACTGAGTACAGTGTTGTGACATTAGACATATAGGTATCAGCACTGAGTTCTATTGGTCTGAGCAGACATTCTTGGCTTTGTAAATAAAAAACTGAAAAAACCTTTGGCATGAGAATAGATTTAGATGTTAAATATCTGTTCCTACAAGAATACAGTGCAAAGCTCACTTGGCTGCTGCACCATAGTTCCTGATGGGATGAGACGTAGCTGCACTCTGGGAGGCAGATGCAACACATGGAGCAGTGGAGAGAATGAGCTGTCTCTGGCATCCAGCTACTACTGTTGGACAGACAATAATAATCATTACACATTACAGCAATGTCTGATGTAGCCCATTCAATATATATATATATATATATATATATATATATATATATATATATATATATATATCATAAAAACATTACTTTTAAATCAATTTAAAGCACACAATAAACACAATCAATACTCATTTCCCTCTGAAATGTAGTGAGATCAGACCAGAACCAAGATGAGGCTCAAATTCAAGGATGATAGCAGCAAAATCCACCCTTGCCACTGTTTTGCTGGTGGTGGACTAGCCTAAAAATATTTTGTTTGAAGCAGACAGCTAATAGCTAGGTAGAGAAGCTCTTAGAACCCAAGATCCACACTTTGGGGGCAGTTACATGCCATTTTCTAGGCTTCATAACTCAGAGTATCTCAGAGGATCAGAGTACATATCATAAACTACAAGACTAGGGTTAGGTAGCCAATCTAATGCCGATGGTCTCATCATTGTGTGATGAATTATCAGAGTAAAATCCAGCCTGAAAAACATCTAAAATTCACTCATTTACAACTGAATTAAATCCATGTTTAAATGTCAAAGAAGCTCCTAATGTGTATTTACTGTTCTGTTCTCATTTACATGCAGACCACTGTCAAGTATTTATTATACATATTTTTGCCAATCTAATCATTACAAAAAGATCATCAGAATTCTTGCAGTCACCCCAAAACCCTGGATGATCAATTTACCAAAGGATTTCTCAGATATAAAGTCCTTATAAACTAAAAAAGGCACAGAAATTTGTAGGTATGTGTACATGTTTGATCAAAACATTGCCAAATTCACACAGATATCTGAATTCTGTGTGTCTGTTCTGTTTTATTGGATAAAAGCAGACTTTTATCCACTTTTATCTAGCAAACTAGAAAAATATCCCACACAATTGCTGCAGGGCTCTAAAGGTTCACCTGGACTGGCTGGTGCTGAGGGACTTCAGTCAGTTACTAGTTTTAAAGTCTGTTTTCATCTGTGTTCGTGTATCTTCTGTTTTACACACATTGATCTGGACTCTTTACTGTAAACATATTTTAATAACAGCTCAATAAGGACGAGATCTTCTTAAAAAAAAGCTAGGCTGGCTGTTCTTTTGGGTGTGGGTGTCTTCAGGGATTCTTTAAAGAGCTCAGACAGAAGAAACAGAACTGACCTCTCCAAACGCTCCTCCAGGAGGCCGCCATGTTCACACACCTCTCTTCATCCCCGTCCGTGTGGAAACACGCGCTCTAACAGAGGTTCCGCCTCACACTGGTCTTCACTCCGTCTCCTCATCAAACACCCTCATCAGTTACTCTGTCACTGAAAGACTGAGTCTCTAACTTTCTCAGATTATGTGTTCAATATGTTAATAGAACTATAATACTATAATAGAACTACAATACACTACGTGTGTGTGTGTGTGTGTGTGGGTGGGTGTGACAGAGAGCGAGGGGGGGGGAGTGACCTGGTCCTGAAAACCAAATTGTCCAGACAGTTACTGAAAGGTAACAGCAGTTGTGATTAAATTGTTTCCACACTTGCATCAGACTGTTTGTTTGTTTGTTAATCTGTTTGTTTAGAGAAAAACACAGTAGTTGATGACGTTCAAAGTGTTTGTTCAGTCTCTCAAGTTGTTCAGTGACTGAGCTTGTTAAAGCTGTCTCTCCTCTCCTCCCCCTGTCTCTCCTCTCTCTCCCTCTCCCTGTCTCTACTCCCTCTCCCTTTGTCCCTGTCTCTCCTCCCCCTGTCTCTGTCTCTCCTCCCTCTCCCTCTCCTCCCCCTGTCTCTGTCTCTCTTCCCCTGTCATTACTCTCCTTCCATCTCTGTCTCTACTCTACTCCCCCTGTCCCTGTCTCTCCTTCCTCTGTCTCTGTCTCTCCTCCCGCTCCCTCTCCTCCCCGTCTCTGTCTCTCCTCCCTGTCTCTCTCTCTCCTCCCTCTGTCTCTCCTCCCCTGTCATTCCTCTCCTCCCATCTCTGTCTCTCCTCTACTCTACTCCCCCTGTCTCTGTCTCTCCTCCCCCTGCCTCTGTCTCTCCTCCCTCTGTCTGTCTCTCCTTCCCCTGTCTCTGTCTCTCCTCCCCTTTCTGTCTCTGTTCTCCTCACTCTGTCTCTCCTCCCCTGGCACTCCTCCCCGTTTCTGTCTCTCCTTCCCCTGTCTCTCCTCTCCTCCCTCTGTCTCTCCTTCCCCTGTCTCTCCTACTCTCCCCCTGTCTCTGTCTCTCCTTCCCCTATCTCTGTCTCTCCTTCCCCTATCTCTGTCTCTCCTCCTCTGTCTTTTACTCTCCTTCCCCTGTCTCTCCTCCCCCTCTGTCTCCCCCTGTCTCTCCTCTCATCCCCATCCTGTCTCTCCTTCCCCTCTCTGTCTCTCCTCTACTCCCCCTGTCTCTGTCTCTCCTCTACTCCCCCTGTCTCTGTCCCTCTCCCCGTCTCTATCTCTCCAACCCCGTGTCTCGGTCTCTCCTTCTCCTATATCTCCTCTCCTCCCCTGTCTCTGTCTCTCCTCCCCGGTCTATGTCTCTCCTCCCCCTGTCTCTGTCTCTCCTTCCCCTGTCTCTCCTCTCCTCCCTCTGTCTCTCCTTCCCCTATCTGTCCTCCCCTGTCTGTCTCTCCTTCCCCTATCTCTCCTCTCCTCCTCTGTCTTTTACTCTCCTTCCCCTGTCTCTGTCTCTCTTCCCCTGTCTCTCCTCCCCCTCTGTCTCCCCCTGTCTCTCCTCTCATCCCCCTGGCTCTCCTTCCCCTCTCTCTGTCTCTCCTCTACTCCCCCTGTCTCTGTCCCTCTCCCCGTCTCTATCTCTCCAACCCCGTGTCTCGGTCTCTCCTTCTCCTATCTCTCCTCTCCTCCACTGTCTCTGTCTCTCCTCCCCTGTCTATGTCTCTCCTCCCCCTGTCTCTGTCTCTCCAACCCCCGTGTCTCTGTTTCTCCTTCCCCTATCTCTCCTCTCCTCCCCCTGTCTCTGTCTCTCCTCCCCCTGTCTCTGTCTCTGTCTCTCCTCTGAGCGCTGGGACTTTCTGTCTGCATGTCTCCAACAACAACAACGCCAAGACAAGTCCCTCACCTCCTCCCGAATGCAGGTAGGTCTTTAGCCGCTCTTTCTGTGCTGTCAGTGGTGAGGAGGAGAAGGAGGAGAAGGGGATTAAGAGCAGCTGTCTGAATCAGCCGGGCGGCCCGATCCAGACCGCGGTTAGCCGCGGCTCTCCGGAGCTAGCGGCTGAGTTGGGGTTTTCCTCTGAAAGGCGGGCTGTTTGGGAACTGAGCTGAAGGAGGCCTGTTCTGGACACGTCTTGGGTGATCACCGAGTCTCGAAACAGCGACCGAAACTGATCTTAGCGGAGTTTTCGGGCCTAGATTAGACATGTAGCTGTTGAGGTGGAGAGTCCAGGTCCGGAATATAAAATCCGGGTGTTCCGTGCAGCCGCAGCGCTGTGAGCTGCAGCGGATCCTGCCGCGCGGTCGGAGCGGAATCCCGGAGCGCATCGGCTGGACCCGGACTGCTCAACTCTGCTGTGAACTGGAGCTCTGTGTTGACCTCTTGTTGCTCTGGAAGTTCTCAGAAGAGCTTTACGTAAGAGCTCGCCATAAGGGTTACAGTTACAGCTCACTCACAGACACACACTCAGGATTAAGTGTACAAACAGCCCAAATGTCACAGTCCAGACCTGGAGTGGACATGTTTTAGTGCAGGTCAGCCTGCTGGTCAGACTGCACCTTTGGTCCACTCTTCTGGAATCTGGCAGCAGCTGTGACCCACTGTGACCCCACTGCTGATATTTTTATACAAGGCAAATGAGATCACTGTGTGGCACGTCAGCAGATTTACGAGCTCCAAGTCTGTTTTATATGTGTATAATATAGCCATATGTGTCTATATATATATATATATATATATATGCATGTATACATATGGCTGTATAATATACATTACTGATATATTTCTTTTTCTATTTGTATACAGTGCTTAAAGAAACTTTACACACCTGTAGAAAGCTGATCTGGGCACTTTATGTTTCAATAAACCTGTTAGAATAAATATGTGCAACATTCTTACCAATCAAAGTATAAATACTACTGAAAGGGAATCTAGTAGTATTTCTAAACTGACCGGAAGAAGAAGGAAGTCACTTTGGAACATTTGTCATGGTTCAGTCATTGTGTAATTTTGACACAATGTAAAAAACAAGATTCATATTATGTAAAATAATGGAAGCAGAAATGGAGATTTTCTTTTTCCACTTTTGAACATATGAATCTGGCAGATGTTCTACATTTTGTCAAAACGACTTGATGACTGTACAGTTGCGCCGTCAGTCGTAATTCTTTATGCACTGTGTGTAAGATTTTTTTAAGCACCATCCATTGAAATGAATACACCTCCCACCTCCACCAGTGCAATGAAGTGAACAGAGTGGGACCTCTGAACCCCTGGATATCGTGCATTGGTATCAAACAGTCCCACTCGGTACGCTGGTGGTCTCTGGACTGTATCAACTGGGTCGTGTTCCGCACTGAGGACTCTGTTCCGACAGTTTCAGACAGTTTGTGTGGTTCATAAGCAGTGGTTGGTGTATATGAAGCTTCTGCCAGCCTCTCTGCAAATCTGGGGAAGAATAGTTTCTACGTGGTTTAGTCCTAGAGAACTCGCAATGTACTTAACTACATTTGAAGCACACGCTGTCTTTTTGGGATATAAATAAAAGGCAGGTGCATTGGGTGGCCTTTTGCTCAAGTATTTTTCTAATTTTGCAACTGAGCATAGTGGGTCTCCAGGTTTGGCAATCATGAATCTTCTGTCAATTTCATGGTCTTGCTCCAAGATTTCTTTGTTTCTTCACTGAATGACCCCATGCAGTGTTTTATTCTGTTTTGATAACAAATGATTCCTTCATAAGAGGTCTGTCATCCTCTTTACCCCACCATCCAAAATGAAGCTGGATATGCATGGATGAAATTGCATGCATTAGTTTCTTTAATTATTTTCTCATCTGTGGGTGAAACTGATGGATAGAGGGTCCTTTTGTCTTGTCATGTCTCATTGTTTTAATGATAAAGAGGAAATTGTTGTTTGTAAGTTTAAACTCAGTCTCATTCTTCAAACACTCTTGGACCAGCTGAGTGGAGGCTTGTTAAAGTACCTGTTGACCCCTGTATGCAGCTCACATTTTGTGGTGCGGATAGAGCTATAGAACTATTATAACGTTCAGCCTTTTCAACTTGAAAGTCATTTGTAAGAGTCAGTCCAAGAAGCAATTTTTAGCCCACCTTGTTTGTCAAATTGTACTATGTTTCGAGCCAGTTCCAGTGTGTTCAGTTGCTCAGCAGTAGACCTAACAGTTTTTGTGGTAATGGCATATTCAGAATTTGATGTGCCTGTGGAGTCACACTCTTCTTCAGAGTCTGTCCAAAGCGGCTGTTAAAGGCATCCATTTCATTAATTTTGCTTGTTGTGTAATCGCAGATACAAAAAAGCACTTGTGTGCGTATACAGTTACTTGGCAACGCGTCCATGGAGTGATACAGTTTTAGTGTGAGAATGCTGTGCTGTTATCACAAACATCAGCACAGTCAGAACACTTCTCAACCAATCACATTGTGAGATCGGAACTAACTGTTGTATAATAAAGCAATATAAACCGAGAGGGCACGCGTTATTATGAAATAATGGCATGGGTGTGATTAAGCACTGCTCTTATTTAAGATAATTCACAACCTTGGGGTGTTTTATTGCTTTTATAGAAAAGTTGGACAAATAAAGTAAAAAATTAATGAACCGAGGCATTAACATCGCATTTAATGTTTTAATGTTAGCTTTTCTTTCCAGTGAATTATAGTTCCTTAACTTGTAGCTTGTTGTTAGGTCAACAGTAACTCCACTCACTCACTGCACAGCTGGTAGCTCCTTCTCCAGTTCCTTACTCAGCACATTAAACTCAGTTTCCCACTTACTGTATTTCTTGTCCGCTTGCCTTTTGTCATTGTGGTTCTTGTTGTGATCATAAACACACAGACAACGGCTCCGTGCCACCTTACGTGAATTTATTCAGACATGGTGACAAACCACAAACACGAAAGTAACAATTCACTGAGATACAACAAGCCCTGACCAGATCCACTGTTTCCCCATGCTAATCGAGTCTGAATCATATGCTTCCCTCTGAGCAGGCAACATTGAGTTATGAGAGGCCTCCTAAGCGACTGCAGCTGGCCCGCGATCAAGCTAATAAGAAACTGGTGAATCAACCTCCAGTTCTGCCACACAGTCTTAATACTTTTAGTTTTGTTTTGCTCTTTTTTCAGGGCAATTATTTTACTACAGTAACTGCCATTTTTTACTTTGTTCAGAGGAGTGATAGAGGGTTTTTGGAGAAAAAAATGTGCTGTTGGGCTGAGATAACTGCACAGTTCAAACTCTTATCATCAGCTTATGTTGCTGTTTAATATTTCTTAAACATCAGCATCAGGCAGATGTTTGATGATGTATTTATTAAATTCTAGAAGAGCAGAATGTATAAGTGATGCTGGACTACTACATTAAAATATCTGCACCTATACCCCTACAGTAATGAATGTTTAATTACTCCGTATAGTATAGTTTAAAAAATACTATTTTAGAATTTAATTCCTCCTTTATAATATTTGTTTTTCTATGATACAATTAAAATTGTCAATTAAAAATATTTAGTTGTTTACTTGCTGTTTATTTATGGCTTAAAATGTTATTATTATTATTATTATTATTATTATTATTATTATTATTATTTAATTGCCTTTAAAAGCATGCACTCACGTGTGTGGGTGTGGGTGTGTGTGCACGCGCGTGTCTGTGCATGTGTGTGTGGGCAGTTTTAAGAATGATGATTTAATGTTCCTTGCATGCTTTTAATTCTGTTGAGTGTTTGGATGCTGGTTTGTCTGTGCTCTACTTTCATGCTCTACTTTGATCATTTAACAGCTGCACCAGTAAACAGTTCAAAGTATCAACATTGAACAGTCTGCTGTCAGACAGGCCTGCCCCCAGAGCGCCACAGTCCAACTTTTCTCTGATTGTTCCCACAGTTGTTTAAAGTGCTGGAACTTAAGTGCTCTGATGTGAAAGGACAGTTTCTGAGGTTCATGTAAAAGTAATTAAGTCTGTGCACCCCCTCACCTACCCAGTGTATTTAAACCATAGAACAGCAAATATTTTTCAAATTTTCATTTGACGAGATATGAAGATAAACGTCTATAATCTATATTAATCTAATTTTAGGTACTTTCACACATGTTCAGATATGATGTTTGGATTTTATTATGCTGTCTCTGTTTTTATTTGATCTGTCGATTTAATGCATAAACTAGCATGGCATTTCAAGACACCACCTTTAATGCAAGTTTCCAGAAATGTTCAATGTGGTTTTATTCAGTGACCAGTGATTCAGTTAACCATCCATTGTTGGATCACACTCACATATTCAGCAGCTCCTTAATTAGTCAGACTGTGACTCTTGCACATCAGTGATTGCAAAAAACAATGGGTGCAACTCATTTTGAACATTGATGTGAGTTTCTGTTCAAGATTCTATGTGATTATGTGCATAAAATATTTTGATTGTGTAGAGCTGTTGGCAGTACAAAAATAATCCACATGCCTATGTCTGATTGTTACAGTTTCCATTTAAACGTTTCATTAAACAGCCATGTATCAGGTGCTGATAAGACACTATTGGATCAGTATCAGATAGTTTAATCTCAGTACATTTCCAGAGCGTGATCTGGTGGCCTCAAGACACTATTAATGGATATTTCCAGCCGGCAGCCGTGAGGAACTTACCCTGAAAGTATATAAGAGAGTAGATTCACAGTGTGGAGCTGTTTTACCACAGGACATGGAAACGTAGCATCTTTTCGGAAAACATATAAAGTCATTGTGGAAAAAGAGCTGTTGTTTCATCACATACAAACAGACTAGACTGTGGCATTTGGAGCTGAATTGTATGACAG
Source organism: Acestrorhynchus altus (assembly GCA_034509495.1). Taxonomy (NCBI): domain Eukaryota; kingdom Metazoa; phylum Chordata; class Actinopteri; order Characiformes; family Acestrorhynchidae; genus Acestrorhynchus; species Acestrorhynchus altus. Next base: position 9,062,267 of record CM067522.1, on the reverse strand, counting down.
GTCAGTCAGACTGGATTATAAGATATTAAACACATTATAAAACAGGAAGTTAGTTTAAAGAAAAGTCCAGAATGTCTCGTTATATAAACTGTTGCTAAAATATAATGATTTTACATCAGTGTTAATCAGCAGCAGTTAATACAAACTTACTACAAACTCAAAGCACAGATCAGGATCGGTATCGACTGAGGCTCAGCATTAAGAGTCTATTATTTTGTCTATAAAGAGGGACAAAAGTGCATTTCATAGATAAAAGCAATATCACAAAAAAGGTTTTGCCCATGCTCATTCCTAACAGTATGTCATACAGCTCAGCCTTTGACAAGCTGTAGCCTTTGGCATGGACAAGATCCTCCTGTCGGTCCTCAGTAGTCTTAAAATCACAGGTTCAGTATTGCGATGGTTTACATCATACTTGGAGGAATGTTCTTTCTTGGTAACATGGTAGGTTAGTTAGATAGTTACACTTATAGAGCGCCTTTCAAGATCCCCAAGGACATTTCACAGTCAGCACTCAACACAATCCCTCTCAGTCAGTAAACACCGTTTCCATGACTGAGAATGTTTTTGGAAGGTGTAGACTCTCCACTGGTGTTCCACAAGGCTCAGTGCTTGGTTCTCTTCTCTTCATTCATTCTCTTGGCAAAGTAATATCCTCTCATGGGTTTTCTTACCACTGCTATGCTCAACTCATCCTCTCTTTTCCATCTTCTGACAGCCAGGTCTCATCTCACATTTCAACTTGCCTCGCTGCCATCTCATCATGAATGGCAGCCCATCACCTTAAACTTCACCCCAGCAAGACTGAACTGGTATTCATTCCTAGAACCACTGGTCCTCACACTAATCTTGCCAGTTCAACTGAGAACTCACTGGTGACTCCCATCTGCAGAACCTGACACGCTCATGCAGATTTCTCCTTTACAGCATCAGGAGAATTCAACCTTTTGAGAATTCAACCTGTCTAGAGAGGTGCTTTTTCAGTTTCTCGTCATTTCAAGACTAGACTACTGCAACTCCCTTCTACCTGACCTTCCTATGCGGACCATCAGGCCCTTGAAACTGATCCAGAATGCAGCGGCACAACTCATCTTCAAATGTTCCTTTGTTATTGGTAGCATCTAAGCTCGAGGAATCTCAGACTCGGCTGGTATCTCTGGATTCTAGCCTCTACTATCTAGCTAAGGATATCTTCTGAGTGAACAGTAAAGCACTTTTGTAAGGCGCTCTTGATAGGGGCGTCTGACAAATGCCTTAGAAGTAAATGAAAATTTCACTTGTTGGCTACATTAGCATTGTAACTCCTGTGTAGAACTGAATCAAATATCAGATACTATAAACAGATCTTTCTTGTTCTCATCTTTTCTTTTCACAGATTAACAGGCATGCCAAAGGAAAAATATGATCCTCCGGATCCACGCAGACTCTATACCATCATGTCAGCGGAGGAGGCGGCCAATGGAAAGAAGTCACACTGGGCCGAGTTAGAGATAACTGGTAAGTTGCCGTGTGATTTATGTTATTTCACTGTTGGCAAGTACTTTAGTAAACCAGAACCAAACCCATATGACTGACTGTTAGGGAATGTTTAGACATCATGATAGAAAGCAACTATGGAGCTGTAGGCTAAAAGCTTGAGGGAAAGTCAGTGGCCACATTACCTAACCTGTTTTCCAAAATCTCTGAATTCAGTATTTGAATTTGTGCCTTTTGAATCCACATTTTACAACATTCATGCAGATTTAGGCTAGATTATTAGTTCCTGCTTCATACAAGTTCTAGGCTTCATCTCAGAATCAGACCTACAGACTGACTGTTAGGCTGTGTAAAATAGATTTACTTCTCAGGGCACTAATGGGTGTGTTAACAGTTTTCCTCCAAGTGTCAGAATCATAAAGTGGAGTTTGCATATGATTTTGAGGCACTGTAATCTCCAACAATTCACTGGTAATTTATAATAAACATCATAACCTCACTACATGAGCTGAAGATGGATCAGAATGCAACTGTACATCTCGTTACTATGCAACACAATGGAACGAATGGAGCTGACAGATTTGCTCTATAGCTGCTAAGCCAGTGGTCATTTCAGATGTTTTCCCATGTAGCGTTAGTTCATTAATTAGTGGATTTTTGTTTGTAAGTGACATAATCAAGGATTATTCCATGAACAGCACAGAGCAGTAAACCAAATAGTCTATCTCTTTATAGCACATTACTAATGATGGAACAGGGATCCATATTGGTAACAGTATGATTGAAATTGTGTCCCTGTTTGGGTTAAACCAATAATATATACTGTGCTGTTCACTGTCTTTAGCAGTTGTTTTCTCTCTTCTGATAACTCTATCTGGGCAGGGCGGGTCAGGAACTTGAGCAGCTCACTATGGACACTCACCCATTTGACAGCTCTGCACATCAACAACAACAACCTTAGCCGGCTTCCCCCCGAAATCGCCAAGCTCCCACACCTGGTCTACCTGAATCTGTCCTCCAACAAACTTCGCAGCCTGCCAGCAGAACTTGGCAACATGGTGTCTCTCAGGTACGGGAGAGACTGTGGAGACCTTGCATGACTTTTAAAGTCCTAACAGGGTAGATTGATCTGTCTTTAAGTGAAATGTTGGTGGTCACACACTACAGTAACAATAACACATGATAATGCTATTTCTAGCAAGAAAATTATGTAATGGGTATTTTTAGATGATCAGGCCTACTTGCAAGTTGTTGCCAAACTGAACTGAACTGAACTTGCCTAAACACACACACACACACACACACACACACACACACACACACACATATACTCACACACTGCCCTGTTACTAGGAGACTGGCATAGCAAAACAAATAGTGAAAACAAATACATCACCTTGCTCTCTTTTGCACTGAAACATTAAAGAAGAAAGACCCACTTGGGTGTATATTAGAAATTGGTTTGCAGTAGTTTCTAGAGTTTACTTTGTAGAGGCACTTGAGTGTTCCCTGCACAGTTCGTTCACACACACACAACGTCTGTTCACCATTTTTCATCCTTTATTTGCTGTACTTTATTTTTATTTGCCATCAGCTGGATCCATTCAGATTGAACAGAAAACACTTCTCAGAGAGGTCTGATATGCCCTGACTGGTATAGGGAGTCTGTGCCCCTCAAACGCCTCTCAGTTGTTGTTTTTTTCCTCAATCATTGACTTGAATTGCCTCACACTATTGCAGTAGATTTTTGGTTGTAAAAGTTTCAACAGTTTCAACCTGTGATAGTAATAACTGTAATTGTTCTTAGAGCAAGCAAGCTCTCAATATAACATCACACTGCAAAGCCTGCAAGATATCTGCAATGGGAATGTTTAGACATCATGACAGAAAGCAACTATGGAGCTGTAGGCTAATAGCTTGATGGAAAGTCAGTGGCCAAATTACCTAACCTGTTTTCCAAAATCTCTGAATTCAGTATTTTAATTTGTGCCTTTTTAATCCACATTTTACAACATTCATGCAGATTTAGGCTAGATTATTAGTTCCTGCTTCATACCAGTTCTAGGCTTCATATCTCAGAATCAGACCTACAGACATGATACACATATCATAACAAACTAAAGGACTTACCCCGTCTAACCCTGGTCGTTGTGTGTGTGATGAAGCAAGTAATTCAGTTTAGAAGACAGCTAACTTTCACTTGATTCCAACTAAATTAAATCCCAGTTAAAATGCCAAAGGAGCTTCCAGTGCATGTTTACTGCTCTGTCCATGTGTACATGCTCAACCTGCATGCAGACTCTGATCAGCAAGAGGGGATGGGGCTATTGATGTCACTGACAAGAAGCTTTATTTTTGTGCTCACACAGTGTTCAAATTTCAGAATAAAAGTCCTGAGAACAGATAATATTGATACATACATAAATAATAAAGGAGGTTGTTTGTTTCTTTGTTTTATTTAATGGACCACTGTCTTATTATTGTAAATATCATTGCTTATCTAATCATTACAAATAATTCATCAAAAGTTTTAATACTTTAGTTGATCAATTTCCAATAGGATTTTTGTTTTTAGCAAAAATAAAAAAACACAAACATAAAAGAATGTAGGCACAATTAAATTTATGAATAAAAAAATGAAAATACTTAAATTATGTTGATATTTAATCTCAAATGAAGAGATAACAATATCATACAAATATGTATGACTGTTTCCTATAAATACTTTTCTAATTTCTTAGTAAATAAAAATACATCAAATCAAAAAAAATATCCCACAAAATTGGACTAGAGTTTTTAAGGTTCCGTCATTTTCTTTGGACATTCATTATAATCAATGGTTAGTTCCGTAAAACATAATAATGTTACACTAAACACACCAAAAATCAACAAATTAAGTATGTATAAACATACTCTGAAAGACTATGACATCAGTTTTCAGTCTGATAAAAATGCTGCAGTTCATGAGAGTAAAATAGATGAGCTTGTCTGGAAGAAGGGTCCCAACAGACCTCTCACATACTTATGTCATCGAATTATACAATATATGACAATATCATACAACAGTTTTTGCTGACCCTAATTTTTCCCATTATGTTTTTCATAGCATGGAGAGCACAGCTCAGTGTTTGGGGGTTTTATTGCCCTCCAACCCATGTCTGACATTAGGTACGGTATCAGTAGGCTTATGTTTATCTGCTATTTCATTGGCAATACTTCTCTCCAGGGTCTAGCCATGCTGTGCCCGTTCATTTACACATCTGTGTCAGCAAAGGGTGCAACATAAAGTACCTGAATGCAGGTTGTGCATGGTGAGGTGTCCACAAACATTTGGACATATTATGTATAGTTAAGCAGTGATATTTTTCAGACAGCAATCATCTAAATTTACATGATCATTCAGACGTATCGTTTTTTTTTTTTGGCTTTGTGTCATATATTTAAAATGTTTTTGATGAACATTCTTAATGTACATGACTTACTGATGTTGTTTCTGACTTCACAAATTCTCAAAAATTGTATGTTCAACAGCAAAAAAAAAGCAGTAATGCCTGATTTTTTGTTTGTTCATTTACTACTAGACAAAATTTGTATGTTCTGTCCTCAACTTGATAGTGAGAAATCTTCACTTGTAAACAGCTTGTCATTATTATCATTATTGATAAAACACCTTTTTATAAACAGTCTGAGTGGCATGAGTATGCCAATACATTCATTTAGAAAAATGAGACTTGGTGTGCACATCTGTACACTTTTTTTCATATTTGGCACTCTTTATGAACAATAAAGAATAATAGTCCTTTAATAATTAAGCTTTTCTAAAATTGCATAAAAATAAATACAAAAACTGAATGCATCATAATTGAGTCTAGCACTCCTTTTATGTCTTCTCCAGGGAATTACTTCTGAACAACAACTGTTTACGGGTTTTACCTTACGAACTCGGGCGGCTGTTCCAGTTACAAACCCTTGGTCTCAAAGGTGAGTTCCTGATTTCTTTCATTTCTGAAGGCATTAAATATTGAGTTTCGGTCAAACACATGCACACACCTTAATGAAAACATGCCATTATTGTTTTGGCATTTTGATTTAAGTGCTTGAATTTTTGTTTCTTATATCAATTAGAAACAAATGTGTGTAATGATGTTGATGGTAACAAATCTAATCAGAGAAATGCATTTTTGAAAGGCCTGATCTGTCTTGATTAATAGTAGAATATGTTCTGGTTGTTATCTAAGACACAATTATAGAAAAACACACTTTATCTAAACTAATAGCACACAAACAGTTATTTGATTCATATCTTTTATTGACTGATGAAACCATTCATCCACAGTACAGACTAGAGAAAGTAAGTGTACAAGAAAGGTATACTGTATGTGATAGTGTAATTACACCCTTTTTAAATGGACAGCTGAAATTCTTTGCTCTGTAAGAATAAAATTACCAGCCCTGCTTCAAATTTTAATACATTTTTCCCCAACTGTCAAAATTTTATATTGGTCAGTTCAGCCTCAATAGTGCCTCACAGCTTCAACTCTGCTACAGGCTCAGTTGACTTGTCATCCAAGAAAAGTACAGTGAGACATCACATTCAAATCAGTCAACCAATTTTGAATTGTGACGTAAGGGTTAGAAACACCGTCCACTGTTGTTGATGGGGTGGTGATGGAGAAAAAGACTATATAAATGCAGTAGCCCAGCCCACCCAGATTCCCTCTCTTCCCCACCTCTAAACCTGTACATCACCTCCCATTTTTGTTTAGCATTTTTTAAAGTTTACCTAGAGGTAAGGTTACCTGAAAACAGTGGGGTGCAGTTACTCTTTAAGACTGCAAATAATATAAAAATGCAAAATACACAAAATTTGTGTTCAAAATCCAGATGCAACATAGAGCGTGATGAATGAACGGGTAGATATACATTACTCCTTCACAAAATTGGCACAATGTGGACCGTTCCCTTTTTTTCCTGCCCTCCCTGCTCTCCTTGTTTCTGCCTGATCTGATAACCATATAGTTCCACCATCTCTGCCAATATTTTCTGAGACCCAAAGCTACAAACCAGGAAAGGGAGTGTCATACAAGCATTTGAATGCAACAGAGAACTTCAGGAAGGTCAGACACGTATGTAATGGGAAATGTAACATTTGCAGGTAACCCACTGTCGCAAGATATTCTTAACCTTTACCAGGAGCCTGATGGAACAAGAAAACTGTTGAATTACATGCTTGACAATCTTGCAGGTAAGGTCAGAATTTGTAAGAAATGTTCTCAACATTTAGGTTATTAATTTATGAGCTCATATATCAACATATCCATGTTCATCAGTGCATGTTTTCTTTTTTCCCACAATATTAGTCCACCCCGAACAACTCCCTCAAAGACCTTGGATCACACTGAAGGAGCGAGATCAAACCATGCCCACAGGTAACAAGAGAGATTCCTCACAGTGCCGCTACTGTCACAAGATCAGTGTCTTATGTAACAAAGCACATTTCTACTGATTGTGGATTATTTTTTTATTTTTCTAAAGTCACTTATTAGTTTATAGGCATTTGTATACTTTTGTAACTGTTGGTTGCATTATGTATTTGTTGTTGTTTTTGTTGTTGTTTTTACTATGAAAGAAAAGGACAAAATAAAATAGAACACACTAATAGAGATGAAACCATCTAACCAAGTAGTGTTTTTATGGAGAGATTTCATTGTTGATCAGTCTTTGCTCAACAGTGCAGCTTTCTGCTCCTTTGTAGCCGTATTCACAGTCATGTGCTACAATGTACTTTGCGACAAGTACGCCACAAGGCAGCTGTATGGCTACTGTCCTTCCTGGGCTCTTAATTGGGAGTACAGGAAGAAGGGCATCATGGAGGAGATCACAAACTGTGACGCTGACATCATCAGTCTTCAGGTATGCAATCCAGGAGTTGCAGTCTCCACCACTCTCATCAATATCTTATACATGTACTATATAATATTAAGTTGCACATAAAAAAGCCCCATTAAGAACAGTCACAGTTATAGATCTATCTAAGTAAGCTAGTAAAACATAAGCAGATATACTGTTTTGATGTTTTATTCCATTGAAATTCACAGTTCAGGGTAGAAAAAGTAAGTGAATCTCTTAATGACTGCTTCAAAAGATAAACCGGCATAAAGTATTTCAATTAAGGAGATACGTTTGAAGTGTGGATTACAGGTGATCTGCCCATAAATAAAATCACACACAGCCTGCCTCTGCAAATGCAGCTACAGTTATTCAATTCAGGGGCTTTCTAGCCTGCACTGTGGATGTTTACTCAATGTGTGGACAATACTTGTGGAATTCACCTCATTAACCCATTATGAATGTTATCATCGATTGATTGATCTATCTGTTGATCCATCATAACCAATGCATTTCATGAGTAATAAAACATTAATGGCTATGTAATATGAAACAGAGACAAAAGTAGGCAATAAACAACCCAGTCAGTGTTGCACTTTATTAGATGTTTGCAATGTGTGCAGTTTAGTGTCCCCCTAAACAATGTTGACTCTCATATTGTTCCTACAGGAGGTGGAAACAGAGCAGTACTACACCTTTTTTATGGAAACTCTAAAAGAGCGTGGATATGATGGGTTTTTCTGTCCAAAATCTCGTGCCAAACTTGTGTCTGAGCAAGAGCGGAAGCATGTGGATGGCTGCGCTGTGTTCTTCAAAACTGAAAAGTGAGCCTACTATTGATGGCTGAACACAGCCAGTGTTTTATTTAGAACTCTTTGAAATTAATATTTTATTCAAAATATATCTGAATCTCTGTGTATCTGACACTCTTCAGATTTGCACTTGTTCAGAAACACACTGTGGAGTTCAATCAAGTGGCCATGGCAAACTCTGAAGGCTCTGAGGTCATGCTGAACCGGGTCATGACCAAAGACAACATCGGAGTGGCCATCCTGCTGGAGGTTAAAAAAGAGATGTTTGCTGGAGGTAAGAGATTAGCCTGAGTGTTAACTGTAATCAACACCAAACAGCCCCACATGTGTTTTGCCTGTTGTTTTTGTAATATTGCTTTGTTCCACTAGAGGGCAGAAGATCACAACCTCTGAATTTGCTATGTGCACAAATACTTTGTACTGATTTAGTCCAAAATGTTGCACAATCTTTTTTTAAATATGGCTTTAGGTAAATGTAAAAATGCTAAAAACAATATACAATACACAATTACAGACAAGCACCCTCAAATTCTTCCCTGATCACCCCAAATGAATACAAGACCCTCATCTGTTATCATATATGCATTGTTTGCCGTTCTTAAAAACGGTTTAATAATAAATTATTTATTCATCCATTCATTTAACAAATAACGATCTGATTACATTAAACATGTCTGTGTAGGATTTGTACACTGCCCTTTGGAGGTGGTGAAGAAACGTACACTAATGTTGACTGAAAAAGCTGAAACTGGCCAAATCTTAGATCTCAGAGTTGATTGTGTAAAACTGGCCTAATCATGTCTGCAGTGAAATCAGACCACAATCAGATGAACCTTGTCTGAGACACAGAACACAGGAACTGCATATATGATGTGTTTGGGTACACTGATTTGCTTGTGCCAGGGATCATATATCCTAATAATTATGGATTGGCAGAATGATGCCTTTGAAGCAGTAAGACATTTGAAGCCAAATTGAAAACCAAAGCATCACGTAGTGATATCGGTTTAAAACTGATATCGGTTTTTCTTTTATTAACTGAATATACTGTATGTATTTCATCTGACAATTTAGTTGTTGTGTTCTCATCATAGGGCCAAAAAAGTTATATCATATTTTACACGAATAGCAATATACAATATGATACAATAGGGATTCCCTATTAGGAAGTAGGAAACCCCATAAAATCCTTTCTTGTGTGAGTGAGTGAGTGTGTGTGTGTGTGTGAGTGAGCGAGTGAATACACTAGTGGGGTCAGAAGGGAGCAGAGTAGAGGAGGAGCTGAGAGTGGTTGTGCAGAACAAAAGGTTTTCCAAATGTCAAAACAGAACATTATTTTAAAGTAACTTTACATGAACAATACCACCTCAGCCCATATCTTCACAGCATAAGCACAGAAATAAACAACAAATTGATTGTTTTAAATTTGAAATTGAATGTTTTAAATTTCACACCATCTCTAGTCAAAAACCCTTGAATACAGAGGTTTGTGAAGTACTATTCTCCTCTTTTGACAGTTTATGTATAGAACCTGATATTTAAACCAAATACCATTTTATATTTTTATAAGAAAATTTACCAAATAGATATTTAAAAAAATATATATTTATAAAGTTTATTTAAGTATATGTGTGTAATATTTCATATTCAGCTCATGCTCAGGTCTACAGCAGAAAGGGGAAACATGTTATTCCTTTTACTATAATTTTTTCTATATGCACTTGCTAGATCTCCCCACACAGCGCTACCAGTCCAGGGTGGGTGTAGTGTAGAATGTGCATCCTCTTAGACACTGCATCTTGTTGGTGGTTGGTGTGGCGCAACGGATAATACCACCAGTTAACCACCATACCATGTGGGCCATTGTGGTTTAATTCCCAGTCTGGCCAACTATGCTGTGTTACACCAATAAGAGTCCTTCGGCAAGACTCTTAACACTACTCTGGCCCACCTCTGTAACGTGAGTAAGAGTCTGTGTAAGAGTTTCAGTTAAATGCCATAAATGTCAATGCAATGTCATTGAACAGCTAAACATGCTTTGCTGGAGATAGCATTATGGCTTGGTGGCATTGATGGGTGCTTAATCCTGGAGCCCATGGACTTTCTCACCTTGTTGTTTTGTCAGCACTGAATGAACAAAAGGGTGTCAGAACAGTTTCTGCTCTGGGAATTATATTTTATAACTTTATGTAAAACAGTTATTTAGACATGTTCTCGGCTTCATATTGAGGAATACACTTTGATGGTTGTGAATTTTAGTAAACCACTAAAACTACCAATATTAATAACTGATGCTGCACTTTGTTGGCATGCCATTTCATCTGGATTATACCCGTTTGGGAAAAATAGTCAATAAAAACACTACTTACTAGCAAGTGCACTCAGGTTTCAGACAAACCACAGTCAATAATTGATGCACTCAAAATGGAAATGAGGCAGTGTTCCTGCAATCGTTTGGCCAAACTTGCCTTTTGTGGTAAAAAGTCATCAGTCATCAGTGTATTATATTTATTTTCAGCATTTATGTTTGTTGAGTATTATATGGTCAACTTTCCTCTTTGTTCCTCTTCTTCATTTGAGGTTTGATTTCTCGGAATGTAATAAATGAGGATATTAGGTATTTCCCACTGAGCCACAGACTGGTGCTGAATCAGTAAAGTGGTGTGCCATGTGTAAATTAATAAAATTTCTTTTTACTGGTTTTATCCCAATCAGACATCCGATGGTATGTTGTGTATTACACTGGATGCTGCCAATTTTTTTATTTTACCAGTCAGACCAGTCAAAGCCAAACGCTCTCACAGGCTACCATTAAAGTACTGCCAAATACAAGATGTAGAAATTCACACTGTCTAATCCCTGTAATAAAGTACTGCCTGTAGAATAGGACTCTCTGAGCAGATAAGCATGAATCTGCTGGCACCATACCTGATGCCAGGCCTGGACTAAAGGGGTATAAAGCCCCTCAGTATTGATCAGTGGAACTATGTTCTCTGGAATGATGGTGATCCGTACTGTATATTTGGCCTGGGATGATGTTGGGTGGTGATCATCCAACATTCTGACATCACAGACCTTTTCCATCAATGTGGAACAGGTTCTATTCCATTCATTTCCACCGAAACCTGAAAAGTTTGTTCACAGGATCCAAAGATTAATAGGTTTTTGAGAGTGAATATTAATTGTACAGGGACAAGGAGCCATGACATACCGTTTGTCGCACTTATCATCAGAAGTTGATCCATGTTTGCTTTTTGGAGAAAAATTTCCTCAGTTCCTCAAACCCGGGTAAAAACACCGGATGGTTCGCTAAAAAACACCACAGCTTGAATGGAACCAGTTCAAGAACCAGAGTTCTTTTGTTGCAAAAGGCCTGTTGTATTTCTTACATTTGAGTGCAGATTTTGTTTTTTGTTGTGCACTGCATATTTTAAATGTCATGTTCAGTAATGCACCCCCTGTTCTAATGTCCTTATGTTCTCATGCAGGTTTAAAATCCCCTACAGAGAAGCAGCTCCTGCTGGTGGCAAACGCTCACATGCACTGGGACCCGGAATACTCAGACGTGAAGCTCATCCAGACGATGATGTTTCTGTCAGAGCTGAAAAGCATTACTGAGAGGGCCACGGCTTCAAACAGCTCCACCCCATCTACATCTGACTCCGGCTCCATCCCCATTGTCCTGTGTGCTGACCTCAACTCTCTTCCAGACTCTGGTAAGCACAACACTACATGTTTGCTTTGCTCAAAAAAACAGAGACTCAGACAACTAATCAGTGTCTTTTTCAGCTCTCTAGCAGTGTGATGACTGGGCCTTTCACAATCATTACATTGTTGACTTGTAACATTAACATTTTTGCTGACCACAATATTCCCCAGTGTGTTTAGTCAGCAAGCAGAGCTCATGAGCCAGTATGCTGACACAATTTAAAAATATTCAAAAATTTGTTATATTTAAATCTCTGATCAGTTCATAACTTTTATGACTAGATGATTTTAAAGCCCAGCAACTTTGAGCTGTGGAGCAATGGAACTGTGTTTTCTGGAATGATGACGCTCCATCCAAAACGTTTGGAATTAGGGATGAGGTCCTGACCTCACTAATACTTTTATCACTTAATGCAATCAAATCCTCACAGCTATGTTCCAGTTCTCCAATAGTAATTCCCTGGATCACAGAGACAGTTACTCCAACAAAAGCAGGATGAGCAATACCCTGGGATTTCAAAAGAAAATCCCATTCCCAGTAATGTTCATATATGAAATTGAAACGTAGCTGTTGACAGACTGATGCTGGTAACCACTGCCTGCTGCTATTTTCTGATCTGCAGGTGTTGTGGAGTACCTGAGCAATGGCGGAGTGGCAGAGAATCACAAAGACTTCAAAGAGCTACGCTACAGTGAGTGTCTGACCAACTTCAGCTGCAATGGCAAGAACGGGAAGCCAGATGGAAGCATCACACACAGCTTCCAACTGAAGAGCGCTTATGAGAGTAATCTGATGCCTTACACCAACTACACTTATGACTTCAAGGTGAGGACCCATAGCCTCATATCTCATGCTGAAACACACAGCTCTGATATGTGTAGTTCACACACAACAACTACCAAAGCTCTAACTATATCTAAAGGGAAATGAGTGTATTTTAGTGTATCTTTACTATCCACAGTAAAGATTGTTTCTATTAAAGCCTGTGTGCTAAAGGTTACAGATCTTCTGTAGAGCATTAATATATTAATCATATATTGTTTGTAAAATAAAGTATATTTAGTGTATATATAACACTTATAAGTTGTTTGGCCCCATAACTGTCCACAACTGTTAGTGATTTTTTGGTTTCAATCAGCCTTTTATGGAGACAATCCCAGAATTATGTAAAAGCTTGTGTAAACTTAGATCTCACCATCTCACACCTCCAGACTGGTGTGTAACACTGCTGTTTTGGAATGTGCCCACTTATGAATTTAGGACATTACATTTAGGTAAAACACTGACTGTTCCCTCATTAGTACTGCTCTATATAGGGATGGATTTTATAGTTTAATAAGTAGTGTAGAAAAACAGATGAATATGGACACTTTCTTAGCAACGCACGTCAGCACCGGTCGCATGAACAAACATATGAGTGTCTGAGCTGTGTTTTAAGCTGATGATGTTGCTTACAAACATACTTGCACACACACACACACACACACACACACACACACACACACACACACACACACACACACACACATACTTGGAGTCACCAATGTCTTTGGAATGTGGGGGAAACCGGAGTACCTGGAGGAAACCCACGCGAACGCAAGGAGAACATGCAAACTCGGAAATTTCCCAGGTTGCCCCACCCAGGGATCAAACCCAGGTCCTTCTTGCTGTCCTACTGCGCCACCGTGCCGCCCTGTAAATACCTTATATCTCAAAATTTTGACACAATGTAAAGAACAATGAACAGATTCAACTCACCTTTAGAAAAATGCAAAAGGGGGTCAGTAACATTATCTCACTCTAGGGGGTGCACTAGCCAGTTTTGGAACAGCAGAGGTGTTTACTTGTACTTTAACGTGCCAGTTCTGATTGTTCTGATAGTTACAGAGCTAATGTGTAAAAATGCTGTGGTAAAGAGAGATCAGTGCACTGAGAGCAGCCACCAGAACTTTATAAATAGGACTGAACTGCACTGTACTGCTGTACTGTGGATCTGTTGCTCTTTTCTTTTCATTATCGTTACAGATGGAGTTTTATGGAGTGATTTCTTGCTCTTCTGTTCTCTTGCAGGGCGTAATTGATTACATCTTCTTCTCTAAGACTCATATGAGCGTGTTGGGGCTGTTGGGGCCACTGGAGACACAGTGGCTCGTGGATAACTGCATCACAGGCTGCCCTCACCCACACATCCCCTCTGACCACTTCTCCCTCCTTGCCCAGCTGGAGTACCACACACCCTTACCCTCCCTCAATGGGCTGCACTTGGCCATCCACAGGTAGTGCAGAATCATCCTTGTCCCCAACAATAACGGACGAAATAATGAGTTCTCCACAGACTCATCCCCCTCACACAAACACTAGGAGTGAAATATTCTCGTATTTGACTCCTTTTTTAACCTTTGCACAGGATTGTATTAGTACTTTTTTCCAACTTTAAAAAAAGCTTGATACCAAATTAGGGTTGGGATTCCACACTTCCTTTTTCAATGACTGAATCCAAATGTAGCCCTCCAGTCCATATCTATGGCTGAATGTCGATTGAGATGATGTTCCGTACACTTACACAGTGTTTAATGTGTATATGGCATAGGTGTCTGAGAACAGAGGTGTCGCGTCACGTAGCATAACATCATCCGCCACCAACCAAGTGTTAAGAAATCTCACTTTTCTATTTTTGTCATTAGAACATGTTTTATATATCCCCCTTCATGGTGTTATTCAACTGAAATGTCTTCATAGAAGCAATCCCATTTGTAAATGTATGAATTTATGCCGAACAATCAAACTACACATGACATGACTGTATATTATGTAATTGTATCATCTGGTACTTCCTAAGGGCACCTTCCCCAATCTGTCTTCTGTCTTTGTTGTGGGAGACTTATGCCCTGGAACATTTCAAATTGAGTAAATATGGTATAGAGACGTGCCTGAAATGGGACAAAGCAATCTGAAATGTGGAAATCCTTAAATGTGCAATGTCTGATATTATGCAAAAATGGTCTTTTGTGAAGTCCTAAATGGATGCCATTAAAGAGGATCCCAGCCCTACTGACTAAAAACTGGAATGTGTGTTTTCTTTCTCTCTTCCTCTTCTTTTAAATTGTTTCTATCATTTTAGAATAGTCCTGTCCACATGACCACGACGTGACAATCTCCTTGGTTCTATGCTTCGTACATATTTTAGTAAACTCGGCTCACCGTACAGAAGCTCTTTGCAGTGCTATAATTGCAGCCTGCAGTACATCTGATTCTCAGAATACATTGTTAGCCTCCTTTCATCATTTAGACAACGATTAGGACACCGATCAGCCATAACATTATGACATCTTTGTCTCTCATGCCTACCTAGTTTTTTTCCCCACATTGTAAATGCAAAGAGACGGAAGCTAATGTGTTTCTGCACAGTTTGTGTTGCTCACGCTCTAGTCCTTCATCAGTGCTCACAGGATGTGTCCCACAGGACGCTGTTGGCTGGATATTTCTGGTTTGGTGGACTATTCTCAGTCCAGCAGTGACACTAAGGGGTTTAAACTCTCCAGCAGCACTGCTGTTTCTGATCCATACCAGCGCAACACACACTTACACACCATCTCCACCAGTGTCAGTGTCACTGCAGTGCTAAGTATGACTCACAACCCACAGAATACCTGTTCAGCAGCCTGAGGAGCACTGATTAACTGTGCTAATGAGTTCCATGTTTTGGGGGCCATTAGGTTAAATAATCTGCTACCTGCAAGGACCAGTATTATGTTAAGGACTTGTTTAGGAATTTAGAGACAGAAAGAAGTCCAGCATCAAGAACTTTGTGTACAGGAAAGTCAGTTTGGGTGCAGGCAATAGAGGCCTATTTTTAGACTTGACGGTACGTAAATTAAAATGATTTGCTGCATGAAAAAGGCTGTGAGTGCAGCTTTTCCTGTTCCAGGGTCCACAGAAGATGAGCTCGAATTCACCAACACAAAACAAAGTCAAACCATCTCTCCACCTTTACTACCTTAGTTATTCCAAAGTGCAGCTAAACACACATCGGAAGGTGAAGTATACAAGTAGATCTCCACTGGTAAGACACGAGACACTTCCCAAAACCCAAGGAAGCGAGTAAGAAGTGTCTTTGGGGTAAGGAAATGTTAACCAGCTGCAATTTCTTCGGCTGACAAACCGCACATTACACAAGAGTAGCACTATCCAGTGCTGAATACACTATGCAGTGCTGAATACAACCAAATTCTCCAAAATGTAGTAGACACCCTGCCCTGGATTTAACACATGATGGTTAGTGTGTTCATTTAAAAAGTGAGGGTTGAGGGGATGGGGAAAGGAGTGCATATGCATGTTTTTGGATGCAAATATCCCCAAACAGAGTCTATTGGATAATATGAGCCTTCTGAGTTTTACATACACATTCTGTCTTTATTTACTTGCCAATCCACAGCATTTTATTTTCAATTATGATACTTGGCAAAAACAGCCTGTGTAATTATCAGGTTTCTTCATTGTCACCATACCAATACCGTATTCATTTTAATGGGTTGCTAGTATTTCTTTTTTTAATCATTTTGAGGATGTACTGCTGATCAGGGCTTTGACATGTGCCCGTTTGAACTGGAACGTGATAGAAAAAGACCATTCAGCATTTATAGAACGGACTGAGAAGGAAACACCCATTCTGGAACTGAATTTGTTTTTGCTGAACATGAAAAAAATAATTCTTTTTATAATACCAGTGATGCCAAGTAAACAAGGTTTGAGGCAAAAATTAAATATTAACTTCCACATTGATGCATAGGAACTGTGCACCAATCTGCAACCTTCACTGGGTTTGGATTTTGTTCATAATATAACTTCACAATTTGCTCCTTGTCGGCCCAGTATGGTGAAGCATGTGGGGATACGTTGAGGGCAGCGCTGAAGCATGTGGGATGGGTTAGGGACAGTGTTGAAATGTGGGGATAGTTTGGGGACCGTGTTAAAATGTAGGAATAGAGTGGGCGTCAGTGTTGAAACATGGGGATAATGTGGAGACAGTGTCGAAGCATTTGGGGACAATGCTGAAACATGGGGATAGTGTGGGGGCAGTGTTGAAAGAACACTGCAGGGGGAGGAGCCTTCTCTTATAAAGCCCCCAACTCTGTCTTTATATCTCGTGTTGGAGCATGTGGGATGGGGTGGGGAAAGTGCCAAATAAGAATACTTAACCTGCATGGACTTCCATACTAACACTGAGCTTGTATCCTACTCACACTTTCACTCCCACGTAACTCATCACTCATTTACATTCACATTACATTTACAGCTATCTCTACTTCTCTGCTGTTTTACAACTTTTTGTGCCCATGTCTGT
Source organism: Acestrorhynchus altus (assembly GCA_034509495.1). Taxonomy (NCBI): domain Eukaryota; kingdom Metazoa; phylum Chordata; class Actinopteri; order Characiformes; family Acestrorhynchidae; genus Acestrorhynchus; species Acestrorhynchus altus. The sequence goes on along the minus strand of CM067522.1, from coordinate 9,045,037 downwards.
GCTCTCCGGTGTCGGTCAGAGGAGTTCCTCTCTTGAGCCTCGGTTCCTCTCATGGTTTCTTCCTTCTAGTCTGAGGGAGTTTTTTCTTGCCACTGTTGTCTGCTGGCTGCTCAATTTAGGCTTGGACCAGGATTTCTGTAAAGCTGCTTTCTGACTCCTTTGTTGTAATAAGCACTATAAAAATAAACTTTGATTGACAGCTTGATTGAAGCATGTGGGGAAAGGCTGAAGACAGTATTGAAGCATATGTGATGGGGTAGAGACAGTATTGAAGCATATGGGGATAAACTGGGAGAGTGTGGGGACAGTAAACATGGGGAAAGTGTGGGGACAGTGTTGAAATGTGGGGACAGTGTGGGGACAGTGTTCAAACATGGTGAAAGTGTGGGGACAGTGTTGAAATATGGGTTTAGTGTGGGGACAATGTTGAAACATAGTGAAAGTGTGGGGACAGTGTCAAAATGTGGGTTTAGTGTGGGGACAGTGTTCAAACGTGAAAGTGTGGCGAAAGTGTTGAAATGTGGGGAAAGTGTGGGGACAGTGTTGGAGCATGTGGGATGGGGTGGGGACAGTGAAAATTATATTTGGCATATGGGACTGTCTTTTATTAATTATTAAATAAATGTAAATAAATAAATAAAATGTCAAACTATGAAACCATCATGCAAAACTGGCCTTGGGTTCTAAAGGTTTTCACTTCTAAAGGTGAAAAATGGAGCATAAAATCACAAAAAAAACATTGTAATTTGCCCTCAATGAAAAGTAGAAAATAGAATACAATAGAAATGTTATTTAACTGGTGAATAGTTTCCTGCAGCACCACCCTGTAGCAGCTTTAGTTACACCACAGACATTTGGGACGTCACACTCATCATGAATCCAAAAGGAGCTGTCTGTGGAGTTTAGGTACCATATATGGTGTGGGCTGGAGGTTAAGGGGTATTACTTGAGAAACACGGTCATTTCAAAAGTGCTGGTTTTATTTCATAAAGCTTTAATTCACAGTTCATCTTCAATGCATTATTGAGCTTAATCATATTTCAGCTTATAGTAAAGACAGGAATGGATGCAGTGATCGTCATGAAGGTGGTCTGCTACCCTGCTCATGTTAAATTGTTTCGGATGGGACCGGGTCCTCCACACCTTTTCTGTGGTTTTAGAAAAAAAAGAGGAAGTTTAGAAAGTGTAGCAGCTTTATCGTGAGAAATATCTGAGAAATCAATCTTGTCAGTACTGATCAGAGGTTAAAAACACTGTACTGTGTTATTATGATGTTACTGGGCTTTAGGGTTCAATGCCTACCTGTTCTCAGCAACTTTCTTCATCAACATTTTGACCCATGATTGTCGTGGATTGACACACACTGCAGTGTTGCTCTTCTTCAAGGTGATGCTGAGGAAATGACAGGGCAGTGTTATTCTACAAACACTGAAATAAGGGATTTTAATACACTGTGGTGGATGATGGAAGAACTTTAAGGGTTTGGCTTTTTGCAAAACGTGGCCACCCTGTAGTGTCTCCATCTTTCCTCCTGGAGAGCTCCATTCCTGCAGGTTTCTACTTGAACCCATATCTAACATACCCTACATGTCTCCTTAGAGCCTTTGTGGAATCAAGGAGTGTTTGAATGTATAAAGCTTAGAAATTTGTGTTACTAGTTACATCTGGTGATGTGCTTCCAGGTCTGATTTTCTAATTCAAGTTTAAGCCTTGATGAAAAAAAGTCTGAGGCCAGGTTTGCACCATACATTAATAATTTAATGTTTTAATGGTTGTTAAAACAGACAAAGAGTACATATTAGAAATGTTATAATAACGTTATTGTGATTAGCTATGGAAAGATGTGTTTGCTAAGTGTGTCATTGTGTTTATATAAAGGTATATATGGCTACCCATTTTACTAATGATGCTGAGAAATGCAGCAGGATTGATTGTGAAGGTGTATATTCTGCATTGTGTGTCCAAATGTTTTGGACACCCCTTCAAATGAACGCATTCAGCAACCTAAATTGTGCAAAGGCAAGCAGGCAATGTCTCTTGTCAGGTACAGAAGAAGTCACTGGAGCAGATAAATGAACCTATTGGCACCATGACTAATGCCAGGCGATGGGCTAGAGGGGGTATAAAGCCCCAGCATTGAGCTGTGGAGCAGTGGAACTGTGGTCTTCTCTGAAATGACAGTGCTCCATATAGTGTGTTGGGGATGAGGGAATGTTGACGATCATTCAACATCCTGACCTCACTAATGTTCTTTCTGCTGAATGCAATCAAATCCTCATTTACATTTAATTTAGCCAGCGTAACTGACGATCACAGCAACGGCACAAAATATAGTAGAAAGACTTCCCTGGATTTTTTGTGTATCCAACTCTTGCAGATGCATTCCCTCTCTTTTGCTCTACATGTCTGCAACATTTTATTTTCTGAATGATGATACTTATTACCAAGACAACACAGCGTGCATAATTATAAACATACTGCATATTGATTTTAATTGGCGTCTGTTTATTTCTTCAGAGTCATTTCGTGATGTACTGCTGATCAGGAGTTTAAGAACTGGAGAACAGAAATGGATGATTCTGCACAATGGGCCCAGAAGGATACACCCACGCTGAAAGAAGCACAAAGACAAGTGCCTCTGTTTTTGATGATCATAACAATTTTTAATACCAAGAACATGTGGGATGGGGTGGGGACAGTGTTGGAGCATGTGGGATGGGTGATGATTATTATGGATTTTAGGCTTCCATTCAGTATCTGTACACAAATGCCTTGCAGAGCTGAAGCTTTTCTCACTTGCTTCTTTTATGTAGTTACAGTTTCAATGCCCATATCAAGGGAAACTGAATTTCCCTCACTTTACTGAAATAGAGATGTTTAAATTAGTGTGCAAATATTATTAATTTCAAAACACATCTTCATATTTATGATCTGAATTATACGTTTGGCACAAGTTTTACGCCGGATACCCTTCCTGACGCTACCCTCACCATTTATCCGGGCTTTTACTATTACAAAAATTATGCAGCTAAGTGCACAATGTGATGTAAGAATGAAAGTGATTTAATTAGACTTAGCCCCGCCCATTCCATGCAGTCTCTTTTGTTCTACACAGTAAAGAAAGGTTGGAAACATGTTTAGAGTTTAAAACCACACAGACATTGTAATGTAGGATACGGGCTCTTTGCACTAGAAGATCCTTTTTGTTGCAGCACCACCCTTTGACGTACTGCTCCAGCTTTAGTTACACCACAGACATTTGGGATGTCACACTCATCATGAATCCAAAAGGAGCTGTCTGTGGAGTTTAGGTACCATATATGGTGTGGGCTGGAGGGTAAGGGGTATTACTTGAATATACACACACCAAACATACACTCTTCTAGTTCAGCAAAAGAAGAGAAACACGGTCATTTCGAAAGTGCTGGTTTTATTTCATAAAGCTTTAATTCACAGTTCATCTTCAATGCATTATGAGCTTAATCATATTTCAGCTTATAGTAAAGACAGGAATGGATGCAGTGATCGTCATGAAGGTGGTCTGCTACCCTGCTCATGTTAAATTGTTTCGGATGGGACCGGGTCCTCCACACCTTTTCTGTGGTTTTAGAAAAAAAAGAGAAAGTTTAGAAAGTGTAGCAGCTTTATCGTGAGAAATATCTGAGAAATCAATCTTGTCAGTACTGATCAGAGGTTAAAAACACTGTACTGTGTTATTATGATGTTACTGGGCTTTAGGGTTCAATGCCTACCTGTTCTCAGCAACTTTCTTCATCAACAATTTGACCCATGATTGTTCAGGATTGACACACACTACACTGTTGCCCTTCTTCAAGGTGATGCTGAGGAAATGACAGGTGAATGTTATTCTACAAACACTTAAAAGACCATGTTTTAAACCAGTAAAAAGATATTTAGGCAGAGGAACTATTTTAATTATTCATATGTAGCCACTTATTTCTCTTTTATATTGAGTTTGATGTTGGTTTGACAGCTGGACTGCTTGGCTGCTGTGTGCATTTCCATATTTCAGAATTTTACTGATCACCCAACCCCATTAGGACTCTCCCCCTATCAAATATGATGCTCCCGACTCTAGGAGGGTGAAGACAAACACATGCTTCCTCTGATACCTGTGAAGTCAGCCACTGCTACGATTGCATCTCTCAGAGAAACTTGGATTGTTTTCCAAATTAACATTGTATTGATCTTAAAGCTTGTTATTCAGATACTAAGAGTTATTAATGATGATACAGAGTTATGATTGAGTGAGGGATACCTGTCTGGAATTTCCTGGGGCTCTGTGAAGTTTGAAGGACATTCCTAAGTATAAGAAGTTGTTCTCCCTCTCCTGCATTTCCAAAACAAATAGACTGGCTGATTGTAACTTACCGGATTTCTGTGTTGCGGCAGTGGGCATCAGGAGGGATGATCTCAATCCTTCGAATGTGTCGAGAAGGGATATTCACGTTGGTGGTGGTCAGACAGCGGCAACCACGGACATTGCCAAAACCATCTACGGGCAGGACTAGAGAGATATAATAGAGTTAAAATAAATACTCACAGCCTTAGCTTTATTTTTCATTCACAAGATAAATGGGAGAACATGACCGATCTGCTCAGGTGTGGGACATCAGGTCATATGGAACAGGGTGTGATATGGAAATAGTCTTCCTGCCTATTTAGGTAATATAGGAAACAACTCAATGGATGCTACAGTGTATGAGTCTTTCAGTGATAGATATGTGCTGATATCCAATTTAGTCTAATTTAATTTGCAAATGTACTAAATAAATGCAGTACAATTTAGTAAAATTCATACATTTGGCTACTTTAAATGGCGCCTGTTGCTGACACAGACGTGCAAATGCACACATAGCTTGTCTAGAGAAGTACTGCAAATTAAATAAATAAATGAAGAAAAATCCTCAACCCCTGATCCCATGACTTCTAGTATGTTTATAATGTGTACTTGTATAATTTTGGGTTTAATACACTATCATGATCATACATATCATACACGTTGATGAATGTTAGATGGTTAGATTGATATAATGACCTAATTACTGCCTCGTGACTCAGAAAATCTCCATTTCACCAAACAAAAGCTCTGAAATGTCAATAACAACACAATCCATCTTCTGTTCATGCTAGGAAGCCAATGTTGTGCATAAACACATGAATTGTTGAATTTGAACTCTCATACACTTAAAAATAAGAGGTCATCAATTTTTGACCCAATTCCCCCCAGTTTGGTGGGTTTTTCAGCCAACATGCTCAAAGGAAAAGGAGACTGTGCCAACCAGCATCACACTGGGCCAATTGTGACTCTGGATGCTGATGGCAACTGAGCCTCTCCGAGACCATTAAATGGCTCTTTGAGTCATACCATAGAAGAACCACTTTTGGTTCCATAAAGAAGATTGTATTATCTATGTGTGTAAGATGTGAAGAACATTTAAACATCTAAATTATCCTTACTTGATGCAAAGGTTCTTAACCAATTGTCATCAAGGTTCTATCAAGGTTCTCTTAAGATTTTGACACTCACATCTCTTTTACAAAAATGGATCCTCATTGAACCAAAAGTGGTTCCTCCATGGCATCACTCAAAGAACCATTTTAAAACCATTTTAATTGTTTAAAAGATAAAAACATTTAATTGATGAAGAACATTTACACATTCCCATTCACACCAACTGTTTCTCTACAGAGCCTAAAGATTCCCTTATTACCTCCTGCTTTTTAAGAGTGCTGTTAAAATAGTCTCTTACCAAATACGGTGATAAAACAGCAGAGAGCACTGGCTATCAGCAGCAGACGGGTACTGAGCAGCATGATGGTGCTGGAGGACTGGTGATGGCAGTGGAGTCAGTATAGAATGAGTGGGGTCCTTTGCTGGGTATATAAGGATGCTCAAAAAGGAAGTAATGGAAATATTCACTTCCAGTAGCCAGGGCTGATGGGGAAGAGTGGGAGGATACGTGCAGTGTTGTTACAGGAAGGGTGTCATAAGGTACACCAAGCAATAAATTTTCTGATTTGTTTCATGATATTATCTGTGTGGGTGGCTGATAAAGCACTTCATCATCTATTATACTGTCCATTTAAGTGCAAGGGTTACTAAGTCAACATGGTGGGATATAACCACTGGAGTAAAATCTAAATTTGGATTTGAAATTTAATTCAGTCAATTCAACATAGTGTGTGATGAGGACTGAAGCAGGCTGTTTGAAATGAAGTGCAACAGACTTTAAGTTTTCACTCATTAGTTTTCATTCATTCTGTAGCTTTCATTCATTCTGCATTAGAAATGATATAAAGCTGCCCTATTTTGTGGAAATTCAAACTAAATACAGCTTAATCTAATATGGAAATGTTATTGCATTGAAATGTTATTTCCAATACAGAGCCGCTGGTTTGCTCCATCCCAGCATCAAATCTAGGCCTTCTGCTAATAAGTTTCCACCTGCACACGGCAAGCACGGGCTATGAATGTTACATGTTGTCATGCTCCCCACACAGCTGTGGTCTGGGGGTGTGAATTATTCTTCTACTTTCATCAACTTTCAGGAGGCACTGGTTTCATATCTTGTTTCTAAGCTGATTTCCTGTTGCAGTTTTCTTCTTCAGTTTAGATTGTGATAGATGTGAAAATGTGACCATCCTGTTTAAAATGTCAGATGCAAGTTATAGGAAATGCAGAGCAAGCAAAAGTTTAAATATGTGTGAAAACAAGTTTTTCAAACATTCAATCACAAATGATTCATCAATATTATTGCATCTTCAACTCAATCACAATGGATGATACATCTACAACAGGATTTCTGAGATATAAAGTGCTTTTTGTGCTTATGAAACAAAAACACAAGTAAATTGTAGGTGCAAGTCATTTTTTCTTTAACAAAACCTGGTCAAATTCATATAAATATTTTAATGATCTTAATTTTTTGCATCTTAAATGAAGCCAAATTTGAGTATCCTAGGATCTCCTGAAAATAACAATATGTGGCATGAGTGACTGTTTATTTTAAATACTTTCCAAATACTTTGTGAAATCAAATGTATGTCAAACTACAAAAAACATCCCACAAAACTAGCCTAGGGTTCTAAATGTTAAGTAAATTAGTCTGCTAATTACATCCCGGGACTACACATTTAAATATGCTGAATATGTGATTAATGTGTTAAATCACACAACTCAGACTAGTACTTGAACTGAATTAGAAGTGTGGAGAAAATAGAACATGACCAGTATATTTAGTATATATTAAGTGTACCTTACCATCATTTTAATTTGACTTAAGGAGTGATTTTGAACAAATTAGTGGTTACTTAGGTCATGAAAGCAGATCTGGTTTTCCATCTATTAGAACAGTTCATGTACAGTGTCTAGATCAGCACATGCAATCACAATCATGGGGAAGTTGTCCACAAGAGGATCATCGACACTCTGCACAAAGAGGGTACACCACAGGTCATTTGCTAGATATTCTCAGAGTCCTGTATCAAAGCATATTAAAGAAAGTTGACGAAGGCCCCCCAAAAAAAAGCCATTTCAAAAACTTGGATGATATCAGCGCTTCAGGATCCACCATGCAACACAAAGGGGCTTCAGCTGCAGCATTGCTAATATTAAGCCCCTCCCGAAACAGGGACGACATCAGAAGCGTCTTACCTGGACTAAGGAGAAAAAGAAATGGACTGTTTCTCAGTGCTCCAAAGTGCTCTTTTCAAATGAAAGCAAATTTAGCATTTATTTTGGAAATCAAGAGCCCTAGAGTCTCAACTCAAGCTCTTAGAGTCTAGAAGAAGAGTGGAGAGAGTCCAATGCATCTGAAGACCAGTGTGAAGTTCCCAGTCTGTGATGGTTTAAGGTGCATGTCATCTGCTGGATTTGGTCCACTGTGTGTTATCAAGTCAGTGCAACATCTTCAAGACGATTTTACAACACTTTCATTTGCTGACAAGCTTCATGGGGAAGCTGATTTTGTTTTCAAGCAAGGCTGTGTAGCATGTCTGCTGACTATGATATTACTGAGCTTGACTGACCAACCAACTGTCCAGACCTGAACAACATCTACTGTATATCTATCATCAAGAGGAAGATGAGAATCACCTGATCCAGCAACACTGACAGACGTTCACTATTAAAGCAACCTAGGTTCCAATAACACTGATGCAGTAATTCATAGTGAAGAAGGAGCCCCGACCAATACGTTTCTGGATTGTACCTTTTCTGTTTGATTTTATGAAATTCTAATAATAAAGATATTTGAATATTTCTGTAATAAATGTAACATTTGAATTACATTCTGAACACAAACTAAATCTTTGACAATATAATTTATTTCTGAGATGCAAAAGTATTAGTATACAATAGTCTAAAATACACTCAAAACTATTCTGGAGGCAGCTCTGCCTCTGAGGCAGAACAAACACAAGAGGTAGGCAGTAGGCAGAGCTTTAGATATGTGGATGCAAGGTGTGTAGTTCAGTTTCAGATTTTATTTGTTTTTAAGTAATTATGAGTTGGTTTCTCGGAAAACTGCATGGAAACTAACCATCTGGCCTCTAAGGCAGCAGGTTCTTTGATTACTTATTAGCTATCTGGCTTTAGTCCTGTTGTGCAGAAAAACTGTCCAGAATGCAAACTTATGCAAACTATTCCTGCAATAAATCTGTTTACATGATGGAAAGGAAGACATGTCTCTTAGTGTGACTTTGAAATGTCATGGTACTGTCTGTCTTTGTTCACGCAATAAAAAATGCTTTGGAATTCTGCTTTAGAAGTTAGCTCTCTAGATTTCCAGAGACGTTTTATCAGAAACCAACACCATATAAAAAGAATTTCTTATAAACAACAAACTCACAAACTATTGCACACCTTCCATTCACGAATAAAACTCTGATGAAGAGATACATATCTCTAAAGCTTTGCCTGCAGGTTATTTTAATTGGAACCAATAGAGTTTGTTCTGCCTCAGAGGCAGGGCTGCCTCCAGGACCATTTTGAGCAGTGATTTTGCAAAAAAGTTTAAAAGCAGATTAGTCAGTAATCAGTGGCCTGTAACTGAATAAAAATAGACTTTTTTATTCATAATTAAAAAAAAAATGATAAAAGTTAAAGTAGAAAGAAAGTCAATAACAAACATGTATCAAAAGTTTATCAATGTTTATAAAACTAAGTAAAGATAAACAGTCACCAAAGCCTTAATACAGCGGATGGCATGATTTACATTAAAATCAATAAAAACCTTTTCCATTTAGTTGAAGTGTATTACAGTGCTGCAAAACAATAAATATTCTGGAAATAAATTCCTGTTTGTGCTGCCTGGGGCCTGTGGAATTACCTATGTGTAAGATGCTAGAGTTTTGAGTATATTTAGGCTGCATTCAGCAATTTATTAAGTTACATGTTCCTCTAATACCGACAGACAAAGCTCCAGAGAAAAAGGAACAGAAAATGCTAACTAGAGTGCTAGGCATTCCTATTTTTAAGTGACCCTATAAGACTGTATTTTTTGTAAATGCTGACACGCCTCTATATACCCTCCTCTACACTCTGACTCAAGGTTTTTCTTAGATTCTAATTATCCAATATTACTAATTTGGTACAATGTTTGTTTAAATATACTTTAGTCCCTCTTTGCTGTGTAGGCATTTGTGATTAAAGAGAGGTTAAATCTGTATGTACAACGGTGCATGAAAGTTTGTGAACCCTTTAGAATGTTCTATATTTCTGCATACATTTCATGAAATATTCCTTAGATGGAAAAATCCAAAAAGGTCCTAAATGTAGAAAAGATAAAAAAATGAATATAAAAAAGTATAAGAATATATGAATGTATATGAATGTTTGCTTTGCACAGAAATATCTGCATTTTAACATTTCCAGTAACTGCACTCATTTTTGCCAATTTCCCCACACAAACCAGCTTCAACTGGTATGTTGATGGTTTTCCTGCCATGGTATGTTGAATTCAGGTCCTTCCACAACATTTCAATTAGATTAAGCTCAGAACTTTGACCATCCTATTGACTTTGACTTTGGCCATTCCAAAACATTTGGGTCTTGCTGCATTACCCAAATTTTTCAAGATTCTGCTCTTGGAAAGATGTCCATTCATTTTATTTTAGAATTTGCTGGCATTATTCAGAATTTACTGTTCCATCAATAATGACAAGCTGTCCTGGCTCAGATGCAGCAAGACCAAAACATGACACAACCACCACTGGCTGGTACAGATGGTGGTACAAGCTTTAATTGCTTAGAAGTTACTTTCCTACTACTTTCCTTTTTGATGGGATCTTCTCTTGTTTTCGGCGTGATCTTGAGCACTCCTGGGGAGGGTATTATACTCCATTTGTACACATGTCTCTGACTGTGGATTGGTGGAGTCCAAACTCTTTTCTAGCCTGATGAGCATCAACAACTCTTCTGAGCTCCTCAGAAATCTCCTTTGTTCATGTCATGATCACTTCTGCAATGACCAGACTTTGATAGATAGCATCTCTTTCAATAAAAACAGAGTGCTTACTCATACCTGATTGTCCTGATTGTCTCATATCACTGATTGAAAACACCACTGTGTAAATAATATTTGTAATAAGGCAAAAGCTAGAATTAGTCCGTGCATGACTGGCATTCACCTATAACAGCATATTACACGGGCTGGTGTTTCAAATGCTTGCATGAAAGTGCTTTGCAACCAATAAAGTCTGAAAACCTTAATACATTCAGTAAATACATGCACTTTATAATATTGCACTGCTATGTGCAACCAAAATTGGTTCATGTTGCTTTGCACTTTGCATCACATTTAATCTCACATTTTATGTCAGTGTAATGCTAACAGTCTAATATCTTTCAGTAAGCGTGATGCATTTCACAGTTATTTGTGGTTATGGGGTGCACCATGCCATTTCCGTGCCCAGCAATCTTTGATATTTGTGGTCATTTTTTTGTTTGCCCGTCTGCAGCTTGTTGCAGAAACTTGTGAAAAAAACAATGAATTGAAAAACTGCTTTTCTCTTTCCTTAGAACAGAAAGTTGGCAAATGAAACTCAGCAAGGTTGCTGACAAGTTACTTAATCTGAAGAGAAAATCCTGTAAGAAAAACTGTACTTTAGTGAACTATATGCTATGCATATACTGGTACACCATTTGACCAATGATTTCAACACTGCACATTTAACTCTGGAAACCAAGGGTACTTCCCAACCAACTGCCAACCAATGTGGTTAAACGGACTGTGTTGTGTTTACCTTTTTGAACCCTCAGCACATTTTGTGGGATGTTTTCATAGTTTGATGTATTTTATTTGCCAAAACAATTATAAAGGTGTTTATAGAAGACTCATGCCAGATATTGATATTTTCAGGAAATCCTACTCAACATTGTCCTCATTTCAGTATATTAAATATTTGTATGAATTTGACCATATTTTGATAAAAATATTATTTATTTTCATTTAATTATGTATCAGTATATATAATTAACCACTTAAAACATTTTTAAATTAGATTATATGTATTATACATATATATATATATATATATATATATATATATATATATATATATATATATATATATATATATATATATTGCCTATGAATTAAATTAAATTATATTATATTATATTATATTATATTATATTATATTATATTATATTATATTATATTATATAGGTAAGTAATGTACAATTGGTCATGTAGTTGTCAGAGCCGGAATTTAAAATGTGGGTCTATATACAGGTCCTGGACAGTGGAGAATCACTATTGGAAAATGCTTTTTAGTTTATGCTAAGATTTAAACATATCCAGGAGTGGCTTGTGAGGTAAAAGCTTAATCAACATAAATAAATAAAATTTGTCTATTTGAGATTAACACCTTGAAAGACGTGAACTTGGTGAATTGGTAATTTGTAAATGATTAGTAAACCCATAACTGGGTATCAGTAACACATCAACATATGTATCTCAGAGTAGCAGCAGTGAAGCATCTGTATACACCAAAGCAAATATCAAACATCATTAAATATCTGCTGTTGATATTCTACTTATATTCGATTTATTGTTGATATGTTACATAAATTATGACCTTAACCCTGGCCCTAATCCTAAACATCATCTCAACCCAAGCTCTAATTCTAAACCTCATCCTACCCCTAATCCCAAATTTGTCCTCAACCCAAACCCTAATTCTAAATCCTAACCCTTACCTTAAACATAGTTCAAATCTAATCCTAACCAAAATTCAGGCTCGAATCCTAATCCTAAATTCAACCAATAACCTAAACTCCAGGATGAATGTAACCCTAACCCTAAAGTCAACCCAAATCAATCGAGCAATCGTGGGAGAAGAGCCTTGGTGAGAGAGCTAAAGAAGAAACCAAAGATCACTGTGGCTGAGCTCCATAGATGCAGTAGGGAGATGGAAGAAAGTTCCACAAAGTCAACTATCACTGCAGCTCTCCATAAGTCAGGGCTTTATGATACAGTGGCCCGACGGAAGCCTCTCCTCAGTGCAAGACACATGAAAGCCCGACTCCCAGAATATGAGAAATACGAAGATTTAACTTTTTGGTGTTAATTCTAAGCGGTATGTGTGGAGAAAACCAAGCACTGCTCATCACCTGTCCAATACAATCCCAACAGTGAAGCATGGTGGTGGCAGCATCATGCTATGGGGGTGTTTTTCAGCTGCAGGGACAGGACGACTGGTTGCAATTGAAGGAACGATGAATGCAGTCAAGTACAGAGATATCCTGGCCGGAAACCTCCTCCAGAGTGCTCTGGACCTCAGACTGGGCCAAAGGTTCACCTTCCAACAAGACAGTGACCCTAAGCACACAGCTAAAATAACAAAGGAGTCGCTTCGGAACAACTCTGTGACCGTTCTTGACTGGCCCAGCCAGAGCCCTGACCTAAACCCAATCGAGCATCTCTGGAGAGACATGAAAATGGCTGTCCACCAACTTTCACCATCCAACCTGACGGAACTGGAGAGGATCTGCAAGGAAGAATGGCAGAGGATCCCCAAATCCAGGTGTGAAAAACTTGTTGCATCATTCCCAAGAAGACTCATGGCTGTACTAGCTCAAAATGGTGCTTCTACTCAATACTGAGCAAAGGGTCTGAATACTTATGATCATGTGAAATTTCAGTTTTTCTTTTTTAATAAATTTGCAAAAAAAATTCTACATTTCTTCTTTCTGTCAAGATGGGCTGGTGAGTGTACATGAATGAGAAATAAAATGAACCTTTTTGATTTTAGCAAATGGCTGCAATGAAACAAAGAGTGAAACATTTAAAGGGGTCTGAATACTTTCCGTCCCCACTGTATGTTACCGAGAATCTGATTAAAGCTTATTTCCTTTAAATAGGACCTCACAACACAGTATCAACACCTTAAACCTTAAAAAACACAGTATCTATATCTTTATTCACTGGAACAAATGATGAAATCAGCGACATTATGGTTGGAAACCACAACTCAAAGTATGGGATGGTGCAGTGAGGAAAGCTGTAGGTGGAATGTACACTGAAAAGGGCACACTATCAGCAATAAACCAAACAATGAAGCATTTGTTCCTATCACTAAAGCCAAAGTGCATGTCTCCATGATTATAGGCCTAACCAGGTGGGTGTACAAACCATAGGATTCAAAGCCCAGACATGTATTTGATGAAAACCACAAATGAGCACAACGATATGTTCACCACCTTCAGAAATGTCACTGACTAATGACTTACCACAACATATTTTCATAGCGGATTGCTGGACTCACTTAAGGACTAAGTCAAAATCTATTTTTCTATTTGAGATACCTTATGTAATTTTGTATGTCTTGAAATTCTGAGATCTTCAGTCTACCACCAGCTCTTGTCAGCAGTAGATGTATATCATATGTGAAACTGTCTGTGGTTGCTATGATTTTTCATTTGTCAAATAGACTTATCAAGAACGCACATAGGTTAGTGACTACTGGAGGATTTAGTGGCATGTATATTTACGGTAAACAAAACATATGCTAGCTAAGTCAAATGGGAAAGACCAATGCTTTTAATAAGTTAGCCCTAATATGTAATGGGAAGAAGCTATTTTAGATTACTGGAACGTCCCCACAATTTCATAACTCTAAAATTAAATCTACATGAATGAGCTCACAAACTTTACTGTAGATCTAATACATACAGTATACTAGTACACTGTTTGACCAATGATTTGACCAACACCTGCTCATTTAAATTCCAGCCAATGGACTTAAATGAATTATGTTTTGTTTAATCTTTAGAACCCTGGACAAATTTTGTGGAATGTTTTCGTAGTTTGATGTATTTTATTTGCCAAAACTTTAATAACGTGTTTATAGACATATGGCCAATATTGTTATTTTCAAGAGGTTTTAGACTACTCAAATTCATCCTCATTTGAGATGCAAAATTAAGAGAATTTAAACATTTGTATGAATTTGACCATGTTTGATAATAAATTTTACTTGCACCTACAATTTTGTTTGTTTGTTTTTTCCTTATAAGGAATAATAACACCTTAAATCCTGTTGGAAATTGATCATCCAGAGTGTTTTAGAGCTGAAAATGGAAGTAATTGCAAATACTTGGCAGTAGTCCAATAAAATAAAAAAACAACCTGAATGGCCTTTATTATTTTTATTTATGTGTGTATCAGTATTATTCATTCTCATTATTCAATCTCACATTCATTCTTTTTTTTTTTTTTTTTTTTTTAATTTGAACACTGTGAGGGAATTGCTTGGGAAATTTGCTGCACTCTATGATCTTGATTTGTGGTCCATTCCTGTGGAGGCCCATCAGGAATGACACCATTTTGAAATCTCAGATAAATTCCCATCATCATGCAGGAGCCCGTGGTTTGTCTTGGTCCCCAACAGGCACACAGAAGTATGCTTTGTAGGCCTCACAAAGCAGATGCTTTCACAGAGTACTTTTTCACTCTTGTCTTCATAAATTGTCCACATATGTAGTAAAATGCGTCTGCTGGACGTATGAACCTCTTGATGCCATCTAAATTAAGTTGCTGTGTACACAGGTTCACTTATTCTGTAGAGTATGAAATGGTTAGTTTCAGATAACTCGGCTACGTACAATTCTATACAGTCCCAGAAAGTTCTAGATAATTTTGGTCAGTTCTAGAATCCCCTTGATAGTTCTTACAATTACAGAAGCTTCTTGAAGTCTATATTCAGCACTGAATGTATCGCAAATATTCTTAATAATTGATACATTCCAAAATATCATTGTGCTGACCACAAAAGCAACATTTACCGGGAATAATAACTTTTTTTCTATTCAGCTAAGGCAGAAAGAATTAGGAAAACCCACTTAAAAACTGGGAACAATTTTTTAAATTGCTACATAGTGTAATTCGACACACTGCCAGGCATAGAGAGAGTGAATCTTGTAGTTTGTTATGAAATGTATCTTGTTGTGAATCATGTCTTTAGGTTATAATTCAGGAATGCCTTTACACACCAGCACAAAATACATACGGTTAGAAACCGCAGAACCTATTGTCTCTAAAAATAGTGATTATAGATAATAGTGGTGCAGTGAAGCATCTGTGAGTAACTGATTGTGGAATATCATAATTTTAAAATAATAATAACTCTATTTATAAGCTCCTGTTATTCAAATCCAGTATAATAAAGCAGTTTTTATTACCTGAGATGTTGGTCATGTTGGCCTTGAACAAAGAACTTCAAGGCTTGCCCTGCTGTGACCAGCAGTTTTAGAAAGCTGCAAGGATCCCAGAGGCAGGATCTTCCAAAAAATTAAAACCACCTGATTTTTTCATATATTTTGTCACAGTAATATTTTTTTTTTTGATTCTCAACTTACAGACACCCATCTGCAACCATTTTGACTAGAAATCTAAAAACTTTTTTCAGTTTCAAGTGCCTACATTCAAAATTAGAAAACAAATAAAAAAAAACAAAACATGCTTGCTAATTTTTTTATAAAAACATAGCCATTTTCATCATGATTTAATGTGAAACATGGAGCACAAAACAAACCGAATACATTGACCAATACAGGATACTAGACTGACTGAAACTAAAACAGGACGTAGACTAACAAAACCAAACGCAAACAGAACAACAGCAACTAACAAATTATAACAGTATAACAGTAACTTTAGAAGTAACTTCAACAGAGGATAACAACAGTGGACTGATGAAGACATGATGGGACAACAGGTCTTGAATACTAAATGACATGGGTAACAGCTGGAACAAACTAACGAGGGGGCAGGTAAACAGATTAGATACAGGTGGTAATGGGAGGAAGGAGGGAGGAGACAAGGACAAAACAAACACAAACTGACAGGGGAGACAGGACTGACAAGAGACGGACATGACACATCAAGTGATTTAATATTTGAGAAGCCAAAGGTCTTCCACAAAGATATCAACATATATCACGTGACTATCCCATGTAATTACTGTGTTATTACAAATAAAAGTGGCAATTTCAAAAATGGGGAAAAACATACAATTAATGGGTCTAGGGTCCCTAAGGGTTAAGTTTGTGCAGAAATTATATTTCGGAAGTGTTCCAAATTTGTTCTCTCAACAATGTTTATGCTGACAAAAACATCTATATACATACGCCAATACAACCTCCAATTTCTTATATGTGTTTGTGTATATGTCCAAGTTTCTGCTTTTCATATGTTCTGTGACCTGCTTGGGATTCACCATGACATGTCCACAGGTGATGCTGTTTAGCAAAGGACTTAAGTGGAAACTTATGCTGACATTTAAAACTGTAACATTTTACTATGGTTATGGTTAGGGTTAGGTTAAGTTTAGGTTTAGGTAGAGGTATAGGTTGAGGTAATACAATTACTAGATTTTGCATTCTCTTTTCAAATCTTTTGTTTTCCGCATGTCGACATTATGTCTGCAGTTTCTACATTTGAACAAGAGTCAAAATACATTTACTAAACATTGTATGTGTTCTGAAAGCCTCTTTTAGTCACATATGTACAAATTCCTCGACACCAGGCTGGCCCAGAACAGCGGTTTATCCAGCTGTAGGCATATATGTTCACATATTGGTTGAACTGTGCACATTCGCACATGTAGCGTATGGGCACTTGTCAATGGGCCGGTCCAAAAAATTCCCAATTATGAGAATGCCTAATTTCCCTCTTTTCCTTATCCAACTGATTTATGGGATTGGGAAATTGGGAATTCCTTGACATTTCCTCCAATCGATTGGTGAAAAGAGAGAGAGAGGGGAATTGAACAAGACCCCAAATTGGCTGATGTTTGGATCTGTTGATGATAGACCTAATGTTATGTAGCTGGTAAGTCTCTGGGTGCTGACTTTGGTTAAACATTTATGAGGCAAAGAAATGTTTCTGAACTTATGTCAGATAGTTGATTTGGGGCACACTGAGTGGATAAATTGAAAGCATTACTAATTCATTTTGTTCTAGTTACAGTTCATTATTATATGTTTGATTGGTCACTGTGCTGCACACTGAACTTAGATCAGGTTGGACTTGGTAGGTTTAACATGCTGGGCTTGTTTACTCTAATGAATCATTTAGCAACAGTGGCAAATTCCCCAGCTAATATACTGAAAGTATATTCCTGTTTACTAATGAGTAATGTTTGCAAAGTACCCGAAAAGTCCTGAGCTAGTCAATCAGAATGTGACTGTTCTGCAATTCAGTGATCTATTATTACAGTAATAATTAGCATATCAGTGGGTAAATGAGAAATGATTAGATTACATTACATTATGTGTGTTTTTGGAAAAACATGACCTGAAAAAACACAATGAGCTTTGCATTAGGATTGAAAGGCCCTGCCTCCTTCTTCAGTTCCTTTGTCTCTAAACCACTGCTGTTAAAATTAAAACTTTGACTTTATCTACTTTTAGTGTGTACTAAATGTACTGGATGTACTGGATGAAGCACCACCACTTCAGATCCACAGTTCCACTGTAAATATTGTGCCTTAAGAAAGTATTCAACCCACTTTAAAATCATCAGATTAATAGAGTTTACCACATTCACAGTTGGTTTACCCGTGAACTAATAATATAGTTGACCTTTTTGGGATAAAATACCCACTGCTTTCACTGCTTAGACTGTGAATCTGAATGACAATGATCATTTTATTGAGTTAAATTATCACGACCCACAAAATAACAATGGCAATTCCATTATATAGATTTTCCAGTAAGCACTACTGGATCTCCAAGAACCAAGAACTTCTTAACAAATTAAGTCTGAAGAGTGCATTTATTAAATACTCAACAAACACCATACCAACAGTGGAGCAGCATGGTGGTGTCATTATCACGCTATACAGCTATTCAGACAGGGCATCTTATTCAAACTGAAGGATGCATGGATAGTTGATTCTGCAAGACAACCTGTTTAGTCTGCAAAAAGAAAAAATATAATATTATTTTAGAAGTTAAGGGAGTTTTATCTGTCATACTATTTGGCAAATTCAGTCCACAAGCCTCATCCAACCAAAACAAACCAACTGCAGCAATTCTGCCTGGACAGAATGGATGAACATCACTCCCAGACTGTGCAAAAATGATTTACTCCAACGGACTTCCAGCTGCAATGGCAGCAAAATGTGGTTCTATAGAGTTCTAGACTAAATGGTTAGATACTTCTTCAGTGTTTTTTCTGTTACCACAGGAAAATGCCTGAAAAGGTCACAGTGAGGCCTGACCTCACAATGACCTGTGTGTATGTGTGACCAAAACTGGACTTACAGTAACTCTGGGAAGTGTTAACAGAGCTTCAATTTTTGCACACTTGCACAAAATTCTACACACACAATACCCCATGACGACAAGATGAGAAAAGTTTGTTTCGAATCTTTTAAAGATTTGAAGATTGCAAAGATATAAAAAATTAAACACAAAATATAACATGTACATAAGTATGCACAGCTTTTGCCATGACACTCAGGTGCATCATGTTTCTACTGATCATCCTTCAGATGTTTCTACAGTTTGATTTGAGTGTGGTAAATTCAGTTCACTGGACATCATTTGGAAAGATACACACCTGTTTATATAAGGTCTCATAGTAGACCGTGCATGTCAGAGCACAAACCAAGCCATGAGGTCTAAGGAATTGTCTGCAGACCTCAGAGACAGGATTGTATCGAGATACAGATCTGGGGAGGGGCACAGAAAACATTCTGCTGCATTGAAGGTCAATGAGCACAGCGGCCTCCATCATCCAGAAATGGAAGAAGTTGGGAACCACCAGGACTCTTCATAGAGCTGCTTACCTGGCCAAACTGAGTGATCGTGGTCAAAGGGCCTTAGTCATGAATCTAATGGTCACTCTGACAGAGCTCCAATGTTGCTCTGTGGAGAGAGGAGAACCTTCCAGAAGGACAACCATAGAGTAGCCAGATAGTAGAGAGATGGAAGCCACTCCTCAGTAAAAGTTACATGACAGCCCATCTAGAGTTTGCTAAAAAGCACCTAAAGGACTCTCAATTGTGCTTGATGGTCAAAACATTCCGTATACTGGTCAGCTACCTGGCAGACCACAGTCTTGCTCAAGGGCACTTCAGTCATGTCCTGCCAGTTCAGAGAATCAAAGCAACAACCTTCCAGTCTCAAGGCTGGCCACTATGCCATGTCATGTCTGAGGTATTTTTACATGTAATAAACCCTGTTCGCAACAGACAAAATGTCAAATGTTGCGATGGTACCAACTTTTATACATGTTTTTCCACTGCTGATAAAAGGTGTCAGCTGAAAGACTGACAGTATAATGTTGGTTCAGTGAAAGTACACTAGAAAGAGCAATTCAACTGGCTTAGAACTCCCTCTAATGGCCAGATGCTCTCAGTGTTCAAAGATGATGGGAAGAAAATGAGAGAACAGAAATAATATTCTTGGCCAAGCAACTGTACACGATTGTTTCTGTATCAAAATAGCGCAGCATTAATTCAGGCTCAGAAGGACATTAATAGCACTGCTTACTGCAGGCTGGGGTTCAATTTCCATTGACATTGCAATAACTGGGACACAGGCCCAGGACCTAATACCCTGGGGGTGTAGGGTCCTGAGAATCTATGGAACATAGGGTACTGGCAACTTGGGTCCCCTTATGTCCAATAAAAGATGCTGGACGTTCTCAGTAATTAAAGTTCAGAAAAATACTTGGGAACTTGGGATTAAGTTATTTACACATTTGTATTGCACATGGAGCTACATCTGTACATCACTAACAGCTTACTTGGACAAAGTTAGTCTTCTCATTGTGTGATGCACGGACAAACTGGATCTCACTGTCAAGGAAACAAAGGAGATCATTTTTCATTTCAGGAAGACAGATGGGGATCTCTCCTTTAGCCATTAATGAGTGCCTATTTATTCCTTAGAGAGCACATGTTTCTTGAACCCTGAAAGCCTTCCACCTATTCAGTGCTGAAGCTACTGTGTGTAAAATATAATAAAGAGTAAATCCAAAGATGCCAAGATGCTGATGCTATAACAGGATGCTGCCCATAGGACACTGTTTTCTGGATATTTCTGGTTGGTGGACTGTTCTCAGTCCAGCAGGGATGCTGAAGGGTTTAAACATTCCAGCAACATACACTAAAAACACCCCCACCATGTGAGTGTAACTGCAGAGCTGAGAATGACCCACCACCCACATAATATATGCTCTGTGGTGGTCCTGTGAGCTCCTGACCATTGAAGATCAGGGTGAAAGCAGGATAATAAAGTATGCAGAGAAACCGATGGGTTACAGTCTGCAATTATAGAACTACAAAGTGCTCCTGTATGGTCAGCGGAGCTAAGGCAAAGGACAGTGAGTGTGGAAACAAGGAGATGGTCATAAAATTCTAAAAATGTATTCATAATATTTATATATACCTATATAGTATTCATGTGTTATTTGCATATCGTTGCTGTCCAATGAAAACTGTGTATCTCCATTTCTGTCCATTTTTTTTGGGTAGCTGCTCTGTACACTGTGTAAATAATTGTTTAATTAATTAATTAAATAATTAATTTAATATTCCCCATCACAGGTTTAAACAACAGATAACTGGAGCTATAATATACTCATAACTCGCAGTAATCTGAGCACCATTTGTACTGGTTTCAAGCTTTTGGTTGTACATTATAAAAAATAACAAGAATAACATGGAAAAGATGAAAAAAAATGTAAACGGGAATTTTTTTTCTTATGAAAAACAACATTTAATGATATGCAGATGGTTTCCAAAGGAAACTTCACACTCACTAACCACAATGCACTACAGTGGGTGGTGCAAGCAGTCCAGAAGCTCTGACATACAGTAAATAGAACATTTACTGTAAATTTGAAAAGTTGCAGCATCACTGGAGATACTGTACACCCCAGAAATTTCACAATAATGTTAGTTTTCTGGTACAGTAACACAATACAGTACTTAAACCATTTGTTTATTATTTTGTGGAGTGCCACATGGTTCTCATAATAGTTTTGCTATGAGAGCGAAGGACTATATGTAATAGCAATAATTTTGAGATATTGAGCTTCATAAGATAACATTTATGGCATTTAGGAGACGCTCTTATCCAGACTTACAGATTAGTCACATTACAGAGGTGGGTCAGAGTAGTGTTAGGAATCTTGCCCAAGTACTCTTATTGGTGTCGCACAGCATAGTTGCCCAGACTATGAATCAAAGCCCAGTCTCCCACATGGTGGGGTTTGTGGTGGTGTTACCTGTTGTGCCACACCGACCAAGATAATCCTTTATTAGTCACACAGTGGGGAAATTCACACTGTTACAGCAGCAAAAGCAAGTCAGTACAAAAACATAGATAAATAAACAGTTCAGTATATGCAATATACAGTATAAACATTATGAATTATAAAAGAAGAACATTATTTACAGATAATTGGCACATTGGGAGATAAAAGACAGTGACATTGACAAAAAATGTAGGTACAATCTTTCTGTTTTCTAGAGAAAGAGTCTGAAA